>JBBDGP010000489.1:1620000-2159432 GCA_037952835.1 Lithobates septentrionalis | reverse complement strand
GAGATAGATACTGGGCAGATGAAAACATACCTGAGTAGCGTAACATGTGTGATCCAGCATGTGTAAGCAGCCATCTGTGTACCCAGCTGATGTGAAATAACAGGATGGAGTCCTATTTAAGGTGTACGTCACATCTGTAGTCACCAATTGGCGCTGCCGATGTGACGTCATCCGGATCGGCCAGAGGATTCCACTGCGCATGCGCCCGAACAGCGGGAGCGTCATCTGGAACATGACGACGCTCCCTCCCACAGAGGGAAGAGGGGGCGCATACAGTGTGGAATAGCATTGGTCAGCATAGGGGGAGATGGCAGGCAGCTCCCCTGCTGGCCAATGCAAGCGACACAAGATGGATCAGTGGTGTAATGCTGGGTGGCCGCGTGATGACAAAGAACTCGCCCCCAAGGAGCGCCCGCAAGGGCCATGTAGCTAGACAGAAGCAGGGAAGCTGACTCGATTAATAGCAATTAAGGAAATGCTGGTCAGACCTGACACTGAGGGAGCAGGATCAGTATAGAAGAATCAAGAAAGTGCTTCTAAAAAGTAAGTACTTGTCCTGTGTTCCGATTATTATTATTACTTGCATGCTGCGCCATGTGATTTTTGTTACTGTTATACAGTTTAAAATGGCGACTTTCATGTTTGTGGGCACATTAATCGGTCGTAGGAAACATTGTTCGCTCATTAAATACAATGTTTCGGGCAGATACAGGTTAATTACATTTGGTTGCCTATTTGTCTAAAAATACGTTTTGTACATTGATGTCTAGATTAGGGATGAGCTTCGTGTTCGAGTCGAACCCATGTTCGACTCGAACATCGGCTGTTCGACCGTCCGTCGAATTGCGAATGATATGGGCCGTTCTCGCCAAATTCGTGTGGCGCGTCACGGCCCATAATTCACTGCGGCATCGCAGTGCATTGCTGGCTGATGATTGGCCAAGCATGCACTATGACCCGCATGCTTGGCCAATCACAGCGCCGTCAGTAGAGAGAGCTGTAATTGGCCAAAGCCAGGGTGGCTTTGGCCAATTATGGCTCAGGGGATTTAGTACACGCCCCACACTATATAAGGCCGCCTGCACGGCGGCCCTGTGTAGTGTGTGTTCCGGTGTGCTGAGAGATAGAGAGAGAGAGAGACAGTGTCATTTGATTTGAGTTAGATAGATTAGGCAGAACAGTCAGTCAGTTAGCTGCACTTACAGTGTATTGTGTATATATATGCATCCCAGGTGTTGCATATATATATATACACTGTATTCAGTTTAGCTAGATCCGTTCCTGTTATCTTCTATCTAGACTATTTACATTTAGTGCAGTGCGTCCTACTCACAGTGTTCAGCTAGATCCGTTCCTGTTATCTTCTAGACTATTTACATTTAGTGCAGTGCGTCCTGCTCACAGTGTTCAGCTAGATCCGTTCCTGCTATTTACATTTAGTGCAGTGCGTCCTGCTCACAGTGTTCAGCTAGATCCGTTCCTGCTATTTACATTTAGTGCAGTGCGTCCTGCTCACAGTGTTCAGCTAGATCCGTTCCTGCTATTTACATTTAGTGCAGTGCGTCCTGCTCACAGTGTTCAGCTAGATCTGTTCCTGCTATTTACATTTAGTGCAGTGCGTCCTGCTCACAGTGTTCAGCTAGATCCGTTCCTGTTATTTACATTTAGTGCAGTGCGTCCTGCTCACAGTGTTCAGCTAGATCCGTTCCTGCTATTTACATTTAGTGCAGTGCGTCCTGCTCACAGTGTTCAGCTAGATCCATTCCTGCTATTTACATTTAGTGCAGTGCGTCCTGCTCACAGTGTTCAGCTAGATCCGTTCCTGCTATTTACATTTAGTGCAGTGCGTCCTGCTCACAGTGTTCAGCTAGATCCGTTCCTGTTATCTTCTAGACTATTTACATTTAGTGCAGTGCGTCCTGCTCACAGTGTTCAGCTAGATCCGTTCCTGTTATTTACATTTAGTGCAGTGCGTCCTGCTCACAGTGTTCAGCTAGATCCGTTCCTGCTATTTACATTTAGTGCAGTGCGTCCTGCTCACAGTGTTCAGCTAGATCCGTTCCTGCTATTTACATTTAGTGCAGTGCGTCCTGCTCACAGTGTTCAGCTAGATCCGTTCCTGCTATTTACATTTAGTGCAGTGCGTCCTGCTCACAGTGTTCAGCTAGATCCGTTCCTGCTATTTACATTTAGTGCAGTGCGTCCTGCTCACAGTGTTCAGCTAGATCCGTTCCTGCTATTTACATTTAGTGCAGTGCGTCCTGCTCACAGTGTTCAGCTAGATCCGTTCCTGTTATTTACATTTAGTGCAGTGCGTCCTGCTCACAGTGTTCAGCTAGATCCGTTCCTGCTATTTACATTTAGTGCAGTGCGTCCTGCTCACAGTGTTCAGCTAGATCCGTTCCTGCTATTTACATTTAGTGCAGTGCGTCCTGCTCACAGTGTTCAGCTAGATCCGTTCCTGCTATTTACATTTAGTGCAGTGCGTCCTGCTCACAGTGTTCAGCTAGATCCGTTCCTGTTATCTTCTAGACTATTTACATTTAGTGCAGTGCGTCCTGCTCACAGTGTTCAGCTAGATCCGTTCCTGTTATTTACATTTAGTGCAGTGCGTCCTGCTCACAGTGTTCAGCTAGATCCGTTCCTGCTATTTACATTTAGTGCAGTGCGTCCTGCTCACAGTGTTCAGCTAGATCCATTCCTGCTATTTACATTTAGTGCAGTGCGTCCTGCTCACAGTGTTCAGCTAGATCCGTTCCTGCTATTTACATTTAGTGCAGTGCGTCCTGCTCACAGTGTTCAGCTAGATCCGTTCCTGTTACCTTCTAGACTATTTACATTTAGTGCAGTGCGTCCTGCTCACAGTGTTCAGCTAGATCCGTTCCTGTTATCTTCTAGACTATTTACATTTAGTGCAGTGCGTCCTGCTCACAGTGTTCAGCTAGATCCGTTCCTGTTATCTTCTAGACTATTTACATTTAGTGCAGTGCGTCCTGCTCACAGTGTTCAGCTAGATCCGTTCCTGTTATCTTCTAGACTATTTACATTGATTGCAGTGCGTCCTGCTCACAGTGTTCAGCTAGATCCGTTCCTGTTATCTTCCTACTGACAGGCAGGCTTGTCTGGTTACAGTATATAAAGCTACCTGAAGAAAATTACAGGTGTTCTATTTGATCCTATTAGTACCACGGTCAGGCAGCTAGACTATTTACATTTAGTGCAGTGCGTCCTGCTCACAGTGTTCAGCTAGATCCGTTCCTGTTATCTTCCTACTTACAGGCAGGCTTGTCTGGTTACAGTATATAAAGCTACCTGAAGAAAATTACAGGTGTTCTATTTGATCCTATTAGTACCACGGTCAGGCAGCTAGACTATTTACATTTAGTACAGTGCGTCCTGCTCACAGTGTTCAGCTAGATCCGTTCCTGTTATCTTCCTACTGACAGGCAGGCTTGTCTGGTTACAGTATATAAAGCTACCTGAAGAAAATTACAGGTGTTCTATTTGATCCTATTAGTACCACGGTCAGGCAGCTAGACTATTTACATTTAGTACAGTGCGTCCTGCTCACAGTGTTCAGCTAGATCCGTTCCTGTTATCTTCCTACTGACAGGCAGGCTTGTCTGGTTACAGTATATAAAGCTACCTGAAGAAAATTACAGGTGTTCTATTTGATCCTATTAGTACCACGGTCAGGCAGCTAGACTATTTACATTTAGTACAGTGCGTCCTGCTCACAGTGTTCAGCTAGATCCGTTCCTGTTATCTTCCTACTGACAGGCAGGCTTGTCTGGTTACAGTATATAAAGCTACCTGAAGAAAATTACAGGTGTTCTATCCCAGCTTAGTGCAGCTACAGGCCATTAGTATGTCTGGAAGGCCAAGAAGGAGAGGCAGACAGTCACAAGCCAATAAGAGAGGGCAAGCAGGCTCTGTGTCTAGTGCTGGTCGTGGAGACAGTGCATCCTCATCAGCACGTGGCCATGGGACACGCTTGGCCTTTTTTTCGGCAGCTGGCCGTGTTGAGCCGCAACATGCGGAAGACTTGGTCGAGTGGATGACCAAGCCGTAATTTTTTTTGAAATCTCAGATCCCTTCAAAGACTGCCTATGCTGATGCTGAGTGACTATCCCTGAGTAATTATCCTCTTCCTCCTCAATCATCACGCTGATAGCTTGTAAGAACATTTTTGGTTCTGGGCGCCACCACCAGTGCCTAAGGCACAATTTTTCAGCCCCTGTTTAACAGGGGCGTGTAATTACAATTTTTGATGTAATACTTTGCAGCAGGGCTCGTTCCTGCATTCCAACTAGAGTGTCTGTGAGGGGTTGCAGTGTTGTGGCACCAGCACCAGTGCCTAAGTCCCAATTTTTTTGCCCCTGTCTAACAGGGGCGTGTAATTACAATTTTTGATGCAATACTTTGCAGCAGGGCTCGTTCCTGCGTTCCAACTAGAGTGTCTGTGAGGGGTTGCAGTGTTGTGGCACCAGCACCAGTGCCTAAGGCCCAATTTTTCTGCCCCTGTCTAACAGGGGCGTGTAATTACAATTTTTGATACAATACTTTGCAGCAGGGCTCGTTCCTGCGTTCCAACTAGAGTGTCTGTGAGGGGTTGCAGTGTTGTGGCAGCAGCACCAGTGCCTAAGGCCCAATTTTTCTGCCCCTGTCTAACAGGGGCGTGTAATTACAATTTTTGAAGCAATACTTTGCAGCAGGGCTCGTTCCTGCGTTCCAACTAGAGTGTCTGTGAGGGGTTGCAGTGTTGTGGCACCAGCACCAGTGCCTAAGGCCTAATTTTTCAGCTCCTGTTCAACAGGGGCATGTAATTACAATTCTTGATCTAATATTTCACAGCAGGGCCCTGTGAGGGCTTACAGTGTTGTGGCCACAGCAACACCTAAGGCCCAAATTTCTGCTGAGTATATAGGGCAGGACCCTACTTTCAAACATCTAACTTACAAACGACTCCTACTTGCAAACGGAAGGAGACAACAGGAAGTGAGATGAAATCTACCCCTAGGAAGGGAAATTCTCTCCTGTAAGAGTTAATATGGGAAAAGAATTTCTCCTTTCCACTGATGCTTTCCAATCCTTGTTCCACAAAAAACCCAAATTTTCAAAAAACATTTTTCATTGGGACAAAAAAGTGAGGTGAAATCTTCTGAAGAGGAGGAAAGACAGCAAAACAAATGTCACAGGGGTGATAACCCTTCCCTATGTTTTCCAAAAAGCTTAAAATAGATTTTTTTGGCTGGAGCTAAACACGGTAAAAATGTACCAGTTCAAAATTACAAACAGATTCTACTTAACAACAAACCTACAGTCCTGTCTTGTTTGCACCGCCTGTATACTGCTGTTCAGAGTATATAGGGCCTGGTGGCCCCACGCCTTTCCTTTTTTTAATTTAGGTGCGGGGTTCCCCTTAATATCCATACAAGACCCAAATGGCCTGGTAATTGACCCATGCTGTTTGTCTCACTGATTTTCATCCATATTGCCAGGACCCGACATTACATTAAAGCCGCAAGCAGTTTTAAATGACTTTTTTTCCTTTAAAAATGACATTTGGTGCAGGGACTGTTCTAAACACGGGAAACACGCGCCACTTTACAGGCATACTATAGACACCCACAGGTACGATATTTAAAGGAATATTTCACTTTTTTTTTTTTTTTTTTTTAACTTTAAGCATCATTAAAATCACTGCTCCCAAAAAACTGCCGTTTTTAAAAGTTTTTTTTGCATTGATACATGTCCCCTGGGGCAGGACCCAGATCCCCAAACCCTTTTTAGGACAATACCATGCAAATTAGCCTTTAAAATGAGCACTTTTGATTTAGAACGTTCAAGTCCCATAGACGTCAATGGGGTTCTAACGCTCGTGCGAATTTTCGGTCCGTTCGCAGGTTCTGGTGCAAACCGAACCGGAGGGGTGTTCAGCTCATCCCTAGTCCTTGCTGCAGAGGCCAGTTATAGGTGAGGGCAGTGGTGGTCTGTCAAAAGGGGGTGCACGGGCGCCGCCCCCCCCCCCAGCTTTTCACAAAAAAGTGTCCAGGCACCTGACACATGGCAGTCTATGGAAGCTTTCCCAGCTTGCAATCAGCTGATTGCAACTGGAAAGCTGATTTACCCGTGGTTTAGGGAGTGTTCGGGCGCAAGCGATGTGTCTGCGTCTCTGGCTCCTGTCCCCCCCCCCTTTTTTTTTTTTTATGGAGGGGACTGGAGGACGACTGGGCGTGCTCTTTGCAGCACCGCAACGTCACTTCCATTTTCGTGACTGGCTCGCTGTGCTATGGAGTGGACTCTGAGACTAACTGTGCGACCAACACGTGGTGGAAGCCAGCCTGAGCTGAGCGGCGTGGTAACGGTAGGTAAAGCTAATGGCGCCGCGGGCCTCAGGCTCAGTCTCCCTCTCCTCTACTCCGAGTCCTAGCTGAGTAAGCTGACAGTCGCGAGCCACCCCTTCGCTCCGCACACAGTTCCGTGAGTCAGTTCCCTGCACTTCTCTGCTCGATGAGATCTCCCACTCAGTGAGTGCAGACTTGGCCCAGGCCAGGGCAGATGTCCTGGCAGTGGTCACTGGATCAGGATAGTGATGATGCCATGTGTATTATACAAAGGGATGATGTTGGGTGTATTTTACTATGATGAGGATGTTGATCATCAATCATCGTTCATATACTCTGTCCTGTGGGGCTGTATACTCCTGACACTATGGTTAAAGTGGAATACAGGGGACCAAGTGGGTGGATTCTTTGAGGGGTGGGGCTTATGATTGGGAGGGGTCAAAAATGAAGCGCGGGCCCCCACCCCATCCTAAAACTCCACCAGCCGACAGTGGGTAAGGGCAGTGGCCATTGGTTTGTACTGTTGAAATAATGGTGAAGGGACGTACTAGACACCTTTGCTGCCATGGTGCTATATGCTGGGTGTTCAGTGCGCCCCTGTGCTTCTAGGGAGGTGTGGGCTACCTCCAGGTTCACCTGCCCTCTGCTTATCCATTATAATGCATGTGCTTCCACTGTGGAGGCTTTCAAAATTTTGAGTTAGGACTGCAGATAATACCGGGGTGCCTTGACGGGGCTCTGTAGCTAACACATGTATTTTCGAATGTGTGCAAACTAGACACTTGTTTTTAATGCATACTTTTGGACAGGACAATTTGGTTGGTTAGCAGGCTGGTCGGTAAGTTGAGTCAGGAATTTCTTTTGGTTTTGTTTTACTTGCTTTCAGCATTATTTCCTGCCCACTCCTGGCCGCTGGTTCTCTTCTGGATTAAACCATATAGTCCTCTGTACAGCACTATATGGTCATAAAGGGTTATAATCACAGAAGGGACACTTTAGGCCCTTTTTTACATGGGCGTTCCTCGGTCTGTGTTTTTTTTGTTTTTTGTTTTTTTTTGACCTGTGATTACATGGAACAAACAAAAACGGAGTGCAATGTATCCCTATTGGCGGCTGGATGTAAATGGACATGAATCCCCTTATACATACCTCCCAACATTTTGAGATAGGAATGAGGGACACCTACTAACAAGTGTATGTAGGCAAAGGACACATAGAACAGACTGGAATGAGGGACAAAGGGACATTGCTCCAAATCAGGGACAGTCCCTCGAAATCGGGGACAGTTGGGAGCTATGCCTTTATATCTAACCACATCCGGTTCATTCAGGTACATCGGACTGTACAGAAATGGTTTTGAATCCAGTTCTGGTGTTGTGGATGTGGGCAGATAATAAGCAAATGCGCATCTGTTTATATCAGGCCACCCCTAGGGGATTACATGAATCGGTGCTGCCTCCATCACACAGTGGAGGAAAACTTTTGAATACGGATGTGCATTTGCTTTGGAATGGCTATAATTCTCTGCAAAATCTGTGTCTGAGGTACACACTATATGAAATACTTATTTGTAAAATATTTCATGTAAATGTAAGAAAAGACATAAAACATCAGTTTAAAAACTTTCTATTTTTAGAATATAGATTATGATATAAAAAATGTATATTGTTTAAAATTTTTCTCTTTTCAGAGAGTTTTATATGAAGCTACAAAGGAATGGGGGATTAAGGTAGAACGTGTAGAGATAAGGACGTGAAATTACCGTCATCGCTGCAGAGAGCTATGGCTACGGAAGCAGAAGCTGCCAGAGAAGCAAGAGCAAAGGTACCCTTTATTTACCTAATAAAAATTTTAATAGACAGGAATTTTTGGGACCTCTGCCAGATAGTTGCCACTAGGGATGAGCTTCGAGTCGAACAAGTCTGCGGGTGCTGGCCAATGATTTTTGGAGCTTCCACAGCAATTTCTCAGGTATGAGTAGTTTCAAAATGTGTAGGCCAATAAACCTCAGAGTGTATACGAACTAAAATAAATGAGTCAAGAAAAGCTGCAATTAACTTGGCAATACTGCATGGCCTTTTAAAATACAGAATGAGACAAACTGAAGATTAAGTTTGAAACCATACACGTGACCTACTATATAGTTTCCGCAATATTGATCTGCACATCTGCGGCAATAATCTGTTCAACGTTTTTATTTTATGTATGTATCCGTAAAAGCAGTCTGCAACATTTACAACACTATGCATTTTGACCCATGCTGAGTACTTGGTGGTGTTATTCAACACTGAATGTCGCTGGATTGATGAGTCTGAGGGGGACAGGTCTGTAGATAGAGGGAGTACTGCAGCCAGAGCTGCTTTTTAATAGGTTCTGGGAAATTTTTTATTACCCAAGCTGTAAAGTACAATCCCTTTCTGGCACTTTTTGTTTACAAGTAAAACATCTGTATTTTTTTTTTGCTAGAAAATTACTCAGAACCCAAATGTATGTATGTCTGCATAATATATAATATAATTTTTTATTTATTTTTTAAGCAGAGACCCTAAAAATTTAAAATCGCAGGCGTTGCAATTTTTTATGTCGCACAGTTTTTGCGCACAGTATTTTTTTTTTTTTCAAACGCAATTTTGCGGGAAAAAATGCACTGAATTTTAATGCAAAAAAACACAATATTTAAACACATTTTTTGGTAAAATATATAAAAGATGGTTACGCTGAGTAAATGGATACCTAACATGTCACGCTTTAAAATTGCGCACGTTCATGGAATGGCAACAAACTATGATGCTTAAACTTTTTTTTTTTTTTTTTTCAGGTCACCTGTTTAGAGTTACAGAGGAGGCCTAGGGCTAGAATTATTTCCCCTGCTGACATTCACGGCAATACCTCACATGTGTGGTGCGAACACAGTTTACATATGAATGCGCAACATATTTATTAAGCACGGAGGAATGGGATGCTTTAAATTTTCTTTTTCTTATATTTGCACTGTTCCTTTTTATTTTTGTAAACACTTTTTTTCTTATTACAAGGAATATAAACATCCCTTGTAATAGAAATGGAGGATGCCAGGTCCTCTTTATGGAGGGATCTGGGGTCTAAAAGACCCCAAATCTCTCCTACCTTTTTTGAAAGCAAAATATAAAAACATAAATACATTTGTTTTATTTCCGCCCCAGACCAGAGAAGATGTCATGACGTCGCTGCGGTCCTCCTAGATCATAGAGGTGATCAGAGATGATCTGGTCTCTCTTCACCTTTATGGCCAGCCGTGCGAAACAGTCGGATCGTTTTCCAGCGGCTAATCAGCCATTCGGCTCACTTTTGAGAGGGAGAATTACTGGCTGAAAAAAAAAAAAATCTGCAGTTATAGCTTCAGCCATAACCCCAGTAAACCACTTCAAAGCCTCAACGTGTATATATACATATTGCTGTCTTGAAGTGGTCAGCTGTACTAGATTATTGGGGAAAATTAAAAACCAGAATATTATTGCATACAGCGTGCTATCTGTGTTACACAGGGGTGGTGCTGGCAGGGGTTGAGGGTGTCCCCTAATGCCCTTGCATGAAAAGGCTCAGCACTGGTACAATAATGGAGAAAGTGTACAGATGGGCACCAGTCACTTTAACCGCTTGCCGACCACCTCGCGCAGATATACTGCGGCAGAAGGGGTCATACAGGCAAAACCACGTACCTGTACGTTGCCCTTTAAGAGGGGGCCAGCGGGCGCGGCAAGCTCCATGAGTCGGGTCGCGGGTCCCGCGGACTCGATCGCCGTGGGGATACCCGCGATCGCCTCACAGGGAGGAAGAACGGGGAGATGCTGATGTAAACGGCATCTCCCCGTTCTGCCTAGTGACAGTGTCACTCGATCTCTGCTCCCTGTCATCGGAGCAGAGATCAGTGATGTCACACACACAGCCCATCCCCCTGACAGTTAGAAACACGCCCCTAGGACACACTTAACCCCTACACTGCCACCTAGTGGTTAACCCCTTCACTGCCAGCATCATTTACACAGGAATCGGTGCATTTTTATAGCACTGATTGCTGTATAAATGACAATGGTCCCAAAAATGTGTCAAAAATGTCCGATGTGTCTGCCATAATGTCGCAGTCACGATAAAAATCCCTGATCGCCGCCATTTAAAAAAAAAAAAAAAATATTAATAAAAATGCCATAAAACTATCCCCTATTTTGTAAACGCTATCACTTTTGCACAAACCGATCAATAATTGCTTATTGCATATCGGCCTAAACTGAGGAAAAAAATCGTTTTTTTATATATTTTTGGGGGATATTTTATTATAGCAAAAAGAAAAAAATAATGCGTTTTTTTTCAAAATTGTCGCTCTATTTTTGTTTATAGCGCAAAAAAAAAAAAACGCAGAGGCGATCAAATACCACCAAAAGAAAGCTCTATTTGTGGGAAAAAAAGGACGTCAATATTGTTTGGGAGCCACGTCGCACGACCGCGCAATTGTCAGTTAAAGCGACGCAGTGCCGAATCGCAAAAAGTGCTCTGGTCAGGAAGGGGGTAAATTCTTCCGGGGCTGAAGTGGTTAAGATGCAAACAAAAAAGGAGTTTATTTGCTCACACTCGAACTCCAGGGAGAGGGGGGTGGGAATGTACAAACATTACTGACCGACAGATTCACTAGCAAAACCGTACAGGAAAAGGGCCTTTAAGTAACAACCTGTACCTTCTTAGATGTAGCAGCAGTGTCCAGTAGCAACCATATCTTCGTTAGATTCCTCCCAATGCTTTCATAGCCTCTGAGTTCCACCTCCACAGGACCTCAAGTGGCAGTCCAGAGGCGTAACTAGAACCTTCAGGGCCCCGGTGCAAGAAACCATGATGGGCCCCCCTTCCACCCGAGCCCCGGCTTCCAATTTTGGAAGGGTGTCCATGGACATCCTCCCAAAACCGTGCTTTCTACATGACCCCTTGGACATGCATTCAGCGCAATCACATCGGCCCTTTACCATGTGATCAGCTGATCACATGTAAACAGACTGGTTATCCACAGCCCTTTCCTCACACGCTGTGTTTGTGTTAGGAAAGGACTGCCATTAACTGTCAAGAATGTCAGTAAATTGTTTACACTGATAATCAGTGCCGCCTATCAGTGCCCATCACTTCCAACTGCAAGTGTTACCTATGAGTGCTCATTAATGCTGCCTATTAGTGCCCATCAATTCTGCCTATCAGCACCACCTATCAGTGCTCATTAATGCCACCTAACTGCGTCCATCAGTGCCACCTATCAGTACTCTTCAATTCTGTCCATCAAAGCCCATCAATACTGCCTAAGTTCTGCCTATCAGTGTTCCTCAGTGCCCATCAGTACCACCTATCAGTGCCCATCAATGCCATCTATCAGTGCAGCCTTTCAGTGTACATTAGTGCTGCCCATCAGTGCTCATCAATGTGCCTCCTATCAGTGCCCATCAGTGCCTCCTATCAGTGCCCATCAGTGCCTCCTATCAGTGCCCATCAGTGCCTTTTTTTTATCAGTGTCCATCAGTGCCTTCTATCAGTGCTCGTCAGTGCTCATCAGTGCCTTCTATCAGTGCTCATCGGTGCCTTCTATCAGTGCTCATTGGTGCCGTCTATCAGTGCTCATCAGTGCCGTCTATCAGTGCTCATCAGTGCCGTCTATCAGTGCTCATCAGTGCCGTCTATCAGTGCTCATCAGTGCCTTCTATCAGTGCTCATCAGTGCCATCTATTAGTGCTCATCAGTGCCCATCAGTGCCTTCTATTAGTGCTCATCAGTGCCCATCAGTGCCTTTCATCAGTGCCTTCTATCAGTGCTCATCAGTGCCTTCTATCAGTGCTCATCAGTGCCTTCTATCAGTGCTCATCAGTGCCCATCAGTGCCTTCTATTAGTGCTCATCAGTGCCCATCAGTGCCTTCTATTAGTGCTCATCAGTGCCTTCTATTAGTGCTCATCAGTGCCTTCTATTAGTGCCTTCTATTAGTGCTCATCAGTGCCTTCTATTAGTGCTCATCAGTGCCTTCTATTAGTGCTCATCAGTGCCTTCTATTAGTGCTCATCAGTGCCTTCTATTAGTGCTCATCAGTGCCTTCTATTAGTGCTCATCAGTGCCTTCTATTAGTGCTCATCAGTGCCTTCTATTAGTGCTCATCAGTGCCTTCTATTAGTGCTCATCAGTGCCATCTATTAGTGCTCATCAGTGCCCATCAGTGCCTTCTATTAGTGCTCATCAGTGCCTTCTATTAGTGCTCATCAGTGCCTTCTATTAGTGCTCATCAGTGCCTTCTATTAGTGCTCATCAGTGCCTTCTATCAGTGCTCATCAGTGCCATCTATTAGTGCTCATCAGTGCCCATCAGTGCCTTCTATTAGTGCTCATCAGTGCCCATCAGTGCCTTCTATCAGTGCTCATCAGTGCCCATCAGTGCCTTCTATCAGTGCTCATCAGTGCCTTCTATCAGTGCTCATCAGTGCCTTCTATCAGTGCTCATCAGTGCCTTCTATCAGTGCTCATCAGTGCCCATCAGTGCCTTCTATTAGTGCTCATCAGTGCCCATCAGTGCCTTCTATTAGTGCTCATCAGTGCCTTCTATTAGTGCTCATCAGTGCCTTCTATTAGTGCCTTCTATTAGTGCTCATCAGTGCCTTCTATTAGTGCTCATCAGTGCCTTCTATTAGTGCTCATCAGTGCCTTCTATTAGTGCTCATCAGTGCCTTCTATTAGTGCTCATCAGTGCCTTCTATTAGTGCTCATCAGTGCCTTCTATTAGTGCTCATCAGTGCCCATCAGTGCCTTCTATCAGTGCTCATCAGTGCCTTCTATCAGTGCTCATCAGTGCCTTCTATCAGTGCTCATCAGTGCCTTCTATCAGTGCTCATCAGTGCCCATCAGTGCCTTCTATTAGTGCTCATCAGTGCCCATCAGTGCCTTCTATTAGTGCTCATCAGTGCCTTCTATTAGTGCTCATCAGTGCCTTCTATTAGTGCTCATCAGTGCCTTCTATTAGTGCCTTCTATTAGTGCTCATCAGTGCCTTCTATTAGTGCTCATCAGTGCCCATCAGTGCCTTCTATTAATTTCTATCAGTGCTGTCTGCCTTCTCAGGACAGCACAGCTCTGAGCGGAGATCGTGTGTCATAGATTAATAGCACAGAGAGACTCCGGCGGCATTAATGTTCTATTTGTCGGTCCTCTCTGGCAGAGATGAGAAAGGACACACAGCTGATCTCACTGCTCCCCCTTCTCCCCCCTCCCCTCTCCTGTGTGCTCCGCGGGCAGTCTAGTGTGAAGCTAAAGAGCTCATATTTCCCGCGGAGCACACAGGAGAGGGGGGAGAAGGGGGAGCAGTGAGATCAGCTGTGTGTCCTCCTCTCTCATCCATGCCAGAGAGGACCGACAAATAGAACATTAATGCCGCCGGAGTCTCTCTGTGCTATTAATCTATGACACATGATCTCCGCTCAGTCGTGTGTGAAGATCAACGCCGCTGGGCCCCCCCACAGTGGCTGAATGCCGGGCCCAGTCGCAACTGCGACTGTTGCGACCCTGGTAATTCCGCCACTACCATGATGGGCCCCCCTTCCACCCGAGCCCCGGCTTCCAATTTTGGAAGGGTGTCCATGGACATCCTACCAAAACCGTGCTTCCTACATGACCCCTTGGACATGCATCCAGCGCAATCACATCGGCCCTTTACCATGTGATCAGCTGATCACATGTAAACAGACTGGTTATCCACAGCCCTTTCCTCACACGCTGTGTTTGTGTTAGGAAAGGACTGCCATTAACTGTCAAGAATGTCAGTAAATTGTTTACACTGATAATCAGTGCCCCAATCATCAGTGCCCATCAGTGCCGCCTATCAGTGCCCATCACTTCCAACTGCAAGTGTTACCTATGAGTGCTCATTAATGCTGCCTATTAGTGCCCATCAATTCTGCCTATCAGCACCACCTATCAGTGCTCATTAATGCCACCTAACTGCATCCATCAGTGCCACCTATCAGTACTCTTCAATTCTGTCCATCAAAGCCCATCAATACTGCCTGAGTTCTGCCTATCAGTGTTCCTCAGTGCCCATCAGTACCACCTATCAGTGCCCATCAATGCCATCTATCAGTGCAGCCTTTCAGTGTACATTAGTGCCTCCTATCAGTGCTGCCCATCAGTGCTCATCAATGTGGCCTATCAGTGCCTTCTATAAGTGCCTTCTATCAGTGCCCATCAGTGCCTTCTATCAGTGCCCATCGGTGCCTTCTATCAGTGCTCATGGGTGCCTTCTATCAGTGCTCATGGGTGCCTTCTATCAGTGCTCATGGGTGCCTTCCATCAGTGCTCATCAGTGCCGTCTATCAGTGCCTTCTATTAGTGCTCATCAGTGCCCATCAGTGCCTTCTATTAGTGCTCATCAGTGCCTTCTATCAGTGCTCATCAGTGCCCATCAGTGCTCATCAGTGCCTTCTATCAGTGCTCATCATTGCCTTCTATTAGTGCTCATCAGTGCCTTCCATCAGTGCTCATCAGTGCCTTCCATCAGTGCTCATCAGTGCCTTCCATCAGTGCTCATCAGTGCTTTCTATCAGTGCTCATCAGTGCCGTCTATCAGTGCCTTCTATTAGTGCTCATTAGTGCCTTCTATTAGTGCTCATCAGTGCCTTCTATCAGTGCTCATCAGTGCCTTCTATCAGTGCCGTCTATCAGTGCCTTCTATTAGTGCTCATCAGTGCCCATCAGTGCTCATCAGTGCCTTCTATCAGTGCTCATCATTGCCTTCTATTAGTGCTCATCAGTGCTCATCAGTGCCTTCTATCAGTGCTCATCAGTGCCTTCTATCAGTGCTCATCAGTGCCTTCTATTAGTGCTCATCAGTGCCTTCTATCAGTGCCTTCTATTAGTTCTCATCAGTGCCTTCTATTAGTGCTCATCAGTGCCTTCTATTAGTGCTCATCAGTGCCTTCTATTAGTGCTCATCAGTGCCTTCTATTAGTGCTCATCAGTGCCGTCTATCAGTGCCTTCTATTAGTGCTCATCAGTGCCTTCTATCAGTGCTCATCAGTGCCTTCTATCAGTGCTCATCAGTGCCTTCTATCAGTGCTCATCAGTGCCGTCTATCAGTGCCTTCTATTAGTGCTCATCAGTGCCTTCTATCAGTGCTCATCATTGCCTTCTATCAGTGCTCATCAGTGCCTTCTATCAGTGCTCATCAGTGCCTTCTATCAGTGCTCATCAGTGCCTTCTATCAGTGCTCATCAGTGCCTTCTATTAGTGCTCATCAGTGCCTTCTATTAGTGCTCATCAGTGCCTTCTATTAGTGCTCATCAGTGCCTTCTATTAGTGCTCATCAGTGCCTTCTATTAGTGCTCATCAGTGCTCATCAGTGCCTTCTATCAGTGCTCATCAGTGCCTTCTATCAGTGCTCATCAGTGCCTTCTATCAGTGCTCATCAGTGCCTTCTATTAGTGCTCATCAGTGCCTTCTATCAGTGCCTTCTATTAGTGCTCATCAGTGCCTTCTATTAGTGCCTTCTATTAGTGCTCATCAGTGCCCATCAGTGCCTTCTATTAGTGCTCATCAGTGCCTTCTATTAGTGCTCATCAGTGCCTTCTATTAGTGCTCATCAGTGCCTTCTATTAGTGCTCATCAGTGCCCATCAGTGCCTTCTATTAGTGCTCATCAGTGCCTTCTATCAGTGCCTTCTATCAGTGCTCATCATTGCCTTCTATTAGTGCTCATCAGTGCTCATCAGTGCCTTCTATCAGTGCTCATCAGTGCCTTCTATCAGTGCTCATCAGTGCCTTCTATCAGTGCTCATCAGTGCCTTCTATTAGTGCTCATCAGTGCCTTCTATCAGTGCCTTCTATTAGTGCTCATCAGTGCCTTCTATTAGCGCTCATCAGTGCCTTCTATTAGCGCTCATCAGTGCCTTCTATTAGCGCTCATCAGTGCCTTCTATTAGCGCTCATCAGTGCCTTCTATTAGCGCTCATCAGTGCCTTCTATTAGCGCTCATCAGTGCCTTCTATTAGTGCTCATCAGTGCCCATCAGTGCCTTCTATTAGTGCCCATCAGTGCCTTCTATTAGTGCCCATTAGTGCCTTCTATTAGTGCTCATCAGTGCCTTCTATTAGTGCTCATCAGTGCCTTCTATTAGTGCTCATCAGTGCCTTCTATCAGTGCCCATCAGTGCCTTCTATTAATTTCTATCAGTGCTGTCTGCCTTCTCAGGACAGCACAGCTCTGAGCGGAGATCGTGTGTCATAGATTAATAGCACAGAGAGACTCCGGCGGCATTAATGTTCTATTTGTCGGTCCTCTCTGGCATGGATGAGAGAGGAGGACACACAGCTGATCTCACTGCTCCCCCTTCTCCCCCCTCCCCTCTCCTGTGTGCTCTGCGGGCAGTCAAGTGTGAAGCTAAAGAGCTCATATTTCCGGCAGAACACACAGGAGAGGGAAGGGGGAGCAGTGAGATCAGATGTGTGTCCTCCTCTCTCATCCATGCCAGAGAGGACCGACAAATAGAACATTAATGCCGCCGGAGTCTCTCTGTGCTATTAATCTATGACACATGATCTCCGCTCAGAGTCGTGTGTGAAGATCAACGCCGCTGGGCCCCCCCCACAGTGGCTGAATGCCGGGCCCAGTTGCAACTGCGACTGTTGCGACCCTGGTAATTCCGCCACTGTGGCAGTCACCTCTGGTATTCCAGCCCAAGGCATCACTTCCCTTTTGGAGAGAATTTGTATCACTTCCTGTTTTATCTATGGGAAAGAAAGTAAAGGAAAATCTATCCAAAAAACAAATGGATGATATGGGTCTTAACTAGTACCTACTCTATCCAAAAAAAAAAGAAACCTTTTGATTTTTAGATATACTTTTTCTTTTTCATACATCATGGGTCACAGAGTTAGGCTAATATTCATTACCTGCTGGGTTATACTTCACCTCCAGGTGAATGGACACTGATAGACCAAAGGTCTTAAGACAAGAAGTGATCCCCTATATAACCCCTCCCATACAGGAAGTACTTCAGTTTTTTACCAGTGTCTGCAAGGTTCGTTCTGCCTTTTAAGTTGCCTCTTGCAGAGGTGACTGAGCCCCCCTGGTCCTCTTGGGATCCCTGAGGCCTCTTCAGGCCCACAGGCTTTCCCCCTACACCCCCTGCTGGAACAGGTGGTGTATGCTGATTGGGAGCATCCTGACAGGATTTTGTTCCTCTTAACCACTTCCGGACCGCCGCACACTGATATACGTCCTAAATTTTAAGAGGAATATGGTTGCGGAAGCAGCTAGCCGCCATATCCCCGGTATCCTCTTCTTTGGCCGAAGGTCCGGTTTCCAATAATACCGGTCTCTGTGGTGGATTCGCCGCAAGATCACTTTTATCGGTGGCGAGAAAAAAGGCCCCCCTCCCGCCGCGCTACGGTGCCCTCCGCCGCTTACCGGAGCCACGGGCAGCAACGGAGGCGATCGGATGCTGTCCATTGTGTGACATGAAGACGAGTGAGCGGAAGATGGCCCCCACCCGTCTCCATATCATTGCAGGGCGGAAGCAACGTCAAAACGTCACTTCCGCCCATAGCTCTTAAAGGGACTTTTTTTTTTTGTGTAAATATGAGATCTGAGGTCTTTTTGACCACAGATCTCCTCATATTTAGAAGGTCCTGTCATTTTTTTTTTTTCTATTTAAAGGGATGTTTACATTCCTTGTTATATGAATAAAAGTAACACTTTTTAGAAAAACGGTGTAAAAATAAAAGGTAAAATAACATTTTTTTTAAAATGCGCCCTGTCCCACCGAGCTCACTTGCAGAAGCAAGTATGCAGTATGAAAACTGTGTTCAAACCACACATGTGAGGTATCGCTGCTATCGGTAGAGCAATAATACTAGCCCTAGACCTCCTTTGTAACTCAAAGCATGCAACCTGTAGAATTTTTTTTTTAAGCGTCGTCTATGGAGATTTTTAAGGGTAAAAGTTTGTCGCCATTCCATGAGCGGGCGCAATTTTGAAGCATGACATCTTGGGTATCAATTTACTCGGTGTAACATTATCTTTCACAATATAAAAAAAATTGGGCTAACTTTACTGCTGTCTTATATATATTTTTTTTTTTTTTTTTTTTTTTTATTCAAAAAGTGAATTTTTTCCAAAAAAAGCGCACTTGTAAGATAGCTGCGCAAATACGGTGTGAAAAAAAGTATTGCAATGACCACCATTTTATTCTCTAGGGTGTTAGAAAAAAAAAACTATATAATGTTTGGGGGTTCGAAGTAATTTTCTAGCAAAAAAAACTGTTTTAAACATGTAAACACCTAAATTCCAAAACGAGGCTGGTCCTAAAGTGGTTTAGAACTAGTCAGCCGAGCTTCCTTCTGAAAAGTTATTGGCAGGTTTCCCCTTTCATGGGGAACGTTTATTTGGTGATCATTTGGACAAATATATCCAAAAGATTTCCGGAGGGAAGAGTTCTTTACTTCCTGTGAAGAAAAGCACCAGGCGTCCCTCGTTTAAAACTTTAGGGACTGCTTCCTCAAATGTCTCAGCGCCAAGGCAGTTCTGCCACCAACAGGGTGCTAGGGCCAGGGGCAAGCTGCAAGGCCAGGGCCAGAAAAAGCCCTGGGTTCAAAATTCTTCTAAACCAAGCCACCAACCCTCCTTTTGAGGGGATGCCCCCACTCCATGGGGTAGGGGGAAGGCTGCTGCACTTTGCAGAACAATAATTCAGGACGAGTGGGTCACCTCAATTATATCCCGCGGTTACAAGCTGGAGTTGTGGGGGGTTCCCCCTCAGAGGTTTTTAAGATCCAGCGTTGCCTTGGATCCACCAAAAAGAGACTTATTACTTCAGGCACTACACAATTTGGTGCATCAAGGAGTGATTGTACAGGTTCCTGTATACGAAAGAGCAAACCTGTTTTACGATTTAAAAACCAAACTGGGGGCGTGGCTTAGCGATGGCCGAGTAAAGACGCTTGCTGAGGGAGCTCCCGGCCCGGTCCGCACTCCGCCGACCTAACACACCACATTTACCGCAGGTGAACACGGCATGACCACCCCTAGACACTACAGAACGAGAGCGACAGCCAGAGGAACAGGCACCCCGATCGCACAACTTGGCATAAGACGCTACCTCAGAGACAGGCAGGAGGTATCCCCAGGCGCCATTGTTTCCGCGCCTCGTGTCTCCCGCACAGAGAGGACTCCCGCTGAGCCACAGACACTCTTCATAACAGGGATTATGGAAGCGGACCCACATATGGGAACCCCGATCGCATTCCAGGCGGCCATGGCGACTATCACACAGAGTCAGCCACGGATAGAAGACGACCTCCGAGCTATGCTGCAGGCCCTACCTACCAGGGCAGATATCGAAGCTCTGATACAGCGTGTGGAAGAAGCTCATAGCAGAGACATACAGGAGATCAGGTCAGAAATACACACGATAAACAACCGAGTGTCAAATGGGGAATCGCTGACCTCTACACTGGAATCCTGAGTCGCATCCCTAGAGAAAGCCCACGAGTCTCACAACACAGAGATGCAGGAGATGCAGCTCCATCTTGAAGAAATGGAGGACCGTAGCCGACGCAACAACCTGCGGCTACGGGGAATCCCGGAAGCAACGGGCCCAGAAGACCTGGCGGAGACGGTAACAGCCATTTTCCACAGACTCCTAGATAACCCACCACCCTCTCTGGAAATCGACAGAGTCCACAGAACTCTAGGTCCAAAACCCGCGGATCCAGCAAGGCCTCGTGACGTCCTATGCCGACTACATAGGTACGCTCAAAAGGAAACCATCCTGCGCAATGCCTGGGAGAGCGGAGACATAGAATTCGACGGCGCTCAAATACAAATCCTCCCGGATATTTCCAGAGCCACACTTCAACGCCGAGCCATGCTGAAACCGCTACTGGAGTCTGCTAGACAACATGGTTGCACCTATCGATGGGGATACCCCTTGGCAGTGATATTCCGCTCTAACAACTCTACATTTACGCTGCGATCACCAGCAGATCTCCCTGCCTGTTTCACCTTCTTAGGAGCTGACCCGTTTCCAGTACCGAACTGGAGGCTGAAAATTCCAAGACCGATGGGCCGTCCAGGACCAGCTGCGTTCAGACCCAACCAGCCAGCCAGACCCCAAAGAAACCGGGGACGTGCTAGAGCCTCAAACAGCAGCGGTTCACGTGAGTCTTGAACTTTGTGTCTTAATAGCTTAAATACGTGAGTTATGGGTTCGGACATTGCGGCATAGTTCCTTATTTAACCCTCTGGGGGGGACTCCCTGTTCGTTAGCCCCAGGCGGCCCCTGGATACAGCCACATACAGACATGTCACCAAGCCCCAGACTCAGAATCACATGTCTGGTCTGGTGAGGAGAGTTGAGGTTGGAGGCAGACCTTCCTCTTTGCTAGCTCAAAATGTACATTGCAGACCACCGCATCGAGAGGGGACAAAAGACTCACACCTCCTTGCCAGATCCCCCCTGAATTAATAGAGGACCAGGGGGAAAGTACAACCTTAAGACTGCGCCTTGAACAAAGTCTGCCTACGCAAGTCCACGAGGCCAATCAGCGAAACATACAGGAGAAATCTCAGATTCTCGCACACAGAAAACATCTACGAATGACATACAGAAACTCCACCGTCAGAATGTGTTACACTCGCCCAGCTCGCGGGAATATTGCCTTCATCCCACCATGAACCACGAGTCAAGACGGAAATCCTTAATGACTACTCACCCACTGTAGACCAGACCAACACATAATACATAATAGAGGGTCATCTTCAGTGAAGTGCCTGAAATCTGGTAAAGAAGCACCTCCGCCTAAAATAACTGTGAACCCTGAATCACACGACCCGGCCGTTCTGACTGATCTAGAGGAAGAGACTACCTACATGGACTGGGTCTCGGACGGTCGGAGAGGAACTCTTACGTAGGTAAACTAGGACTTTACTGTCTGGTATGCTGGAGGCTTGCTGGCATGGAGCCGGGGGGCGGGGGGAGGGGGGGAAAGCCTCACCGGAGAGTTGTTACATTGTTTGTTTTTTGTCCGCATATCCGACCCATTTTTCAACCATACACATGTTGATATCTAAGTTAAGATCTGTTAAAACTGCTATATAAGTAGGCTGCTAATTGAGGTTGCCGTATTTTGTTTTATCTCCTGTCTACTACACCACCTGCCAACATATCACCTGCATGACCTTAAACACTAAATAAAGCGGAGGGGGGGTGCGGACGGTGTCCGGGTATCTCCCTAGGCCCTTCGCTGACTACGCTCCCACTTAGGTCTACGCTCAATACACAGGTTCTCCTGTAGAGCGTATAAGCAAAATATTGCTGTTCTATTAGAAACTTGAAATAGTGTTAGAGGGATCTCTACCCTCACTTCTATTTATTCTCTGATTCTCTGTACTTTTCTTTCTACCTCCTCTTAACCCACTGATCTCACCTCCCCTCTCTACCTTCTCCTCACCCTCCTACTCCCCAGGATCATGGACGCCCTCCATATCGTAACCTTAAACGTCAAAAGACTTAACGTTCCAGAAAAAAGGCGCATGCTACAAAACGACATGAAACGCATGAAGGCAGACATTGTTCTGCTGCAAGAGACCCACTTCCGGGAAAATGCTTTCCCTATCCTAAAAAACAGACTCTACCCGACAGTATATCACTCAACCTACTCAGAAGCCAAATCCAGAGGTGTTTCCATTCAAATATCAGCTAGAATCCCATGGTCACTGACTGCCATACAAACAGACCCGGAGGGTAGATATCTCTTCATCAAGGGCAAAATAGGGGAAGCAAAAGTAACTATAGCCAATCTATATGCTCCCAATTGCCACCAAGATGTTTTCCTCAGGAAGAATTTGAAATTACTCCAAAGATTTTCTGAGGGCCAACTTATAGTGGGCGGCGACCTAAATATCCCCCTTCTCCCTACAGAAGACACCTCGACGGGAACATCCTCCATACACAAGGGAATACGCAAAGCCATTTATTCAGCCCTACACTCGGCACAATTAATAGACGCCTGGCGCCTACTACATCCTGGAGAACGGGACTATACATTTTACTCCCGCCCTCACCAAACGTACTCACGTTTAGATTATTTTCTGCTTCCCCACAGACAACTACAGGCAGTCAGAAGCACCACTATAGGCTCTATTACATGGTCAGACCACGCCCCAGTTATGATGAGGTATGCCTTGACAGACTTCTACAAGGGACAAAGAAGCCCTTGGAGACTTAACGAAAGCCTATTACAAGACCCAGAGACACTTGCAGCTGTCAACAGAGAGATAACACACTACTTCCAAACCAACAACACCACGGGCAGTGACAAAGGTCTTGTATGGGAAGCCCACAAAGCTGTGATTCGGGGCATCCTAATACAACATGGCTCAAGACTTAAAAAACAGAGGACTGAACAGATGACAAAGCTGATAAATAAGCTACAGTCACTAGAAATCGCACACAAACAAACCCAGACTAGACAAGTGGAAACTGAACTAGACACAGTACGTGCACAGATCACAGACTTGCTTTATCATAAAGCTAAGTCTGCGATGCAAATTACTAGGAAAAAAATTTACGAATCTGGCAATAAATGTGGAAGAATGCTAGCTCAATCTCTACAAACCCAAAGAGCAGCATCATATATACCTCATATCTTCTCACACACAGGCCAAAAAAAGACCCTCCCCCAACAAATTACCAATGAATTTAAATCATTTTACGAAAAATTATACAACATACCTACGACAGGTCCCTCAATGGAACGTATAAGAGACTACGTAACTGAATCCCAGATGCCCACACTACCCGCGGAAACGCGTGACCTCTTGGAGGACCCTATTACACTACCTGAATTACAGACAGCAATCGGTAACACCAAATTGGGAAAAGCCCCAGGACCAGATGGCATAACAGTTCAATACTACAAAACTCTTCTGCCATCCCTGGGAGACCACATGGTAGAGCTGTTTAATAGCCTAGCGGTAGGGGGCAGACTCCACAGCTCTTCTCTGCAGGCTCAGATCTCGGTCATTCCAAAAGAAGGGAAAGACCCGACCCAATGCGGAAGTTACCGACCAATCTCTCTACTCAACACAGATATCAAACTATTCACCAAAATAATTGCATCCAGACTACAACTCCACCTTCCGAGCTTAATACATCTTGACCAGGTGGGCTTTGTGCCCACCAGAGAGGCGAGAGACAACACCACTAAAGTGCTGAACCTTATACACACATCCAACCACACAAACACGCCAAGTGTCTTTGTCAGCACAGATGCTGAAAAAGCATTTGACCGCGTGAACTGGTCCTTTATGTTTGAAACGCTTAGACACACGGGAATTGGCAGCAAGATGTTAAATTGGATAATGGCAGTTTACACAACACCGACCGCCAGGGTAAGAGCAAACGGGACGATCTCGGACCCATTCCCAATCACCAATGGGACAAGACAGGGATGCCCCCTCTCCCCACTCCTCTTTGCTCTATCCCTTGAACCCTTTTTATGCCATGTAAGACTGAACCCCAACATCAAAGGTATAGAGATAAATCAGAATCAACATAAGGTGTCAGCATACGCGGACGACCTTATGTTTTCACTCACAAATCCAATAATATCACTCCCGAATTTACTTAAAGAATTCAAAATATATGGTAAGTTGTCCAACCTAAAGATAAACTTCGCCAAATCGGAAGCTATGGGGGTCGGAATACCACAAACACAGCTTCAACATCTCCAGTCCAGCATACACTTGAAATGGAACAACATGGCGCTAAAATACCTAGGCACGCAAATTCCCCACGATTTATCTCGGATCTACGATCTAAATTTCCCACCACTACTTAAAACGATCAGGGAACTCCTAAACAAATGGAATACAGGATTGCATTCTTGGGTGGGTAGATGTAACATACTTAAAATGTCTATTCTTCCCAAATTTCTCTATCTTATGCAAGCACTACCAGTAAACATACCTACACCCTTTTTCAAAAAGGTACAATCGACCTTTACGGAATTTGTATGGGCCAAACAGAAACCGAGGCTTGCTCATAAAATACTGGTTCTCCCCAAATTGTCGGGGGGTCTAGCACTCCCTGACGTTCGTACCTACTACCAGGCAGTCCATTTGGGAAGATTGGTCGATTGGTGTCGACACCAAGAGACCAAACTCTGGACTAGCATGGAACAAAACCAAAGCCAGATACCCCTTAGGAGAGCCCCCTGGTGCCACCCGAATATCCCGGAAGAGATCAGGAGACACCCATTAATAGGAAACACTATACAAACCTGCACTCAACTCTTTAACCACTTGCCGACCGCCTACCGCATATATACTGCGGCAGAATGGCACGGGCAGGCAAAATCACGTACCCATACGTGATCTGCCTCCCGCGGGCGGGGGGTCCGATCGGACCCCCCCCCGGTGCCATCGGCGGTCGGCATCTGACTGGGAGCGTCGGGAGGCGAGGGGGAGACCATCCGATCGTGGCCCCCCCCTCGCGATCGCTCCCAGCCAATAGGAATCCTCCTCTGCCTGTGTGTCGTTTCACACAGGCAGAGGATGTGATGTCATCTCTCCCCGGTCTGGCAGTTTCCGTTCCAGCGCCGAGGAGAGATGACAAGTGAGTGCACAACACACACACACACACAGTAGAACATGCCAGGCATATTTACACCCCCGATCCCCCCCCCGATCGCCCCCCGATCCCCCCCCAATCACCCCCCCCCCCTGTCACAAACTGACATTAGCAGTATTTTTTTTTTTTTTTTTCTTTTTTTTTTCTGATTACTGCATAGTGTCAGTTTGTGACAGTTAGTGTTAGGGCAGTTAGTGTTAGGCCCCCTTTAGGTCTAGGATACCCCCCTAACCCCCCCTAATAAAGTTTTAACCCCTTGATCACCCCCTGTCACCAGTGTCGCTAAGCGATCATTTTTCTGATCGCTGTATTAGTGTCGCTGGTGACGCTAGTTAGGAACGTAAATATTTAGGTTCGCCGTCAGTGTTTTATAGCGACAGGGGACCCCCATATACTATCTAATAAATGTTTTAACCCCTTGATTGCCCCCTAGTTAACCCTTTCACCACTGATCACTGTATAACTGTTACGGGTGACGCTGGTTAGTTTGTTTATTTTTTATAGTGTCAGGGCACCCGCCGTTTATTACCGAATAAAGGTTTAGCCCCCTGATCGCCCGGCGGTGATATGCGTCGCCCCAGGCAGCGTCAGATTAGCGCCAGTACCGCGAACACCCACGCACGCAGCATGCGCTTCCCTTAGTGGTATAGTATCTCAACGGATCAATATCTGATCCGATCAGATCTATACTAGCGTCCCCAGCAGTTTAGGGTTCCCGAAAACGCAGTGTTAGCGGGATCAGCCCAGATACCCGCTAGCACCTGCGTTTTGCCCCTCCGCCCAGCCCAGCCCAGCCCACCCAAGTGCAGTATCGATCGATCACTGTCACTTACAAAACACTAAACGCATAACTGCAGCGTTCGCAGAGTCAGGCCTGATCCCTGCGATCGCTAACAGTTTTTTTGGTAGCGTTTTGGTGAACTGGCAAGCACCAGCCCCAGGCAGCGTCAGATTAGCGCCAGTAGCGCTAACACCCACGCACGCACCGTACACCTCCCTTAGTGGTATAGTATCTGAACGGATCAATATCTGATCCGATCAGATCTATACTAGCGTCCCCAGCAGTTTAGGGTTCCCAAAAACGCAGTGTTAGCGGGATCAGCCCAGATACCTGCTAGCACCTGCGTTTTGCCCCTCCGCCCGGCCCAGCCCACCCAAGTGCAGTATCGATCGATCACTGTCACTTACAAAACACTAAACGCATAACTGCAGCGTTCGCAGAGTCAGGCCTGATCCCTGCGATCGCTAACAGTTTTTTTGGTAGTATTTTGGTGAACTGGCAAGCACCAGCCCCAGGCAGCGTCAGATTAGCGCCAGTACCGCTAACACCCACGCACGCACCGTACACCTCCCTTAGTGGTATAGTATCTGATCGCATCAATATCTGATCCGATCTGATCTATACTAGCGTCCCCAGCAGTTTAGGGTTCCCAAAAACGCAGTGTTAGCGGGATCAGCCCAGATACCTGCTAGCACCTGCGTTTTGCCCCTCCGCCCGGCCCGGCCCAGCCCACCCAAGTGCAGTATCGATCGATCACTGTCACTTACAAAACACTAAACGCATAACTGCAGCGTTCGCAGAGTCAGGCCTGATCCCTGCGATCGCTAACAGTTTTTTTTGTAGCGTTTTGGTGAACTGGCAAGCGCCAGCGGCCTAGTACACCCCGGTCGTAGTCAAACCAGCACTACAGTAACACTTGGTGACGTGGCGAGTCCCATAAGTGCAGTTCAAGCTGGTGAGGTGGCAAGCACAAGTAGTGTCCCGCTGCCACCAAAAAGACAAACACAGGCCCGTCGTGCCCATAATGCCCTTCCTGCTGCATTCGCCAATCCTAATTGGGAACCCACCGCTTCTGCAGCGCCCGTACTTCCCCCATTCACATCCCCAACCAAATGCAGTCGGCTGCATGAGAGGCATTTTTATGTCCTCCCGAGTACCCCTACCCAACGAACCCCCCAAAAAAGATGTTGTGTCTGCAGAAAGCGCGGATATAGGCGTGACACCCGCTATTATTGTCCCTCCTGTCCTGACAATCCTGGTCTTTGCATTGGTGAATGTTTTGAACGCTACCATGCACTAGTTGACTATTAGCGTAGGGTACAGCATTGCACAGACTAGGCACACTTTCACAGGGTCTCCCGAGATGCCATCGCATTTTGAGAGACCCGAACCTGGAACCGGTTACAGTTATAAAAGTTAGTTACAAAAAAAAGTGTAAAAAAAAAAAAAAAAAAAACACAAACAAAAATATAAAATAAAAATAGTTGTCGTTTTATTGTTCTCTCTCTCTCTATTCTCTCTCTATTGTTCTGCTCTTTTTTACTGTATTCTATTCTGCAATGTTTTATTGTTGTTATGTTTTATCACGTTTGCTTTTCAGGTATGTAATTATTTATACTTTACTGTTTACTGTGTATTATTGTTAACCATTTTTTTGTCTTCAGGTATGCCATTCACGACTTTGAGTGGTTATACCAGAATGATGCCTGCAGGTTTAGGTATCATCTTGGTATCATTCTTTTCAGCCAGCGGTCGGCTTTCATGTAAAAGCAATCCTAGTGGCTAATTAGCCTCTAGACTGCTTTTACAAGCAGTGGGAGGGAATGCCCCCCCCCCCCCCCCAACATCTTCCGTGTTTTTCTCTGGCTCTCCTGTCTCAACAGGGAACCTGAGAATGCAGCCGGTGATTCAGCCAGCTGACCATAGAGCTGATCAGAGACCAGAGTGGCTCCAAACATCTCTATGACCTAAGAAACCGGAAGCTACGAGCATTTTATGACGTAGATTTCGCCGGATGTAAACAGCGCCATTGGGAAATTGGGAAAGCATTTTATCACACCGATCTTGGTGTGATCAGATGCTTTGAGGGCAGAGGAGAAATCTAGGGTCTAATAGACCCCAATTTTTGCAAAAAAGAGTACCTGTCACTACCTATTGCTATCATAGGGGATATTTACATTCCCTGAGATAACAATAAAAATGATTTAAAAAAAAAAAAAAATGAAAGGAACAGTTTAAAAATAAGATAAAAAAATAATAATAATAAAGAAAAAAAAAAAAAAAAAAAAAAAAGCACCCCTGTCCCCCCTGCTCTCGCGCTAAGGTGAACGCAAGCGTTGGTCTGGCGTCAAATGTAAACAGCAATTGCACCATGCATGTGAGGTATCGCCGCGAAGGTCAGATCGAGGGCAGTAAGTTTAGCAGTAGACCTCCTCTGTAAATCTAAAGTGGTAACCTGTAAAGGCTTTTAAAGGCTTTTAAAAATGTATTTAGTTTGTCGCCACTGCACGTTTGTGCGCAATTTTAAAGCATGTCATGTTTGGTATCCATGTACTCGGCCTAAGATCATCTTTTTTATTTCATCAAACATTTGGGCAATATAGTGTGTTTTAGTGCATTAAAATGTAAAAAAGTGTGTTTTTTCCCCAAAAAATGCGTTTGAAAAATCGCTGCGCAAATACTGTGTGAAAAAAAAAAATGAAACACCCACCATTTTAATCTGTAGGGCATTTGCTTTAAAAAAAATATATAATGTTTGGGGGTTCAAAGTAATTTTCTTGCAAAAAAAAATTATTTTTTTATGTAAACAATAAGTGTCAGAAAGGGCTTTGTCTTCAAGTGGTTAGAAGAGTGGGTGATGTGTGACATAAGCTTCTAGATGTTGTGCATAAAATGCCAGGACAGTTCAAAACCCCCCCAAATGACCCCATTTTGGAAAGTAGACACCCCAAGCTATTTGCTGAGAGTCATGTTGAGTCCATGGAATAATTTATATTGTGACACAAGTTGCGGGAAAGAGACAATTTTTTATTTTTTTTATTTTTTTTTGCGCAAAGTTGTCACTAAATGATATATTGCTCAAACATGCCATGGGAATATGTGAAATTACACCCCAAAATACATTCTGTTGCTTCTCCTGAGTACGGGGATACCACATGTGTGGGACTTTTTGGGAGCCTAGCCGCGTACGGGACCCCGAAAACCAAGCACCGCCTTCAGGCTTTCTAAGGCCGTAAATTTTTGATTTCACTCTTCACTGCCTATCACAGTTTCGGAGGCCATGGAATGCCCAGGTGGCACAAACCCCCCCCCAAATGACCCCATTTTGGAAAGTAGACACCCCAAGCTATTTGATGAGAGGTATAGTGAGTATTTTGCAGACCTCACTTTTTGTCACAAAGTTTTGAAAATTGAAAAAAGAAAAAAAAAAATTTTTTTTCTCGTCTTTCTTTATTTTCAAAAACAAATGAGAGCTGCAAAATACTCACCATGCCTCTCAGCAAATAGCTTGGGGTGTCTGCTTTCCAAAATGGGGTCATTTGGGGGGGGTTTGTGCCACCTGGGCATTCCATGGCCTCCGAAACTGTGATAGGCAGTGAGGAGTAAAATCAAAAATGTACGCCCTTAGAAATCCTGAAGGCGGTGCTTGGTTTTCGGGGTCCCGTACGCGGCTAGGCTCCTAAAAAGTCCCACACATGTGGTATCCCCGTACTCAGGAGAAGCAGCTAAATGTATTTTGGGGTGCAATTCCACATATGCCCATGGCCTGTGTGAGCAATATATCATTTAGTGACAACTTTGTGCAAAAAAAAAAAAAAAAAAAAAAAATTTGTCACTTTCCCGCAACTTGTGTCAAAATATAAAACATTCCATGGACTCAACATGCCTCAAAGCAAATAGCTTGGGGTGTCTACTTTCCAAAATGGGGTCATTTGGGGGGGTTTTATGTCATCTGGGCATTTTATGGCCTTCAAAACTGTGATAGGTAGTGAGGAGTAAAATCAAAAATGTACGCCCTTAGAAATCCTGAAGGCGGTGATTGGTTTTCGGGGCCCCGTACGCGGCTAGGCTCCCAAAAAGTCCCACACATGTGGTATCCCCGTACTCAGGAGAAGCAGCTAAATGTATTTTGGGGTGCAATTCCACATATGCCCATGGCCTGTGTGAGCAATATATCATTTAGTGACAACTTTTTGTAATTTTTTTTTTTTTTTTTTTTTTTTGTCATTATTCAATCACTTGGGACAAAAAAAATGAATATTCAATGGGCTCAACATGCCTCTCAGCAAATTCCTTGGGGTGTCTACTTTCCAAAATGGGGTCATTTGTGGGGGTTTTGTACTGCCCTGCCATTTTAGCACCTCAAGAATCGACATAGGCAGTCATAAATTAAAGGCTGTGTAAATTCCAGAAAATGTACCCTAGTTTGTAGACGCTATAACTTTTGCGCAAACCAATAAATATACACTTATTGACATTTTTTTTACCAAAGACATGTGGCCGAATACATTTTGGCCTAAATGTATGACTAAAATTGAGTTTATTGGATTTTTTTTAGAACAAAAAGTAGAAAATATCATTTTTTTTCAAAATTTTCGGTCTTTTTCCGTGTATAGCGCAAAAAATAAAAACGGCAGAGGTGATCAAATACCATCAAAAGAAAGCTCTATTTGTGGGAAGAAAAGGACGCAAATTTCGTTTGGGTACAGCATTGCATGACCGCGCAATTAGCAGTTAAAGCGACGCAGTGCCGAATTGTAAAAAGTGCTCTGGTCAGGAAGGGGGTAAAACCTTCCGGGGCTGAAGTGGTTAAGAGGGCCACTATAATCTCGTTGAACTCACCCCTCTACCCAATACTGGGAAACCCGTTGTTTTCACCAGGACTACACGACACGACGTTTAGGAACCTAGCTGGATCAGGTCTTTTCCAGGCCTCCCACTTTAGTGGGGGAGGACGTTGGAAAACGACTGCAGAACTCACAGACCCAACAGGTATATATAAACTAGACTTCCTGAGAGCACTTCAACTGAGACACTTCCTCAAAACTATCCACCCCCCCATGAGCGGACAAACTCCCACCATACTGGAAGACATATGCTCAACACAGGGGACACTACCACACACACTTTCTCTAGCTTACAGTATTCTCAATTCGCCCCCTTCAGACTATGTTCCACCAGGACTAACCAAATGGGAAAAGGAGCTGAACTGTAGCCTTAGCTCAGCCAAGAAACAACAGATACTGAAACTCACACACAAATCCTCCATATGCGCCAAAACTCAGGAGATGAACTACAAAATTATCTCACATTGGTACAGAACCCCAGCACAGCTGAGTAGACTGTTTCCGGGGTCGTCTGACCTGTGCTGGCGTTGTCAAACCGAAAAAGGTACATTACTACATGTCTTTTGGTCTTGCTCTGGATTGACGAACTTTTGGTTGGAAGTCAAACAGACGATACAGAAATTCACAGAGTATAATATTACTGATGATCCATCCTTTTTCCTCCTGCATGCAGCAAACATTCCCATAAAAACATATAAAAAGTCAGTGCTGCGTCATTTGTTAGACGCAGCTAAGGCATGCATTCCTCTAAAATGGAAATCCAAAGACCCACCATCCATAGCACTATGGATCAAAAAAGTAGAAGAAATTAAACACATGGAAGACCTCATCCACACGGCTCAAAATAGACAGGAGAAATTCTCCAAAACGTGGCAGCTGTGGAACATGTTTATATACTCGGATGAGGGTCAAGCCCTGAGAGAGTCAAATCCGGTTTGAAATCGCTTGCTGCATGCTGGACACAAGGAACTCACCGATGTTGTCGCCCCACCACAAATACCACAAATACAATGTATGCTCCATGATCCTGGAGACCTCCCCCCCCCCCCCCCCCCCTTTTCTTCTCTCCTCTATAACCTTTCACATTATTCCCCCCTTCTCCTCTCCTCTCCTTCTCGTATATAAGACCCTCTCACACTTCTTGAGAAAAAGGAAAACGGAAGGGGGAAACACAAGGGACTACCCTAACCTAACCACCACGATTACACGAAAACAATAGCTATGTAGTAATAAATTCTCACGATTCCACACTACTGGTCAATAACGAAATATGCTATACTATGGAAACATGTTATGTTATATTACGTGGTGAAAATACAAAGTATGTAATGTTACATTGGTCCATGTGGACCCCCTTTTTTTTGCTTACTATAAATAAAAAATTTAAATAAAAACCAAACTGGGTCACAAGACCCATTTTTGGACCCAAGATCCCCGAACCAGTATCTACTAATCCAGTCCTTTCGGGTGGAGTCTTTCCGCTCAGTTGTAGCCTCGCTCCAGATGGAAGACTTTTTTTAGCCTCCATCGATATAAAGGACATGTAATTTACATGTACATATCTTTCCGCCTCATCAGAGGTTCCTGCAACTTGCAGTAAAGGAACATAATTTTCTGTTTGTGGCTCTACCCTTCGGGCTTGCTACAGCTCCCCGGGTGTTCACAAAGGTCCTAGCACCAGTACGGGATCTTTTAAGGGCCCAAGGGATCCTGGTGCTTGGGTATCTGGACGACCTACTGCTCAGAGATCACTCATTACAGGCTCTAGAAAAGAGCATAAGATGCAAAGTGCGTTATTTGAAAAGCTTAGGCTGGATCAGAAAGACCGAGAAGCTAGCCTTGAAATCAGCTCAAGGTCTAAAGTATTTATGTCTAATCCTAGATATGGTCTAAGCAAGAGTATCCTTGCCACCCGCAGGGATCTCAGCCCTGAAGAATCAGGTGCGTCAGATAAGGGGCACCAGAAAACCCTCCATTCGGCTCTGTATGAGTCTTCTAGGGAGGATGGTATCCTCCTTCGAGGTGGTGCCCTATGCCCAGTTCCATACCAGGCCTCTACAACAAGACATCTTATTGGCTTGCAACAGGAGAGGACAAGCCCTGGATTATTCAATGTTTTCTCTTCGGGCACGCTTAAGCCTAAATTGGTGGTTCTAGGATCAGAACCTGCGAAAGGGAAGATCCTTCCTCGCGGTAACTTGGAGAGTACTGACTACAGATGCCAGTCTCTCAGGCTGGGGAGCGACCCTAGAATGGCTTAGGGGAAATGGTCAAGGACAAAACAGATCCTGCCCATCAACGTCCTGGAATTATGGGCAGTAAGACTGGCCCTACGGTCCTGGACGGTGGAGCTTCAGGACTGCCCTATCAGGGTTCAGTCTGACAATGCCACTGCAGTGGCCTATATAAACCACCAAGGCAGTACCAGGAGTCGTTCAGCTCTAAAGGAGGTGAACCACATACTAGCCTGGGCAGTCCATATCCCGGGAGTAGAGAACTATAAAGCAGATTATCTCCGCCACCAGTAGATCTGTCTGGAGGAAGGGTCCCTACACCCAGTGGTGTTCCTGGAAATTTGCCAACATTGGGAGTGGCCAGAGGTCGACCTACTGGCATCCAGGTTTCAACAAGATACAGCAGTTTGTGTCCTGAACAAGAGATCCTCTGGCAATCGGAGCAGATTCTCTGGTAGTTCCATGGAGCCAGTACTCCTTGGTTTATGCTTTCCCTCCGATCCCTCTCCTTCCACATTTGTTGTGCAGGATTCAGAGGGGGAGTTGGTCATTCTGGTGGCACCAGCCTGGCCCAGAAGGCCCTGGTTCCCATAGATTGTGAGACTGACAATAGACAGGCCATGGACAATTCCACGGCACCGCGATCTACTGTCTCAAGGTCCTATATTCCATCCCAATTTACAGTCTCTAAATTTGACGGCATGGCTATTGAAGCCAGACTGTTAAAGGAGAGCGGCATCTCGGGACCAGGTGTGTCTACCCTAGTGAATGCTGGAAAAGCTGTCACTAGGAAGATCTATCATAAGGTCTGGAAGACTTTGGTGTGAAGCCAAAAAATGGCATCCTCAGAAATGCGTGATTGGGAGAATTTTCTCTTTTCTACAGTCAGCTGCGGAAATCAAATTGGCTTTGAGTACAATCAGAGGTCAAGTTTCGGCCCGATCGGTATTCTTCCAAAGGCCTTTAGCCTCCCATTCACTGGTCCGAACCTTTATGCAGGGGGCAACTCGCTTGCTTCCCCCCCCCATTAGGTCACCTATGTGTCCTTGGGACTTGAACTTGGTGCTGTCTGTGTTACAGAAACAACCATTTGAACCTATCAAGGAAATTCCATCAGACTTGCTGTCCCACAAGCTAGCCTTCCTGATGGCTATTACCTTAGCTAGAAGGGTGTCGGAGTTGCCGACCCTTTTCATGCAGGGAACCGTACTTGATCTTTCACCACAACAGGGTAAGGATCAACCTAAATCAGGCAGATATATTTTCAGTGGGTTTATCAAATTCATGTATTTATTTATTTTTTGCCTGAAAGGAAAGTAGTGTAGGCCTGATCTACAAACGTTTCTGGGTATCCTTTCTCTAGGAATTTCTGCTTGAGATGTGTGCTCTGGGAAATGTAGTTGCAGTCTCTCTAGTACAATTCTGCCTTAATCTACATAACTGTCCTTTTGGGTATATTTTTTACCCACTGTGGGTGGTGACAAATATCAAAATGAAGATACGAGTTCCCCGCAGTGGGTTTTGTATAATTGTGGGCAAAATCCTGGTTATGCTTGATTTCAAGGAAGGCCAAACTGTCCTTGTTCCATACAGATGTAAAGGAGAGCCCAAGGTCATTAGCATTAAAATATGTGACAAAATCATCTATCGGGGACAGGGGGCCATCTCAGATGATGATAATGTCGTCAATGTATCTGCAAATGGGTTGTTTTTCCATATTAACTGATTTTCCCAAAAACCCATGGTCAGGTTGGCATATGATAGGGCAAAATTGGCACCCATTGTGCCATGGGTTTGTAGGTAGAAATCACCCTTGAAATGAAAATAATTGTGGGTTAGACAGAAAAGGGTGGCATCTAGCATAAAGGCTGCCTGTTTGGTATTAAGCATGGGATCAAATAATAGAAAATTTTGTATGGCTAGCCTGCCTATGTGATGGGGAATAGAAGTGTACAGAGTTTACATCAAGGGACAGCCAAGAATATCTGTCAAGCCATGTGTAAGGAGACAGAAGTTCCATTAGATGTATAGAGTCTTGTATGTATGATTGAAGATTCTGAGCTAGGGGCTGCAGAAAGGAGTAAATGTACGGGGAAAAGCCACTGGTGACACTATTCATTGAAACAACGATGGGTCTATGGGGGGGGGGGGGGGGTACAATAAATCTTTATGCACCTTGGGCAAATGATAAAAATAAGGTATGCTATAAAAGTCTTTACATAGAAAAGAGCCTCTTTCTTATGAATAACTGTATCCGAAGTGGCTCTATGGATGAGTGTCTCCGCCTCTATTCTGAAGAATGGCACGGGATCTGAGGGAAAATTTTTTTGTATGGCTTATCTGAAAGTAATCTCATAGCCTCAACATAAGTTTCTCTGTCTTGAACAATCCCTCCCCCCCTTTGTCGGCTGGTTTGATGACTAAATCGGGATTGTTGAAAAGTCTCATGGCACCATCTCCCCAGGGTTGAGATTATGGTATTGATGTTTGTTTGCTGGTAGTGTCAGACTGCTGGCATATTTTTTTGGAAATCAGAGCAGACTACGTTGTAAAAGGCTTCCAGATATGGTCCCTTAGATTTGGTGGGATAGAAGACTGATTTGGGTTGTAATTGGGTATGTACTATAGGGGGTGACGTTTGAAGATGTTGCGTGAATAGTTCAATGTCTCGATCAAAATATGTCCTGCCAGAATTTAAACAAGAATAGTGTATATACTGAGGAGGCTTTCTGGAATATCTTTTGAACCGAGTTCTAGAGGAACAGTGGCTGATGAAAATATCCAAATCCAAGGGTGTATCTTTTTTTAGATGGGATATTAAACCTTTTTATTTTTATTGAAGGGTCCCTACAGCCAGTAGTGTTCCAGGAAATTTGCCAACGTTGGGAGTGGCCAGGTTTTAACAAGATACAGCAGTTTGTGTCCTGTCCCTTAGATGGGATATTAAACCTTTTTATTTTTATTGAAGGGTTCCTTTTATAAATCGATTTGAGATCCTTAAAAAGTAGAAATTAGTCGGTTGTGTGGTAGGAGAAAAGGTAAGACCTCTATACTCAGTAGAGGGATGTCTTGGGAGGACAGTATATGAGAAGATCAGTTAAACTTTACAGTGTCCGTGGTTTCAGCCCCTCTGACACACCAGGTTGAGTGAAAGTTCCTGCAAGCACTTAAACCCCATACACACTATCAGATTTTCTGCAGATTTTTCCTTTTCCTTCAGATTTACCAAAACCATATAATATGAGGTCAAACCTTAGGAGTTTCAATTTGTATGCAATCAGGCAGGCCCTTGCACTACATGGTTTTGGTAATTCTGAAGGAAAAAAATCTGCAGAAAATCTGATAGTGTGTATGGGGCTTTACAGTATAAGAATATAAGTGTAGATACCTTTTTAACTTGGTTGTGAATTAGCACCAGGAAAAAGACTCAAGACAGTTTAGTGGTAAATGAACGCAATGTGTTGGTAGGAGTTGGATTAAATGTTTCAGCATAAATTAACACACAGAATGTAGGTTTAGTCACGGTCCACTGGACTGTACAATCACTATGCCAGGATAACTTTGAGTATAGTTCTGTATATCTAGACTGGAATAAACTCCTGAATCAGCAAAGTCATAAATAAAATAACTAGTTTAGCATGCACTCTAGGAAGATGGCTGATATGGTGCAGTATTTCTAGAGCATGATCTCTTAGCATAAGCAACAGGTGAAGACTTCCATGTAACAGCTATAAAACGACAGCCATTCTTCCTAACTTTTCAGCCAGCTAGCGTTGGGGCCCAGATGTACCATTGGTGCCCTTGAGAATAGTTCCAGTGAAGCCTGCAGGCAGCAATAAGGCTACTAGGTGGCTGTATGGTCAGTTCTTAAAGGTCTCGGGGTCAGAAATCGGCAGCAGAGATGCCCAGATGTACATGGTTGCACTCCTGAAACTGGGACCAGTCTGTGTATGTTTAAGTGAGATTTATTTACAGTAAAACGAAAGTCTTCCAAACGCCAGCACACATGAAAATATAAGTGAACCAAAAAACCCAGTGACAGAATATCTAAATAAATTAACCAAAGCCTAACTAACTACATACAATATATACAAAATGGGGAACACCGAAAAGCAGGGGGAAAATTTGGAGGTGCAGGCAAAAGATGGGAAGGGGAAAACAAAACTGGGATCGGGAACAAAAGGGAGCAGGTACAAGGCAGCAGGATACAGCAAACCAGACAGGAACACTCTCTCCATTCATGGCCAAGGACCTGGCTGCATAAGGTTATGTAATGGAAAGGAGTTTGTGGTTTTTTTTTTGTTTTTTTTAAATCCTTAACATGTTAATGAAGGGGAAAGACAAAACCTAAGTAGAATAAACTTCAGCTTTAATTGACTTGGATTGGATCCCAAATTCTCTTTTTTAAAGTTTATTGTAAAAAATCTACATAGACTAGCACGTTCTCTCAAAGTAGCACAGAGAATACTTTTTGCAGTTTCAGTTTTCTGTATTAGTTCTTTCCCCTAAGACTTTAGTGTGGTCAGGATTTGCTCAGAGGACAGTCATACAATACACTGGCTCTCTACATTCCAAATCCAGATGAATTACTCTGTGTAAATAGGGAAAATGCTTGCTTAGGACTCATGCCAGGAACTGTCAAGATCCTTAGTATAAATATACCGCTCAGTGCTTTGACACTGACAAAAGCTATTGTTCTCATTTTGTAATGTCATAGTAAAATATGTGTTTCAGACATCTAAGTAAATATTGTCTAATTATATATTTATGAGACAAGACGCACGCGTAAAGTTTGTGCCCTAAATTTTAGAACTGGTGCTTAAAGCGAAGGCCTGGACAGATATTGTGGAAGAAAATGTATACTGTACTTAGGAAAATTTGAGCTGTTACTTTAGTAATAAAGCGTTAACGTCCAACAGGGCTCTGTTGAAATCCCAGGGGTCTAAAAAGACCCCTGATGTCTTATTTACAAAACCAAAAAAGGGACTTTGGACATAAGTCTCCCTCTGCAGCCTCAGCTGCACTGTGCATAAATGATTAGGAAGCACTCGGAGGCTTCCTGTTCATTCATAAACTGAAGCATAGTGAATACAGTTTACTATGCTTCAGTTATGAATGAACACAGGAGCAATCTGCACCCATCACTGTGTTCACTCAGGAAAGGAAGGGGCTGGTAAATATGACCTATTTAGAGGCCCCCCCCCCCCCCGCTCTCCATTCTGAACAATCCTCCTGTGCCCCACAGCAACTGCTGGCGGGAGTAGGAGGAGAAGCTGGCAGCCCTTTGGGGAGGGGTGCATGGAGAGTGGCCTGGAGAGCAGAGGGAAGGGGATGGAGGGTGCAGATACTGGAACTGATCCTCGCTGCAGCACAGATGGTCGAAGGAAGAGGAGGAGGGCACGGGGGGGGAAAAGTGATCACTACAGTAAGTGGCTTGGGGAACAAAACATCAGTTTTTGGGTCTATGGCCAGGAAACTCCTCAGACCTTAATCCCTTTTGAGAACTTGTGGTCAATCCTCGATTGGAAGGTGAACAAAAAAACCCCACAAACTCCAAGCATTATGCAAGTATGGGCTTCCATAAGTCAGGATGTGGCCCAGAAATTGATTGACAGCATGCCAGGGCGAATTGCAGAGGTCCTGAAAAAGAGAGATCAACACTGCAAATATGACTCTTTGCATAAACTTAATGTAATTGTCAAAAGCTTTTGACACTCATAAAATGCTTGTATTTATACTTCAGTACACCATAGTAACATCTGACAAATATTATCTAAATACACTGATGCAGCAGACTTTGAAAATTTAATATTTGTGTCATTCTCAAAACTTTTTACCACGGCTGCAGGAAGGATAAGACTTGTAAGGCAGGTGAGAGAATGATTGGACTTTCATTTTCTCCCTCATCACATCTAAGGACTGGTAAACATCAGTGGTGGCCCGTCCATTAGAGGTGCCGTCCCCTCTCTCCTCGCCACCCCCTATATGCAGTGGATTGAATCTATCCATGGCCGCCCCTATTCATGTGTCCGGTCCCTTTCAGGGCACCGGGCACATGAATTACAGCGGCCAGGGTTTTTTTTTCTGTATTTTTTTTTTTTTGAAGCGCCTGATTAGAGCCAGAGGCTTTAATAGGCTGCAAAATAGGGTGGGCCTCGGGTCGCAGAGGATGCGACTGGAGCCCACCTAGGTGTGTTGATCCTCAACACTGATCCTCCTCCCGGCCAATCAGGAAGCGGGTATGAAACACGTTTCCTGATTGGCCAAAATGTCAGGTGATCCTATTGAATGCTTAGCCTCAGGAGGAGCATAGTGGAGATGCACCACGGAACCTGCTCCAGGAGAGGACATCGGAGCAGCTTTCCCCAAGCCTGCCATGCTTAAGGACAGCTAAAGATGGCTGCATCAGCTCCAACCGATTCTCTCACCACCGCATCCAGGAGAAGAACAGCGGGTGGTGGGGGGGTTAGCTGGCTGGTGTTAGTGCCATGCGCGCACAGGGGAGGGGGGGGGGGGTAGGGGCAGTTGTGCTAGTGCCGCTTTTTTTTTTTTTTTTTTTTTTTTTTTTTTTTTTTTTTTTTTGTTCTTGGGTTAGATGGCTTTAATAAATGTAAAATGTCATGAATGAAGAAAAATTTTTCAATGTTCAAAAAATGCATATGGCCACTTTATAAAAATGTTAACAATTTTCCAATAATCGCCTAAAGTTAAACTTCAGGAAAAAATCATTTTCACTCCATAAAAGACGTTCTGTAAATGGAGGGGGTGGATGAATGTCATGATCTCCCCTCTACCAATCACAGAACACCTTGTACTGTTGCATGCCAGATGTTTCGATGCATCTGGCATCCAAGAGTTATAACAAACGCGACCACAGCCACACAAAGGATACACATTAGTGGTTATTTATTCTTAAACTGCCCATACAACAGTAGATTTTCCAACAAATGTTTGTATGAACATTTGTCTGAAAATTCTCAATACATTTAATGACTTGGCGAATGCGGTTCAAAAGTATTTCAAAATTTTGTTTTGTGTTTTAACAAGCAAGTTTGGAATGAATAGACTTTTTCTGCACACAAACCATGTACAAAAATTCATTAGAAATTCATTTATTTGAGAACATTTTTTCATCCTGCTCTCTTGAATCTTTTCACCTCTGCGATCAAATGTGAACATCAATTTTACCACACCAACAGTTAGAAAATCAAACGAATACTCTCTAGAATCAAAATTTTGCTTGAAATTCTATTAGTGTATGGCCAGTTTACAGAGCAATGTTATATATATATATATATTAGTGTGTGTGTATATATTTGTATGTGTATTTATAGAGTTTAGTTTGAAACAGTTTGTACTCACTATGTAGCAGACTAGACTATATTAGAATGGTTCTAACCTAAATTCAAAGTGAAGTCTGTAGAAAGTAAAAGGACCCTTATTTATCCTGCTTGCTGTGTTTGATGCAGGTTGTTGCAGCAGAAGGGGAGATGAATGCTTCTCGGGCTCTTAAAGAAGCAGCAGTGATCATGTCAGAATCTCCAGCCGCCCTCCAGCTCCGATATCTTCAGACCTTGTCACAGATTGCAACAGAGCGGAATTCCACTATTGTATTTCCCATCCCTGTTGAACTCTTTTCACGCTATCTCGAGCCTAGAAAGGACCAGTAACAAGTCTCAGCAGGAACATGGTTATGCCAAAGGTACTACAAACATTCCTCAGCCTAAACCCTACCAACAAGTAAAGGAACTTTCTAATCAGTTTCTACTTTGAAAGCAGAAGTCTTTTTCCTGCATCTGCAATCAACGATGGCACCAGTATTCGGAACAAATCTTGCCTTTTCTTTAGAAACCTCTTACAGATATGGAACTCGCCCAGGCTTGATGTTGATCTTTCTTCATCCATATCATATTTCTCTTCACAGCACAGAAATGCACTACTTGTACTCACAATGGAATGCAGAGTAAGACATCCAAATATGGAGGACATGGTAACCACAACACTCACACTAAAAGACAAAAATACTCCTCAAAAGACTACATTGGCCACATAAGAGAATACCTACTGTTCTTTCTCGGTCACACAGAGGTGTTAATGTCAGTTCAGGTATTACACTTGGTTGTGGGATCACTAATTCTCGAGGCGGAGATGGTGTGGTGAGAGATGAACCCAGGGAAAACTTGGCTGCAGGTAAGACAGACTTGGCTACGTTGACAAGGGGCTATACATCCCCCCCCCCCTCCTTCATTATTGAGCCTGCCCATGTAGGGAAGAAAATTGGGAATCTGGAGTCATATCAAATCAAGAAAACCTAAAGAAAAAACTGTCGATTTTTTTTTTCATTTATCCTCATATGTATTGACTCCAGATGAAGAAAAAATGATACGTCTGAGATTGAGCTTTTGTCTGTATAAGGAACTAGACCAATTTGAGACAGCCAAGGATATTTTTTGTTTGTCATGAATAACATGTAAGGTTCGATTTCTAGCAAAGAGCATACATCCCCAAATCCTATCCAGCCAAACATGGAAATGTGGAAGGGATTCACAAAAAATGATTTCTGTGCTTTACAGGACCTAATGCTCCTTTTGGGAGGAAAATAACACAGAAGTAAGAGATTCCATCAGCAAACCTGGTCAAGCTGACCCAATATCAACCACATGTAATGTTCGTTATAAAAATGACAAACCTTTACAGCTTCATATCTAGGCCTTTGTCCAAACGTTATGCATGATATCAACCATTTAAACTCAGGTCTGGATAACTTTGAACCTGGATTATAGCAAGAATTTCTCATACTATAAAGCCACCTGATGAAGGTTGTAATGTGGTTATTTCAATTGGCAAAACCATGTTCGGATGTATCAAAATATTTAAAGAAATGTAATTAGTACAAACCCATCCCTGAAAGTAGACTTAAAACGTTCTAATCAGAAATATTATCAACAGAGCATTCAATGATAGCGTTATGAAATAAGACACTTTAGAAATTCTAAATGGTAAATATCCAAGTACACCAACATTCTATGCTCTACCAAAAGTTCACAGTAATGTGACAGATATTCTGGGTTGCCCTGTTATCTCAAGCATAGAATGCATACGGAAAATGCAAGCAAGTTCACTGATGATTGCTGACCCTTTATTACATCTTTGGCATCCTATGTGCAGGACACTAGTGACCTATTGAGAATCATTGAGGACCTACAGATTGCATATGGAGCTTGACTGGTCATAAATTGATATAGAGGCCTTGTAAAGCTCAATTCCGCATCACTGCAGGATCGTTGTGATTGAGAAGTTTTTGAAAGGGAATCAAAAATCTGCACGCCCTATAATCATTATTTTGGAACTTTTTGAAGCACATTCTATCCAGGAATGTGCATTTTCATTGGCTCCCACTTCCTGCAGATGCAGGGAGTAGCGATGGGGAAACGTTGTGCTCCATCATACTCTTGTACCTGTGGGTGGGAGAGTCAGTAGTTTTTTTTTTTTTTATCAGAATATGTCGACGTACCTGTTCCACAAATTGTGAAACCAGTACATTGATGATGTGTTTATGATCTGGATGGGCTCTTGATTAGAACTCAATGGATTTATGGCATGGATTTCAATGTAAAATTTACCAAAGATTGTGACCAGAGGAACGTCATGTTCTTTGATATCCAAATTATGGTGCAGGATGATGGCCAATTGGTCTCAGACTTTTAAGGAAAACCTTCGTCGGTCAATACAATTTTACATGCATCGAGCACCCATCCCAGATCTCTTAACCGTATCCTGTATGGGCAGTACTTAAGGATGAAAATAAATTGCAAAATTTCTTTTCTTTTTTTTTTTTTTTTTTTTAACCCAATCAAGGGATTTGCAGGATCACATGTAACTGTTATAGCAAAAATCGCCTAAAAGGGTCTTTCAAAAAACGAAGTAATACTAGAGAATCTGAGTCATGGACAGACTTCAACTAGCCACAAGTAATACAAAAATCATGTTCTCGATTTTTGCAACAACACTCGGAAATTTATAACATTCTGAATGGACATTGGTATTTGCTGACTGAGGACTCTATAGTGGAAACATACATATACATTTGCGTGATCATCTGACATGGTCATCTTGTCACTATATCTACACCATTATTCTATCAAAACATTAGGAGAGGTACATTTTAGATGTTGTAACTGTAATTTTTGTGATTTAGATTTTTGAAGGGCATAGTATCACATTTCCTATGCCTAATGAAGAGTTTTACTCCATTTTACATTATCAATTGTCAGATAATTGGGGTTATGTATTTTATGCTTTGTTCCTGTAATCCTTTTTATGTAGGCAAGACTAAGAGGCCCTTCTGGAAAAGTATACAGAACCACATTAATCTTCTTCAAAATGCCAAGATGACCACATCTGTCAACACACATTGGCCTGTATCAATATCCATTTGGGTAACCATGACAAATAGCTCTTACGTTTTGGAGACAGAATGGATTTTCAAATTGGAAGTCCCTAAAAATAACTGTTTTAAACTGTTTTTATAAACAGAGCCGTTAAACTACAAATACGTTGATTTGTTCACATTATGTCTAGAATTTGACTACAATGTCTGAACTGTGACAAAAACAGATGAATGCTTAGCAACATAAAACTTACCCATGGAACCTGTTATTGGCTTTTTGGTGTGATTTGATACTTTGGTTGTACTAATTTAAAATGGTTATACTGACATTTAATTCCCATTTACAGTGGTGCTGACAGGAGGGTGATGTGGGAGGTGGTTGCCTGGATGGCCTCAGTTCCACTGGGGGGTTGAAATAGGCATTTGTGGGCCTACCAGCAGCCTTTGTGAAGTGGATGGTAGATTTTAATTTTTTTTTTCCTTTTGCTTGGTGAAGCGATATGTGGGGAGTTGGGTTGGGATCTATTGTCTGCAGTGTGGGGGTGATTTGGTGGGTTTGTGTGGAGGTTCAGCGATGGTTTGGCTGTGGGTGATTTTGTTTAGTTTTATTTCGAACGTGTAGGGGGGTGTGTGTGTGTGTGTGTGTGTGTGTGTGTGCGTGTGCTGGGGGTTTGCAGTTTGGTCCCTGGTGGAACGGCGCAATCTCATCCCCTTCTCTTCCCTGTTTGGCTGTACCAGTTTGGTGGTGGGAGAATCCTTGCATATGTTCCAACAGTGTGCGGTGGCATCCCACATGCTTCTGGGTATTGCTGGTGGTGGATGGAGATACTGGACATTGTCTGCTTTGCTTTCTCTGCCACCACTAGATATGCACAGCACTAGGCTGTGTTGTGCATGCCCGGTGGCACGCCCATCAGTGGTGGGCATGGGGGATGGCCTAGATATGTGGAAACCATGTTTCCGATAAAGAAATATGGCTTTTTGACAGTTGGTGTGGTGTCAAATGGGGAGATGCACGTTTACTGCTGATTCTGAATGAAGTACAGTAATACCTCGGATTGCGAGTAACACAGTTTACGAGCATTTCGCAATACAAGCTATTTTTATAAATAAAATCCTGACTCGATTTGTGAGCGTTGTCTCACAAGACGAGCAGGATTTAAGCCTTGGTGTGCAGTACTGCATGTGGCCAGAGGTGCGGGGGCACCGGTGACACTCAGAAATGAGCGTCTCCGATTGTCTCTGGCGCCCCTGCACCTCTGGCCACATGCAGCACTGCATACACCAGCAGTGGCACTGGAACGCAATATTGGAGTTTACATTAATTCCTATAGGGAAACTCTCTTTGATATACGAGTGCTTTGGATTACAAGCCTGCTTCTGGAAGGAATTATGCTCGTAATCCAAGGTACTACTGTACTTGAGTGACATGAACCTTATTCTGCAGATAGGGCAAGGAGAGGTGACAGCCTAGTGCCCTGTGCCCCTAGATGCCTGTTTTGCTTCATGGGTCTGATGCCGTTTTGGGACTCTTTCTTCCTCCGCTAATCCTGACCTTGATGTCTCCTGACAAACCTTTTCTACTGCAAAACGCATTGAGCATTATAGCAAATTGGTGTTAAGTTCATTACCTCCATTATAGGAGAAGGTAATATATACTTTTAATATGTGTTGGTTATTTTGCCCATGATATATTCCATTCAAAGGAGGGTGAAGTGTTCTACGCAGGGTGTGCAAAATTTCATTGTTTCAAGTGGCTATCTGCACTTATGTATGGTACACTTTTGTTTTAGTAAAAACGCATAATAAAATGTTGTGATTTTATGCATATTGAGTTGTCTTTTTCCATTTATTCTTGGTAGCCAAAGCACCTTAAAAGTCCTACATTTCTTCCTGTTCTTTTTTTGTGTCTATACTTGAGGGATGTGGTGCTAATTATACCCATTGACACCTTTTTTTATATTAAAGCACCAATAATTGAACATACAGCATATAGCAATATAGTGTATTGTAAGCCAAGCTAGTTTTTTTAGATATAGTAGAGAAGAGTTAAAATCCCTGCCAGGGGAAGCCTGGGCAGCAGTTGGAAATATATGGTACACAGGGGGGGGGGGGGGGGGGGCAATTACTGGAACCAATCCCCTGTATGTCTCCCAGCTAAAAGCCAGTGGGATGGAGAGAAGAGTAATTCAGCTGCTGCAGAGAGCCATCCCCTAATGAAGTCACCTGACCGTGACAACACGCGTAGGGACGGACAGGCACCGGAACTGATGTTCGTATACGAGCTCGTCGCCCTTGGAGTTTTATTTACATACTAGCAATGAAATGTGAGTACGTTCTCTGCTGTTTTTAATAAATAAAAATCAATTTATATACTACATTATCCGGAATCCTCCACCTTTCTTTCCTACATTGCAACGCATCTATTGGGAGAAAAAAGTCCATTTACAAGAATAGATTCAGGCTATTGGCCCAGGAGTGTGGCATGAAGAAGCCAGCAACGTGAACACAGATTCTCATTTTTACACACATGCGGTTGCCTCATAACCGCAAGGTAAGAGGCCATTGCTATTAGTGTGTTTTTGCACGAAGAGGAAATCCTTATTCCTGCAATTTGCACTGTGTGGTTTTATGCACAATTCATTTGCACATTGCTCCATTCATGAAAGAGGACTAGTCACTATATTGTCTGAAGATTTGATATATCACTGTATGTGTCAGTATTCATTCTTATGACTATCATTTACTTTGCACATATACCTTTTTAGCAATACTAAACAGTGTTTTTCATTAGTTTGTGAAGCTTTAGTTATTTTTTTACAGCTCAGCATTCAGCTTTGTGATTATCATTTACTTTGCACATATACCTTTAGCACTTTAGCAATATTGCACAGTGTTTTTCATTAGTTTATGAAGCTTTAGTTACTTATAATTTTTTAACAGCGCAGCACCAGCCATTCCTTTTACATACAGGGGATTGGTTCCAGCAATTGCCCTTCCACTGCGCCGATCACCCTCCCTGCTCAGATCCGATTCACCCAGCTGGGGCCCCGTGCAGGAGGACCGGTGGTACCCTCTTATCCATGGCCCTGGTTCTGGGCATGTCTTGCAGGAAAGGAGAGCATAGGCATGTCTGGCAGTCGAAGTATGGAGGTGGGAATGGGCATACCTGGTAGGAGAAGCTTTCCTTATTCAGCTGCTGACGAAGACCCTGCTCATCCTTGAGTCAGCTGCTAGCAAAGTAAGGATGTGTGTATGGCCATTTGCATTAGTGCAAGGCATGATGGGATATGTAGTCCCAAAAGCTGCGTCACATGGACCCGGGAGTGCACACCACCAGAAGCTTATGTGCCAAAGGAGGAATAAGAATGCACCCAATACCAATTAGTGGATCATTATAAGCGCATTTTTGTTTTAAAAAAAAAAGAATCCTGGATGATAAATTTAGCTAATAGATGTAAAAAAAAAAATTGAGCCTCTATAACCACTTTAATGTAATATAACTTGGCATTGCAGTCTACTGTATCATCTGTGCAGCAGAGCTCAGAGGGGGAGGGAGAAGCAGCGCAAGTAGCCAATCGGGTGTGCTCACAAGGTGGTGAGTATGCTGATGGGAGGTGAGAGCAGAATGATAAGAACTCATCAGTATGGTGCATCTATTTTCATTGTCCAGTCACAGGGGGACGAGGGACCTGTAAGTAAAAGTTAAACTGCAGCAGAGAAGAAAATAAAATCAGGTTCCCTCTTCTATGCTGTAGGACAGGGCTGGATGAACAGAATTCCAAATCTTTTGGCAGGTAAGACAGCTCTCATACATGAGTTCATTTCAGAGTTGCCATTGAGCATCTGCATTTACATTCACTTTTTTTTGTGTTTTTCATGCCCTCCCATTAAAGTCTATTGGGCCAAAAGCATACATTGTCATATCAAAAAAATCTGCCCTACATGCATAGGTGTGAATGAGTCTTTTAGAAAATAGTAACCCACTTGTGCAATGTTTGTGCACCAGCCAACAAGTGTAAAATTGCACAAATAGAAACTGGGACTAAAGTGTACATCCAGACAATATTTTTTTTTTTTTTTCAGTTTTTGAGTGGGAAACGATTAGAACCCCAGTCATGATTCAATGGTTATCCAGAGCTATGTTGAGATTTTCCTTTCAATTAAAGCGATTTGTAAAGGTAATTTTTTTTTTTTACAATGTCTATTCTTACCTGTGGCCATGGACCTCCTCTTCTTGGGTCCCCCGCTTCTAGCCCCCCCTCTCTGTCTAGTATCCCCATGGGAAGCGGATCACCGGCGGCTGCGAGAGGGACATCGGTCCCGTTCATGGAGGTGTCACCAGCGTCCCCTACCAGTGCCCACAGTGCCGCCTATAAATCACCAAACAGTGCGTCATTACCAGTGCTGCCTATCAATACCACCTATCAGTGCCGTCTTATCTGTGCCCACCAGTGTTGCCCATCAAAGCCCAGCAGTGCAGCCTCATCAGCGAATGTCAATGAACGAGAAAAATGACCCGTTTCCAAAATTTTATAACAAACTATGAAACGTTTTTTTTTTGTTTTTTTTTTTTGTTTTTTTTCAAAAATTTCTGTCTTTTTTTTTTTTTGTTTGTTTAGCATAAAATAACCCAAATGGTGATTTTAAATACCACCAAAAGAATGCTCTATTTGTGTGAAAAAAATGATAATTTCATTTGGGTACAGTGTTGTATGACCGCGCAATTGTCATTCAAAGTGTGACAGCGCTGAAAGCTGAAAATTGGTCTGGGCAGGAGGGGGGGGGGGGGGGGGGGGTTTAAGTGCCCAGTAAGCAAGAGGTTAAAGTGAGTATTTTGATAAAGTTGATATGCATTGAAAAATGGTTACCTACATGATCCATGAGAGGCGCCATCCCTGGGATTGATGTCATTCAATATATAATACATTACTGAGGTGTGCCTGCCTGCTGGTATTTACCCATCAACTGTAGCACTGCTTTGTGGATTGTTGTATACAAAACTTCTAATTGGGTTTCTCTTTTCCAGGGGCCCCCGGGGCATACCCTCTGTACTAACATCTCTGAACTATCTCCTACTAATCTTTGTTTAGACATGCAACAAACCTGAATTTCTTAGCCTGCTTGTCTCCATTGTTTAGTGGATCGTCCTGTTTCTGACATGCAGAATCTTGTAATTCCAGGACAGCGGGGAGGCACAAAGGTCACCTATTTCTTTTCAGGTCAAAATCTTAATATAAACACGACCCTAAGAAAACCTTGGCGCTATTGCTGACCTCATTCTCAAAATGCTAGTTGCCTGGCTGTAATAATCCTATTGGTTTCTTTGGGTCGCTGTCCAAGAAAAAGTATAGGGATCAGTAGTACAGGGCTGTATACTTTTTCTGGGTCAAAGACACAAATATTGAAGCCAAAGGTTCAGAATAACAGCCAGGAGACTAGCATTTTCAGAAGAGAGTTTGCAGTGGCCGTGTTTCTATTTCTCACATCAATTATATAATTATTTACACCAGTGCATGACGTGGAGCTGTAAACCATTAAGAGATGAAGCTGGATTAAGGGGACTATAAATTAAGCAAACTTGTTGAACTGGATGTTTGAAGTAAAAGCTGGTTTAAAGAATTAAAAGTTGCATCCTCTAGTCATTGGTGTGCGCAGCCTATTGCATTAGAGTGTACAGCCCAGAGAACAAACACACATGCGTGTATATCAGCAGAGTTGTGGACCGTGTCGGTGTTTGATTTTTCTTATTTTTTACAATTTTATTTTTAACCACTTCCAGTCCAAGCCAATTCTGGCACTCCTCTCCTAAAAATCATCATTTGTTTGCTAGAAAATTACTTGGAACCCCCAAACATATATGTTTTAAAGCCGAGACCCTGGGGAATAAAATGGCAGTCGTTGCAACTTTTTATGTCACGCAATATTTTTGCAGCAATTTTTCAGACCTTTTTTGGGTGGGAAAAAACAAAAACAAAAAACAGTTTCATGAAAAACAAAATGCTAAACTCAGCCAGATTTTATATATATATATATATATATATATATATATATATATATTAGTGTGTAGAGGAGAACCACACACAGCTTTCATTCTAGTGCCAGCAAACAGGTCCTCCCACTGACCTTGTGTGTAATATATAAGAATAAAGTTCCAAAGGTTGCTGCACTTAAAAATGTGTTGCTTTAATTCATAGTTTATTATAAAATTTTGTAAACGGGTCATTTTTCTCGTTCATTGATATTCACTGATATATATATATATATATATATATATATAATGTGTCAAAGATGTTATGCCGAGTAAATAGATCCCTAACATATCACACTTTAAAACTGCGCACACTTGTGGAATGGCGCCAAACTTCGGTACTTAAAATTCTTCATAGACGACGCTTTAATTTTTTTTACAGGTTACCTGTTTAGAGTTAGAGGAAGTCTTTGGCTAGAATTATTGCTCTCGCTCTAACGTTTGCGGCGATACCTCACATGTGTAGTTTGAATGCTTGCAGTGACGGGGGCGCTTTCAATTTTTTCTTTTTTGAATGACAGATGTCATTCTGGAGAGGCATACATGCACTCTGCTAGAAAAGGTATTTCTCCACCCCCCCAAAAATCAAGTGAAGTGTGATTGATTATACTAATGAGTTGTCATGAATGTTTTTAGTGTCTTTCAAACTTGAAACGGAAGATTCTAAAACTGACACATTTTACATGAGAATGAGGGTCTCACATTTGTGGATGAAGGACATGCTCCTCCCATGCCCGCAGCTCCTCTGTCCATGATGAATTCATTAATACACTAATGACTGGGAGACCTACAATTACTCTTTAGGGTTGCTTTTATGTTAAATTGCATTGTCTGTGAATGATTCTACCAATGGTTTTTCTGGAAGGTTTTACAATCTTTCAAGCTCAAAACTTAAAATTCTGGGAAATTACACATTTTTAGCTTTCAGGGCTTGTACACACTTGTGACTGTGCCCAACACAAGAGCAGGACAATTTGCGTCATGTCCTATGCATTTATGTGCAGTGCTTATAACACATCACAACACACCTCAATGCATTTGTGAAACGAAAAAGGAAGCGCTGTAATGTGTTTTGACAATGCATTGCAACATACAGTAGTGTGCGTCCACACCACGCACCAGCATACATGCGGTATGCACACAATAACATATGCTGTGTTGTGTGAATGAACCCCTAATTGGTTAAAATACAAATAATAATCAATCTATAAGCATGACATTTTTATCTGCAAGTGCAGAAGTGTACAGATTAATGGCATATTATGTATTTCAGAAAGCACAGCATTTGTATTCAAACACCATTGTGACATATCACCTACTTTTTTCTTTTTATTTATTGAAATGAATGTCTTGCACTGCTCTGCATGGTGCACAATAAATATTGCATCAAAGACCATACTTGTCAGTGTGATTGCATAATTGTGAACTAGTACCTTTTCAAACAATGGATAACTTGTACATGGGCTGATGTGTGTTCAAATGCATAGGTGCTATGGGTGCTAAGGAAAAAAGATGAGCTTGGGTGTCTCCTACCCTGTAACTCACATGAGCTGCGGGATGGGGAACGACCAACTCTTAGTTCATTGGAAAACAAAAAAGCTGGAGTTCCAGGTTTGAGTTATGGGGCGTACACACGGTCAGACTTTTCGACTGGACTGGTCTGACGGACACCGACGGACCAAATCCAGCGAACAATCCGATCATGTGTGGGCTTCACCGGACCTTCAGCGGACCTTTCCAGTCGCAAATCCGACGGACTTTAGATTTGGAACATGCTTCAAATCTTTACATCGTAACTCCGCCAGACCCAGAAATCCGCTCGTCTGTATGCTAGCCCGACAGACAAAAACCGACGCTAGGGCAGCTATTGGCTACTGGCTATCAACTTCCTTATTTTAGTCCGGTGTACGTCATCACGTACGAATCCGTCAGACTTTAGTGTGATCGTGTGTAAGTCCGGTCGTTAGAAAGTCCGTCAAAAGTCTGTCGGACAGGCTGTCGGACTTTTGTAGCTGAAAAGTCCGACCGTGTGTACACTGCATTAGACATACGGCTCTATTCACACTTGTACAACTCCAAAGTTGCACCAATTGTGGAGGACAACTTTGTTGCAACTTTGGATGGGAGCACCTGGGATACAACTTTTGGATTTGACCAGTGATAATGGACAACTGTTGTACTGTATAACATTCAGGTACGACTTTCATGCAACTTTTCAGGGTTAACATTGAAGTCTATGGTCCTCAAGTTGCATGAAAGTCGGACTCAAATAGTGCATGAACTACTTTGAAGTCGCTGCAACTTTAAGTCACACATATATGAATGGTTATCATTGAAAAACATGGGGAATGATTTGTCATGAGACTTTGATGCCCAAAGTTGCATGACACAAGTACCACAAGTGTGAATGGCGCCTAAAATTCCTTTTCACATGGGCAGTTTGCGATATCTGATCAGACGGCAATCTGCTTGCAGATCAGAGCGGAGCATATGACAGGTCCGTGTCCACTCTGCATAAACTGAGCAGACACGGACCTATTATCAGCCACGCTCTGCTCTACGGGCGGCCAGTAGAAAATGGACTCCGCTGTCCGTTTACACTCCGCTGCCTCCGATCTGGTCCACCGAAACTGAGGAGAAAGCAGACGTCCTCAAATTATTTTGTTAGCGGGCATGTTTGGACTCAGAGGTTGGCGGGTATAAACGGACACAAGTCTGTGTACACCCGCCGGTCCATAGCAACCGGACCATCCGATCAGGTCTGCCTTAAAAACTGACAGGCGAATCTGATCAGATCTCTCGTGTGAAAGGACCCTTCGTTCGGAGGATGCCTAGGCTCATCTCTAGTGTGGTTTTCTTTTACAGCTCCCCACCACCATGTTCATTATAGTGGTGCTACCTATCGCAACCAGTCATCACCGCAAATCCTTTGTATGGCTGGCAATGGCAAAATCGCCACTTCACTTCCTACTGATGTTTCATAGTGGGTCATGATGGAGTGATTACCGGGTGTAATCTAATATAAAGTTGACTAGTCACCATAATCGGTAAGCTAAATGCAGACAACAACCGTATATCAGTTAGGAAGAAGTGCCTGTACGTGTATTATAACTTTAATTGGGGTGCTCTATAATATACAGGTATGTACATTCCGACTTGGAGAGAAGTCGAGGCTTTGGTGTACACTGTACGGCACTGAACCCCATAATGCATAACCTTACAGGTTATGTGGTTTACTGGACAATGGGATACAAAGCTGCCAGTTGGGGACCACTTGGTGTGAACATTTTAAAACTTTTGTTTTACATTTTGGATAGAGTAATGCCCTGTACACACGGTCGGACTTTGTTCGGACATTCCGACAACAAAATCCTAGGATTTTTTCCGACGGATGTTGGCTCAAACTTGTCTTGCATACACATGGTCACACAAAGTTGTCGGAAAATTCGATCATTCTGAACGCGGTGACGTAAAACACGTACGTCGGGACTATAAACGGGGCAGTGGCCAATAGCTTTCATCTCTTTATTTATTCTGAGTATGCGTGGCACTTTGTCCGTCGGATTTGTGTACACACGATCGGAATTTCTGACAACGGATTTTGTTGTCGGAAAATTTTATCTCCTGCTCTCCAACTTTGTGTGTCGGAAAATCCGATGGAAAATGTCCGATGGAGCCCACATACGGTCGGAATTTCCGACAACACGCTCCGATCGGACATTTTCCATTGGAAAATCCGACCGTGTACGGGGCATTAGGGTGGGTTTTATCCCCTCTTAGGATTTTTGACATCTGTGTCCCACTGGGAAGATTTCCCCTCACTTCCTGTTCCATAGCCAAAACAGGAAGTGAGAGAAAATCCCTCCAAAGTGAGGGAATCCCTGGTTGTCCCACTGGTCACCAGAACTAGTGTCCCTATTGAAAGATTTCCTGTTCTGGTGACAACCCAAAATTTGAGATTTGCTTTCACTTTTGGTGATAACTGTAAAAATGACATAGGGAGGGTGATTCTTCCTAACGGGCACAAACAACAATACAAAACCTGACATCTCTCCGCTTTACCCAATATTTAAAAAAAAATAAACGTTGCCTTTAGTTATACTTAAAGAAACTTGTGCCTACACTGCAGAGTCTAACTGCTTGTTTAGTTTAAGGTAGAGTAAACGCACTTTTAATTACCCACTCCTTCACTCCCCTGGCAGATGGTGGACTGTCCCTTGGCATCCTCATGTCCACTGCAGGGCTATGTATCCTGCATCAATGTTGTCAGGACCTTATACTGCTGCGGCATGGGGGAGAAGACGCTACAGGGACCAGTCTAGCAATGCAGAGGATTGATTAAGTAAATCTACTTTCTCATTCGTTCATTGACAGACACAGCCTTCTTTATTCAGAACCATAGGGTTATATCGCCCCCTACAGGAGTAGGACACTAGGCAGAAAAAGACTTAGCTACGCCCATGGGCAGTCCTAGGTGATATACACCCCCCTATCTGGTATAGGCCTTCAGTTTTTTCCAGCCTAGTCAGGAGTAAAGACCTAGTTCCCTGCTGGGATATCTTGTCCTGGTAATTTTTATTTTTTAGTTTTTGTTGTTTTTTTTCCCTGGATTTTTCCGGTGAGGTCTGGTTGGCCTGTGTCTGGGTTTTTTTTTGGCTGCCTCACCCCTCATGTTTGGGACATCCCTATGGTTCTGAATAAAGAAGGCTGTGTCTGTCAATGAACGAATGAGAAAATAGGATTTTTGACTTACTCCAAAATCAGTTTCTCTGAGTTCATTGACAGAGACAGCATCCGCCCCTCTATGGAGTTGTTAATACTTCTTCTAGTACTGCTTTTTACATAACTGAAGGCCTATAGCAGAGAGGGGGGGGTGTATATCGCCTAGAACTGCCCAGGGGCGTAGCCAAGTCCTTTTTCTGCCTAGTGTCCCACTCCTGTAGGGGGCGATATAACCCTATGGTTTTGAATTAAGAAGGCTGTGTCTGTCCCACTAGTCTAAGTCAAAGGTCCACTGACTCATCATAGATAAATGGGTGCGGTCCGACTCCTCGTAACTAAAGCCATACACAGCAACATGGACTGAAAGAAGTCCCGCACAGAAAAGGTTACCATAAGAGGACCAGGTGGTTTAACGGAAAAAATTATTCTGCAAAAATACTGTAACAAAGGTAAATATTAGAAAAACACAGCTACCTCCACCCTTTACCATTAACCACTTCAGCCCCGGAAGAATTTACCCCCTTCCTGACCAGTGCTTTTTGCGATTCGGCACTGCGTCGCTTTAACTGAAAATTGCGCGGTCGTGCGACGTGGCTCCCAAACAAAATTGATGTCCTTTTTTTCCCACAAATAGAGCTTTCTTTTGGTGGTGGTATTTGATCACCTCTGCGGTTTTTATTTTTTGCGCTATAAACAAAAAAATGGCGACAATTTTGAAAAAAAAACGCATTATTTTTTACATTTTGCTATAATAAATATCCCCAAAAAATAATTAAAACATTTTTTTCCTCAGTTTAGGCCAATGCATATTCTTCTACATATTTTTGGTGTAAAAAAAATCGCAATAAGTGTTTATTGATTAGTTTGCGCAAAAGGTATAGCGTTTACAAAATAGGGGATAGTTTTATGGCATTTTTATTAATAATTTTTTTTTACTAGTAATGGCAGCGATCGGCGATTTTTATTGTGACTGCGACATTATGGCAGACACATCGGACATTTTTGGGACCATTGTCATTCATACAGCACTCAGTGCTATAAAAATGCACTGATTCCTGTGTAAATGACACTGGCAGTAAAGTGGTTAACCACTAGGGGGCGGGGAGGGGTTAGGTCAGTACTAGGGAGTGTTTTCTAACTGTAGGGGGGATGGGCTAGCTGTAACACGTCACTGATCACTGCTCTGGATGACAGGGGGCAGAGATCAGTGACACTGTCACTAGGCAGAACGGGGAGATGCTGTTTACATTAACATCTCCCCGTTCGTCCTCCTCGTGAGGGGATTGCAGGTATCCCCGAGGCGATCGAGTCCGCGGGACCCGCGACCCGACTCACAGAGCTCCCGGCAGCCGCGCGCGCAATGGCAAGGCAGGAAATTCAATGGGACTTACCTGTACGCCCATTTGCCCAGCCGTGCCATTCTGCCGACGTACATCGGCGTGCGCTGGTCGGGAAGTGGTTAAAACATAACAACGTCGTCATATGTGCACTATTTAGCATCCATCCACACCATCCAGGGGTTATAGAGGAAGTGCTTCCTGATGGTATAAGGCCAAAGGACCATTCCATCTAATCCCAGAGGGGGATACAGACAAAACCAATAACTGTAAAAAACAGGGCAGTAGTGTCCAAGGATGAGGTCCCCCAAGGGATCTGCTCAAACAGAAAGGGCTAGTCAATGAACTTGGCGAATAGTTCCAGTAAGCTCTAAATTGCCCAACTACAGCCATTAGATGCCTTAACAGGTAATAGCCCTTGGTGAAAGTTATTAGAGCTAGTATGGCAAGAATGCAGTCCGCTCAATTTTCTGGCTTAGCTCTGCATTCTCTGCCATATCTACCAGTTTCTTTATGCCTGTAAGAGTGGATGGTAACCTAATTGCCTACATCATCATTACTAATCTATAAGGGTTACTCTATAGCAGGGGTAGGGATACTTTAAAGAAGTGGAGATCTACCTAATAACACGGGAGAAGTCCAAGATCACCGGGCACACTGTCTCCTCCTTACACCTGATTTAAACCTCTAATTGCCGCACTACCATGTCGCAAACGTGTGCATTGCATGGCAATCGTGGGTTCAAATCAGGTGGTGAGAAGGCAACATATTGCCTCCTCACCACCTATCAACACACCTCAGATCACCTTTCAGGGGAGCAACACTTGTGCTGTATTTGTGAATGGGCCCTTAGTTGCATTCAGCAGCAGCACCCTTTGGGCTCGTTCACAGGTAAAGTTGGGGGGGTGGTAAAACAGCAGGATATAATAGAAGTCTATGGCTAAGTGCAGCAAACCTGCAGGAAAGCTGCAGGCACACAACACTGCACCTGTGGTGTGGGTAAATCGCAGCACATCAATGTGAAAGCAGCCCTATACTATTATGCCCAGTATATTGCTTGGCACTGACCTGAAGATCTCTTCTTTCCTGCTGCTGGTACCACGCTGGAGACCGCCAGCCAGGATAAGAGGGGGAGTGCAGTTGGTATCACTCCACATGGGACAGGAGCTGGCACTACACAGGAGGCATCGGCTTATGTGGCTCTTGCTCCCTACAGCTCTAACTGTAGTCTCACTGCATTAACTGGGGCTATTAACTGTTAAGGCATCTCGTGACTGTTAGCTGGGAAATTTAGCGCTTACTGGGGCTCAGTAGGGGCCCGTCCATTAGGGGTGCGTGGGCACCGCCCCCTCTCTCCTCGCCACCCCCTCCCCCTATATACATAATGGATAGATTTATGCATAACATGAATCTATCCATGGCCGCCGCGGCCACCACCTATTCATGCATCTGGCACCTTTCAGGGCACCGGGTGCATGAATTACAGCGGCCAAGCTTTTTTTTTTTTTTTAAGTACCTGATTAGAGCCATAGGCTCTAAAAGGCTACAAAATAGGGTGGGCTCGGGTTGCAGAGGATGCATCCGGGGCCCACCCAGGTGCATTACAAAAGTGAATGAATATTCGCTGTTGAAACATGATTCTCAATCTGACCAATCAGAAGTGGGTGTGAGACCTGTTTTCCGATTGGTCAAAAAGAGAAGACTACTGATTGGCCGCCGAGGAGGGAGGAAATTGAAGCCGTGATGACCAAGCGAACGTGAGGCCGCCGAGCAGGAGAAGCCGTTAGTGATGGGGTAAGTGCTACCTACCGACCGACCGATTGGGGGGGTTGGCATACTTTTTGCTGCCCCCGCCAAACATTTTTTTCACTGGCCGCCACTGCAGGAGCTATTTGTCAAGTTGTTGTGTGGGGTCTCTGGCTCCCATGCACCAACTGTCAAGGTTTATTTGTCTAGATCTGCGGAGATCCGAGGATCAGACTCCTTTTTTGTTTTAACAAAAGGACCCAAGAAGGGGCAGGCAGCTTCCAAGGCTTCCATTGCCAATTGGGTCCGTCAATTAATCATTCAGGCCTACGGTCTGAAACATAAAGCTCCTCCCTTTAGGGTGAGGGCTCATTCTACCAGGGGTGTAGGAACCTCCTGGGCTTTTCAGGTATCTGTGGCTCAGATTTGTAAGGCTGCTACCTGGTCTTCAGTGCATATGTTCACAAAATGTTATCAAGTGGATGTTCGAGCAACCAAGGATTCGGCTTTCGGCCGCAATGTACTTAGAGTTGCCACCTCATCCCTTTAAACCTGAACACATATTAATTACACAGGTTCTGTGGCTAATTGAATGCAGGTAAGGCAGTAAGTAAGTTTAATTACCACCTTAATCAGCCACAGAACCTGTGTAATTAACTCCTTGCTGACCAGCACACGACGATATACGTCGGCACAATGGCACCGCTGAGCAAATGGACGTACAGGTACGTCCCCTTGAAGATGCGGCATTGTGGGTGCGCACGCCGCCGTAAGCTCCGTGACCACGGGTCCCGCAGACTCCATGTCTGCCGAGTGCCCGCGATTGTGTCACGGAGCGGAAGAATGGGGAGATGCCTATATAAACAAGGCATTTCCCTGTTCTGCCTAGTGACATGACAAAGATCACTGCTCCCTGTCATCGGGAGCAGTGATCGCTGTCATGTGAGTAGTAGCCCATCCCCCCCACAGTTAGAATCTCTCCCTAGGACACACTTAACCTCTTGCTCGCCCCCTAGTGTTTAACTCCTTCCCTGCCAGTGTCATTTCTACAGTAATCAGTGCATTTTTATAGTACTGATCGCTGTATAAATGACAATGGTCCCAAAATTGTGTCAAAAGTGTCCGCCATAATGTCGCAATCACAATAAAAATCGCAGATTGCCGCCATTACTAATAAAAAAAGAAAAAGTTAATAATAAGAATGCCATAAAACTATCCCCTATTTCGTAGACACTATTTTTCGGCAAACAATCAATATATGCTTATTGCGATTCATTTTTTTTTTTTTGGGGGGGGGGGATATTTATTATAGCAAAAAGTAAAAAAATATTGCTTTTTTTTCAAAGTTGTCGCTCTTTTTTTGTTTATAGTGCAAAAAATAAAAAGCGCAGAAGTGATCAAATACTACCAAAAGAAAGCTCTATTTGTGGAGAAAAAAAACGTCTATTTTGTTTGGGTGCAATGTCGCATGACCGCGCAATTGTCAGTTAAAGCAACGCAGTGCTCTGGTCAGGAAGGGGGTAAAATCTTCCTGGTCTGAAGTGGTTAATATGGGTTTAAAGGGATGAAGTGGCAACCCCAAGTGTACTGCGGGCTGCTGTAAAAGGTCTGATGGCTATTGTTTGGCAGAGTGTCTCCCTCCCCTCAAGGCTGTTGCTCTGGGACGTCCCAGCAGGTAATGAATATTAGCCTGACTCTGTGGCCCATGATGTATGAAAAAGAAAATAGGATTTTTTTTTGTGTCATACTTACCTGTAAAATCCTTTTCTTTGAGTACATCATGGGACACAGAGATCCCTCCTCTTTTTTGAGGGTTCAGTGCTTGCTACAAAACTGAAGTACTTCCTGTATGGGAGGGGTTATATAGGGGATCACTTCCTGTCTAAAGACCTTTTGGCCTATCAATGTCCATTCACCTGGAGATGAAGTATAACCCAGCAGGTAATGAATATTAGCCTAACTCTGTGTCCCATGATGTACTCAAAGAAAAGGATTTTACAGGTAAGTATGACGAAAAAATCCTATTTTTTACATGTTTCTACATTGAACCTCATTTGCCATGTAGTTGCCCACCCCAGTAATTAGTTCAGATCTTCTTGCAAGGTTTTCACATCCTGCGAGGAAGTTTTTGAACTGTTTACCCCATCCTCCAGGTCGTTTATGAATAAATGAAATAGGATTGGTCCCAGCACAGAACCCTGGGGGAGTTCTTTTCATCTGAGTCCAATGAGATTTAAAAATGACAGTTAAAAAAAAAAAAAAGTGCGTTCTGTGCCTTCGTGAATTGAATCTTTGTATTCAAAGTTTATCTGAGAAGGTGTGTAGAAGACTGGTCATTCCTTCCAGTAACACCGTGTGTCATCTGTGAATGATTTCCATATGAAAACATTCTACTGCAAGGTTGAAATGCTGGTTACTCTGATTTCAGCAAGTCTGTTGTTAATTATAGCAGGAATGAAATCAGCTGTAAAAACTGCCTATCCCTAACAGGGAGGAGTCCAGGTGGCCTGCAGAGGCGAAGGTGTCATTTCTGAACACTTCCTGGTTGTCATTCTATGGAAGCTCTGTGCATAGAATCTCCTCCACTAAGTACCAGTCTTCTATAGTCACTGGGAGGACGGCAATCTGTCCCTATGCTGCTGACACTGAGCCTGGGATTCTACATCCTTCCCTTCTGTTTGATCTCCTCCGTCAAGGCTGGTGAGTGTTACTGTTGTGTGACTTTTCCAGTTTTTGCTGAGATTGGCTTACGTATTCATATAGATCTGCTAAGGGACATTACAAACATTGGCTGATCATTGTCCTGCCTGGACTGTCCCTGTTAGATTAGCTGGCAATCATTACACCAGTGGGTAGCAGCAGCCAGCCAAAATCCGCCATCCTTTATGCCTGGTACACACGATGAGATTATCAGACTGGATGGATGATTGTCCATCCTTTTTTCTTTCTTTTTTTTTTTTTTTTGCATGCTAATCTCATATCGGAAATAAAGAGTTTACTAAACTTCCTCAAACGACTTTTCTTGTGAAAAAAAAAAATAATAAAACTTCCCCAAACGATAGAATACAAATTCAAAAGTGATATGATTTGTTGTATTGTATTTGTACTGTATCTTCGGGCAAAAAGTGTACCGATCAAACGAAAATCGTATGATCTGGTATCGTACGAAAAAATGTTTTGTGCTTATCCCATTGGATATTATTGGATGAACTGTCATGATCTACTCTCAAAAGCTCTGTATTAACAATCAGATTATTGTACGATCACTTTGAAAGCTGTATTTTTCATACGATTTTCTGATCGTGTGTATGGTCTATTGGGGATACAGTTTGTGTTTGAATTTTTTTTGCTGATCTCTATTCCTATGCGATACGTAAACTCTCTTGCTATGTACACAAAAATGTTTGTAAGAGGATATTGGTACACTGTTAATGGCACAGAGGCTGTTCAACTAGCAAAGCAAATATTAATCCCTTGCTGATCACGGAGCACGTGTGTGGCAACAGAGAATGTCGTTTTTAATGGCTGCACATATGCCTCCATGGGCTGCAGAGCTTTCTGTGCTGAGAGCATGCTCAGTGTGCTCTCCCAGCCCAGTGACCGAGCCGTCAAAGACCGCTCGGCCTCTCGCTCTCTACTAATGATTGGAAGCAGGCAGGACTGGCTCCTGCTCACTGTGACAGCCAATCATGATGGTCATGTGAGCGGCTGGTCCTTCCCTAAGACCCCATTAAAGGGATGCCGGGGGTGAGCAGGAACAGGTTAATAAAGTAAACCTGTATTTAGAATGAATACCCATTTGTTTGGAAAGTAAACTAAAAAAAATCAACTTTTTTTTAGCACATGACTAGGGATTCAGAGTAAGCACAGGATAACCTTAGGTTGGGTTTACACATACAAGAAATCGTCTGGTTCAGCAGGAACCAAATTAATTTCAGTACGCGTGTACTGCTGTCTATTCAACCAAAGTCAGTCTAATGACCAGCTCCTGTCGAACAGCCACGCTGGAAAACCAGCATTCGATCAGCTCTTGCAGCCAATGGCTGCAGCTCTGATCTGTGTATTTTGACGGGGAGGGGAGACTGATATAATAACATTGCTTGTGTGGATGCAGGGATCTGAGTTTTCTTCCTATACCAATGGTTGGGTACCCTGTACCGATGGTTGGGTACCCTGTATACCCTGCTTAATGTATTGTTCTTCTCTTTGCTAAAGCTGGCTATACACAATTAGTTTTTTTTTTTTTTCTTGTTCAGTCTATGTGCTGAATGGAAAAAAACAGATTCCACCATTGAGGCTATACAGAATTCCCCTACTGGGCTATTGTATTTTGACAGCTGTGGTAGCGGCTGTCAGAATACCTGAACAGTGGCTGCATCTGATTGGACAATTTTCTGCCCTGCTTCTTCAATTATTCAGATGAAGGATATCCAACGGAAGGGGGATGACAGGGCCACCCACTAAGCAAATTTCACCTGGTTCAAAACAAATAAGTTTTATTGTACAATTCATTTTTATTAAATTTTTTTAAACATATTAAACATACATGAGGTTTTGTATTTCACATATAATCGCACACGTTTTACAACATGTATACATTGGATTGAACATAAACACCTTTATATTAACTTAATGCCAAATTAACATTTAGTAATCAAAGTATATTAATATGAATATTAATAATAGGAAAGTATATTAATATGAACCATTTAAGATATAGAAGGTAAAAAAAAGAAAGGGGGGGGGGGGAGAGAGCGAAGAAAGATCTGAGTTAAAATAATAAGCGATTTAGTGTAAATTCATAAATGAAGATTTAAATAAGCAAAATTTTTACTTCTGTCAGTCAGTTCTCACTGTTTTCTCTACTAACACAATTATTTATATACTGTTTGCATCCATGTTGGTTACATGTCCCATTACTCCCTATGCTACTAGCCATTTTATGCGAATGAAAGGTTGCCAATCATTTTTGCGAGCACACTTTTATCCAGGGGTGTTGCTAAAATTGTAAACCTCAGGAGTATGGAATGTAAATTTTAGCCTATAAAGTGCAGTAGTCAAGCGCTTATTACATATGCACAGCGTATAGAGTCAAGGTCAGGTGTATACAGGGGCAGACTGACCATTGAGCGATTAGGGCACTGCCCGAGGGCCCTGGGCCACTAGGGGGCCCCATCAGGTTTGCCAGCCTCAGTAAAACCAGGGACAGTATGTATAAATCTGTGTTTTTTTTTTTACATCTGTCTGTGTATACTGTGTGTACATGTATGTGTATACTGTGTGATTGTATACTGTGTGTGTGTATACAGTGTGGCCCCATAATCTCTGATTGCCTGGGGGCCCCATAATCTCCTATTGCCCGGGGGCCCCATGAGTTATCAGTCCGCCCCTGGGTGTATATAATGTAGAGCAGAGTGCAGTGGTCAGGAAGATATTACATATTGCCTTTTCATTGATAAGTGAGAGGAAAATATGTCCCACTCCTTTGATGAGCAGTGGGAAGATAAGATGTACCTTTCCATTTATGGTAAGTGGGAAGAAAAGATGCCCACTTCCAACATGGTCATGGGAAGGAAAAGAGTCTTCCATTGATGCTCTATGGGAGGAGAAGAATGCCCCCTTCTATTGGTGGTCAGTGAAAGTTAAAGATATCTTCTTGCATTGGAGGTAAGAGAGGTAGTGATTTTACCTTACATTGGTGGCCATTGGGAGGAAAAGATTCTCCCTACTATTGGTGGTCAGTGGAAGCAAAAGATATTTCCCTTCATTTATGGTCGGTGGGAGGAAAATCTGCTCCTTTCCATTGGTGGTAATTAGAAGGTGAAGATTCCTTCTTCCAATGGTGGTCAGTAGGAGAAAGTGATGCCCCTTTACATTGGTGGTAAGTGGAAGGAAAAGATACCCCCTTTCCAATGGTGGTCAGTGGGAGGAAAAGCTATTCCCTTCCATAGGTGATAAGTGAGTGCAAGCAAATTTCCCTTCAAATGGTGGGCAGTGGTAGAAAGGGATAACACCTTCCATTAAACGGCATTTTTTTCCTTCTCCTGCAGTACTCCTGGGATATGTGACTTGGAATCCCAGGAAGCTGAGGCAGCAGGGGCACATCATGCTCGCTTAAGCAAGAATGACAGCGGGTGGACAGGGCCAGACCTAAAGTGTTAAAAAAAAAAAAAAAGTAGCTGCTTGGCTAAGAATGAGGATGAGAGAAAGACTGGCTGCAGCTGCCCTTCGTAGCTGCTGCCCTGTGGTGCTGAACTGGTTATCCACTATATCAGCAAGAGGTGAGAGCTGCTGAGCATGAAATGTTTAATAGACTGAGTCAGGCAGCAATATACTGTGGGAACTGTAGTCCTAAGAAGCAGCTCTACTGTGTAATCAAGAGCCTTTGAGCTGCATTCACCAGACATGATATTGCTGAGCGGAGGGAAAAGAGCTGCATTTTCCCAGCTGTGAGGGACACAGCTTTTTCTTGCCGTGAGGGAAACCAGAGAGCGTGCACCATCACTGCTGCATGTCAGCAGCCTTTGAGGGATCTGGAGTGCTGAGTTCAGGGGTGCCGACAGTCTTGAGTCACCTAGGTGTAGAGCAGAGAGTGCACCAACCTGTGTGTGACCAGATGGTGAGCTGGAATTTTGCTGGGGTCGGTGAGCTGCTGCTGTGGGGATTTATATTTGCTGCTAGAGAGACTGAGCTCTTTAGTAACTGACCATACAGCCATCTAGTAGCCTTATTGCTGCCTGCAGGCTTGACTGTGACTATTCTCATATGCACCAATGGTACAATTGGGCCCCAGCGCTAGCTGGCTGAAGACTACAGTTTGTCCGATTACAGCTGCTGCACAGAGACCTTTGCATATAGCTTATGCTAAGAGGTACCTCTCAGGGAACATTGCACCATATCCTAGCCATTCTTCTAGAATGCACTCTAGACTAGTTATAGTATTTTTATTCACATAGCAGTTAATGCTTATTTGCACTGTTTATTACTGACTTTTCTGATTTTATCGATTCTAGTCCAGTGGTACAGAACTCTATTCTAAGTTACTTTGGCATAGTGATTATACTGTCTAATAGACTGTGTCTAACCCTACCTTCTGTATGCTCATTTATGCTCAAACCACCATTTACTCAAACTCAATGTATTGATATGGGTTAATTTGCCACTAAACGGTCCTATGTCTATTTCCTGATACTGACTCCTAGTTAAGTTAAGGTATCCATACTGGTGTTCTTATATGTTCTGGCAGCAATTTTCCTTCAATCAGGTGTGTCAGAGAGGCTGAGGTTGTTCTTGGAGTTGAGGCGAGAGCCCAAATTACCAAGTGGCTCCATCGGGGGTAGCGTTACAAAAAAACCCTAAAAAGTGCTGATTCATATTGCAGAGGGTACCGACCATGCACAGAGCTTTAGATGATCTGGGGGGGGGGGGGGTGGAAATCCACGTTAAAGTTTGACTCCCAGCAACATTTTTTTTCCTAATTTTGCAGTGGGCTTGGGTCAGGGTTTTATTGCCCATTGTGTACATATAGAGGAGACTTTCATTTTCTGTCCTGGTGACCCCCCCCCCCCCCCCCCCAGAGTGAGAACTGGAAACCATTAAAGACCTGTCATGGGTTCTAATCCTTCTGAACATTTTCCACACCAGTTTTTAGTGGGAATTGCATTTTAAGGAAAGTGTTGGTATTATTTGGCATACGTGCCACACTGAAATTTGAAAGCTTGCGTTGCTCTTGGGCATTGTTGCACAGTGTCATTTGAGATCATGAATGCCTCAAGGGCATGTTCACATTGTGAAGATGAAGGATTTGGAACCAAAGCCAACCTTGCACCGAAATTTGTCCGGTTAAGCAGGGACCGGCTGAAATTTGATCCATGTACAGTATGAGCAGGATGGTTATACACAAGTCGATCTATTGGGTTTTTCCCAAACAATCAGTGCCCCTGGCTATAGGCAGCAACACTGATCAGTGTTTTCTAACAGCGGCGTAATCTCCCTGCTGTCAGAAAACAATACAACAGCAGGAAGGATTTCCCTATCCACATTGAGTGTGTGGATGGGGGAAATTGGATCCTTTCTTTAATTTTTTTTTTTGATCATAATGTATGGGCTGCCTAGTGCCCTGTACACACGACCGCATATTCCAACAACAAAATCCATGGATTTTTTTATGACGGATGTTGGCTCAAACTTGTCTTGCATACACACGGTCACACAAATCTTGTTGGAAATTCCAAACGTCAACGCGGTGACGTACAACATGTACGACAAGCCAAGAAAAATGAAGTTCAATAGCCAGTGCGGCTCTTCTGCTTGATTCCGAGCATGCGTGGAACTTTGTGCGTCGGAATTGTGTACACACTATCGGAATTTCCGACAACGGATTTTGTTGTCAAATTTAGAGATCCAGATCTCAAATTTTGTGTGATGGAAATTTTGATGGAAAATGTCCAATGGAGCCTACACACGGTTGGAATTTCCGACTACAAGCTCCTATCAAACATTTTCCGTCGGAAATTCCGACCGTGTGTAAGGGGCATTAGAGTAGCAAAGTTGTGCCTGCTCCTTTTCAGTGTGCACAAAGCCCTGACCAGGTGAGGAAGCTGAGCTGTTCTTACGCTAACACAAGTGAAGTGCTGCTGACAACTGGGGTGGGGGGGGGGGGGCGTTCCCCTAGGAAGCAGCAGGAGTGCAAAAACACTAAAACCCACATGAGGGCTGTAATGAATTGTTTGGAGATCTGTGTTGTGCCATTTACAAGTTTATAATTTTCTCAATCAAAAATTATAGGTTCACTATACTACGAACCTTCTGGGAGTTTAGTAAAAGCCAAAATTTTGGCACTCAGTCCTCCGTAAGAAAACCATCAGCCCAAAATGGCAGTTAAAATAGAAAACTTCAAGTGAATACAGTGTCAGCCATCATACTTCTTTACAGGTGATTTCCTTGCTCACATACCAGAAAAAGGGAGTGACGCAGAAAGATGTCAGACCTGAGCAGTATTCATCCCCGATAATTAAATATGGCACTGTGTGGATTAATCATTTACTAACAGTCTATTGGATTACAGTGCATGATCTGTGGCACAAAGACAGATAAACTGCAAGTAGTATGACCCCTCATTTTACTTTCATGTCTGCTATGGTAACAAACCTGTATTACAGGAATGGAAAAAAGAGGTTGGCACTTTGAATGAGGCATATTGTTGAATAATTATTAAACATATATTTATTTTTTCCGTCTACAATGGTGATTTTCCAAGTATATGACAGGTACATGCATAATTACAAATTTTGCAATAAAACATGATTGTAACATAAATTACATGACACATAACATGGTGTGGATGAATATCCTCCAGTCCCTATAGGACTATATAGCATGTTGGGTCTAAAATATATTGCATTAAAAGCATGGTAGACCATCTGTAGGACATGGTGCATCTGTGTACCTACTGTCATATACTCGGAAAATCACCATTGTAGAAGGAACAAATAAATACAGTATATGTTTAATAATTAATCATTGTTCAATATGCCTCATTCAAAGTCCCAACCTCTTTTTTTTTTTTTCCATTCCATACCACTAGGGATGGAGGCACATGTGTATGAGTGTACATATGAGTCTCATATAAGGTCCCAAACCCCCTTTTTTTTTTTTTTTTTTTTTTTTTTTTTTTTTTTTTCCCATTCTACAAACCTGTATTACTTCCTGTCTCTACAACAGGCAGTAATAATTGGCATGTATATTCATCTGTGTATTTAGTTGTTTGCATTGACGTCAGCTTTAAAAGGTATAGGGTATGGGCAGGGCCAGATTAGGAGCATGGGTCTGGTGCTGAGAATTTTGGTGGGCCGTTTTTATGGCAATAAATAAAATAAACACGCAAACAATTTTTTGTTAAAATTGTAATCCCCCCCCCCTGTATAGTATATAATTCTCAGGTAACCATCCCCCCAGATAGTGTGTGTGTGTGTGGTGGTATATTCCCAGGGGATCCCCTGTATATTGTGTGTAGTGGTATAGACTGAAGTAGGCATGCACCTATGTATGTGTAGTGTTATAAAATCATATAATCCTCCTGTGGAAGGTGTGTAGTGGTATATTCCCATACTGTACAGTGGTATTTTCCTGCTTTATAGTATGTTAAATGCACTGAATAATTACTGCTCGGTATGGACACTCTCAAACTCCCTGCACTCACCCATGTCATATCGTCGGCAACCTTTCCCAGGAGGCCACTATCTTTGCCAATCAAAATCTGAATACTACCTTCTGTCAGCCACGTGGGATGGAGCCAAAGAAAAGGACATATCCTCCACATTGCCCCCGAGAGAGAGCGAGAACTTGCTCCACATTACTCCCAGTGAGAGCGAGAGCTTGCTCCACATTGCCCCCAGAGAGAGCGAGAGCTTGCTCCACATTGCCCCCAGAGAGAGCGAGAGCTTGCTCCACATTGCCCCCGAGAGAGAGCGAGAGCTTGCTCCACATTGCCCCCGAGAGAGAGCGAGAGCTTGCTCCACATTGCCCCCGAGAGAGAGCGAGAGCTTGCTCCACATTGCCCCCAGAGAGAGCGAGAGCTTGCTCCACATTGCCCCCAGAGAGAGCGAGAGCTTGCTCCACATTGCCCCCAGAGAGAGCGAGAACTTGCTCCACATTGCCCCCAGGGAGAGCGAGAGCTTGCTCCACATTGCCCCCAGGGAGAGCGAGAGCTTGCTCCACATTGCCCCCAGGGAGAGCGAGAGCTTGCTCCACATTGCCCCCAGGGAGAGCGAGAGCTTGCTCCACATTGCCCCCAGGGAGAGCGAGAGCTTGCTCCACATTGCCTCGAGAGAGAGAGAGAGCTTGCTCCACATTGCCCCCAGAGAGAGTGGGAGAGAGAGCTTGCTCCACATTGCCCCCAGAGAGAGTGAGAGCTTGCTCCACATTGCCCCCAGAGAGAGCGAGAGCTTGCTCCACATTGCCCCCAGGGAGAGCGAGAGCTTGCTCCACATTGCCTCTAGAGAGAGAGCTTGCTCCACATTGCTTCTAGAGAGAAAGAGCTTGCTCCACATTGCCCCCAGGGAGAGAGGGAGCTTGCTCCACATTGCCCCCAGGGAGAGAGGGAGCTTGCTCCACATTGCCCCCAGGGAGAGAGAGAGCTTGCTCCACATTGCCCCCAGAGAGAGAGGGAGAAAGAGTATGCTCACATTGCCCCCAGAGAGAAAGAGAGCCTGCTCCACGTTGCCCCCAGAGAGAGCGAGCCTGCTCCACGTTGCCCTTAGAGAGAACGAGCCTGCTCCATGTTGCCCCCAGAGAGAGAGCGAGCCTGCTCCATGTTGCCCCCAGAGAGAGAGCCTGCTCCACGTTGCCCCCAGAGAGAGCAAGCGAGCCTGCTCCACGTTGCCCCCAGAGAGATAGCGAGCCTGCTCCACGTTGCCCCCAGAGAGATAGCGAGCCTGCTCCACGTTGCCCCCAGAGAGATAGCGAGCCTGCTCCACGTTGCCCCCAGAGGGAGAGCGAGCCTGTGCCACGTTGCCCCATGAAGGAGCGAGCCTGTGCCATGCTGTCCCCAGAGAGAAAGCCTGCTCCGCATTGCCCCCAGAGAGAGAGAGTGAGCCTACACAACATTGTCCCCAGAGAGAGAGCGAGCTTGTGCCACGTTGTCCCCAGAGAGAGCCTGCTCCACGTTGCCCCCAGAGAAAGAGAGAGAGAGCGAGCCTGCTCCACGTTGCCCGCAGAGAGAGAGCCTGCTCCACGTTGCCCCCAGAGAGAGAGCGAGAGAGAGAGAGAGCCTGCTCCATGTTGCCCCCAGAGAGAGAGCCTGCTCCACGTTGCCCGCAGAGAGAGAGCCTGCTCCACGTTGCCCCCAGAGAGAGAGCGAGAGGGAGAGAGAGCCTGCTCCATGTGGCCCCCAGAGAGAGAGAGTGACTGCTCCACGTTACCCCCAGAGAGAGTTCCTCTTTACAAAAGAGTCCCCAGAGCTCACCCTTACATTAAAGTCTGCACCATTCCCAATTACATACTTACAGTGCAAAGGGGGAACGCTGCGGGCTGTGATGTCACACTTATCACCGAAGGTGGAGGCCCACTTACACGAGAGTTGCCAGAATTCCCCCTTAAATGAAAGCCCACGGAGTTCATTTAAGAGAAGTATGTGTTCAGCAAAAACCTGCATGTGTGCAATAGGAGATGTAAAATTACTGTGAAGTGTTTAAAATATGATATCATGCCTTCACCTGACATTTGGACATTTGGCCTTAGAACTATTTGTTATCCTCTCCCAAGCCCCAAATATAAATGCCATGTAACAATAATGGAAACAACCCGGAGGTGTGGATGTGATCTAGATAAATGGTCGACTAACTAAGCTGGGCTGTCTCCACTTCTGGGCTGGGAACCCAAGCACTGTGAAAAGAGAGGGGAAGGAAAAAGGCCATATAGTGTAGTAAGTTTTTTACAAAAAAAAAAAAAAAAAAACTTAAATAAAATATAAATTGCATTCACAAGCACTGGATGCAGTACGGCTTATAATCAAGACAGGCACAAGGAGCAGTTCCTGGAATAGAGGAGCGGTGGATGGGTTTCACCAGGAAAACTGCTGCAGCCGCCGAGAGCCTGTCAATTAGAAGGCAGGGCTGTGAAGCAGCCACTGTGTATACAAAGGATACAGGTACACTTGTGTTGGTGTACCACACTTTGGCAGTATAAGTCCACTTAAATATATGCACAGCCAGAGGGCTTATTAGAACCCTTAGGGCCCCAATGCAAGAAACCATAAAGGACCCCCCATTCCATTTGTCCAGGACTCCTTCCCTCCGAGCCCGGAGCCCTTTACCCCCTGTCACGGGGCCCTTTATTATAGTCCCGAAGTGGGACCCTTTCACGTGTTCTGCAGCGGGCCCCCTTCCTGCCATCTTAGCCCCCCTCCATGGTGATGGATTGCTAGGGCCCGGTCACAAGTGCGACCTTTGCGACCCTGGTATTTCCACCACTGTGCACACCACAGTATATGCATGCAGGTATTTGGCATTTTGCTGGTACAGTAGTTACTAGCAAAGATGGGATCACTTTTTGATAAAGATGGTTAGCTTGAACATATATTGCACAAAATATACAAACCACAAGTCTGTTTTTATGCAGTGGTTGTCTCTAAAGTGGATGTCAACCCTTTACAATCACTTTTTACTACAGGTAAGCCTATAATAAGGCTTACCTGTAGCTACCCTGGATATCTCCTAAGCCTGCATGGTTTAGGAGATATCCCCTGTATCTGCATTTGCTAATGTCATCGGCACATGCGCACTGAAGCAATGGCACGTACGTGCCGCTGAGCAAAAGTTCGGCCTGACTAATAGCCTGTTGGCCGGTTCGGCAAACACCCCACAATGCACAGTGCATTCTAGGACCCTGATTGGCTGAAGCCTTGCACCGCTGGTAAGGTGCAAGGCTTCTCCAATTAGCACTGTCAGAGCTCTGATTGGACAAAGCAATGATGCCTTTCTCCAATCATGGCTCGGTGCTCATAGTCCCACCCCAAACTATAAAAGACAACTTCCCGTAGAAAGCTTTTGCAGTGTGTTGGAGTAGGGATAGAGCAAGGCTCAGTTTGCTGCTAGCGAGTTAGTGTCAGTGCCGAGTTAATGTGTTAACTTTGACTTCTTTCACACTGGGGTGGCAGGTCCATTGGCAGTAAAGTAAAAACTAGCGGGGCTTTACCGCTGTTATAGTTCTATTTCGGCCATTAGCGGGGCGCTTTTAAAACCCCGCTTTTAACGGCCGCTAGCGGCTGAGGAAAGGGTTATTAGGGCCCATTTTGCAGCGATGCCCAAGCGCTTTGCAGGTGCTTCGTCGGCAATGCCCATTCATTTCAATGGGCAGGGATGGTGGAGGAGCAGTGTATACACCGCTCCCGCACCGCCCCAAAGATGCTGCTTGCAGGACTTTTTTTCCTGTCCTGCAAGCGCACCGCCCCAGTATGAAAGCACTCAGGCTTTCACACTGGGGTGGCTTGAGAGGTGCTTTTCAGGCGCTATTTTTAGACGCCTTTTTTTTACATACCATTTAGTGCTGTATACCCTTTCCTTTTTTTTTTTTTTTTGTCCCCTGCCTGCCAGCCACAGTTTTTCTGACTGCGACGCTGTGTTCTCCCTTTTTTATATTACATTTTTTTTTATAGTTTTTTACATTTGGCCAGGACGGAGAGACTGACACAGACTTTACACCAGCGCTGTCCCAGCAGAGCATACCGCACCAAACATCCAGTGATTTTGCATAGAAAGCCGTTATAGTGTGGTGCGGGGAGCGTTTTCTTTTAATAAAAGTATTTTGACTATATTACACTATATAGTTTCCTTTTCATTTATATGTATGGAGCCACATTGTTTCCAGCTGGAGGAGTGCAGCAGACACTGAGACTGAGCCCAGGGGTGGCTCCAAAGCGTATTTGGACTCAGGGTGGAAGCTGAGTCACACGCTCTGAGGTGAGCACATTAGCTTAAGGGGGTCGCGAAGGAGCACCGGAGCATGTTTTGCAGCACTCAGGATATCTTCGGCAGGATGTTGGATTGTTGTCACAGCTGAACACCACCTGCACGCATTGTTTTATTATCACTGCTGGACATTATTTGCATGCACTATTTAGAGTGCCAAAGAGAACTTTTTTTCATTATTTATTAATTTTTTCATTTAAACAAGGAGAATACCTTATATTGAGCATGAAGCACTTTTTATGTTGATTAAGACACTATGTATGGTGTAACAAGCACTATTAAGTACTAATTTATGGTGTAACAAGCACTTGTTTTTTCACACCTTGTTTATTTATTCAACATTCATATTATTTGTATTTAATATTATCGCACTAGTAAGCACAGAGTTGGTTATTATTCATTTTGTTTTTGGGGTCACCCAAGCGCAGCGCATAACTTGTAAATTTATCCTATGCACATTATATGAAGCGTGATTAGCGCATGCAGCCTGAGGTAGCACAAGCAAGGCTTAAGATCATTGCGGCTCACAGAATTTTTCCAATTTGGTTTCTATAAAATTTGGTTAATAATCCCCCACACCAAATCATGTCTGGAAAGCCAACAAGGAGAGGCAGAAGTTCCCATGCCACTATGAGGGAGTCCGAAACATCTGTGTTCACAGGCAAAGGTGGACGTGGTCTGTCCTCAGGCAGAGCACATTTGTCTCAGTTTAGTGATGTTGCCCGTGCTATCCAGCATACAGAGGAGGTGGAGACTAGCTTACTAAACCATCATCCTCCTCCTCTATGACCCAAGCTGACACTAGGGCACAGTCCACGACCTCCTCTGCATGCTGTAGCTGGATAGCACAGGCAACTGGCTTACTAAACTATCATCATCCTCTATGACCCAACTGACACTAGTGCATAGTCCACCACAGCTGCCAAAGCGGCTTGTTCTGCCTCTTTGTCCAGATACTCCTGCTATAGCCCCAGCATCATGCATGGAGGAATCAGCTGAATTATTTGAACACTGGGGAAGCCACTTGCTTCTTGAGGATGCACAGACATTACTTGATTCTGAGGTAGAGGAAGGGAGTAACATGAGCCTACAGAGAGGGGAGAACACTGATAAACTAGTTTTGTGGGTGTTGATTGTATCTTGAAGTAAATTTTTGGTATAGGTTTCATGGGCACAATTAACACCCAAGGATTAATTTTTCCACAACTGTGTGACAGGGGCATCAAATTTTTAAATTTTTGAACAGCAAGGCCAATTCTTGCTGTTATCAAGAGTACCTCTAGAAGGTTTCGGGTGAAGGCACCACCAACACCCAAAGCCCAATTTTCCCGCACCTGTTACTTCTATACAAAGTTTGCGAAAGACACCAGACTTTGTCAAAAAAAAAAAAATTGTTAATCTTGGCCTGAGTCTACTATAAGTTGACTTCTTCACATAAGGCTTGCTCAATGTGGTGCAAAAATGTATTTCCATCCAAAGTCTGCCAAAGAGACACCAGAACTTATCCGTAAAATCTCAAATCTTGTTTCGAGTGCACTAAATTGTGGCCTCATCATACAGACTGGCTTCCCAAGCAGCTGTTTGTTTACAAAATAAAGAAAGCTTGCAGAGAAAATCAATTTAAGACCCCTTTCACACTGGAGGCATTTTTTCAGTCGCTTTAGTGCTAAAAATTGCGCCTGTAAAGCGCCTGTAAAGCGCCTGAAAAAAGCCTCCGCTGCAAACCCAGTGTGAAAGCCCAGGTGCTTTCACACTGGGGCGCTGCGCTGGCAGGGCATCATAAAAAGTCCTGAAAGCAGCTTCTTTACAGCGCATTAGGAGCGGTGAACTCACCGCTCCTAAAGCGCCCCTGCCCATTGAAAACAATGGGGCAGTGCTGCTATACCGCCGCAAAACGCCGCTGCAGCGGCGTTTTGCGGGTGGATTTAACCCCTTTTCGGCCGCTAGCGGGGGTTAAAACCGGCCGAATAGCGCTGCTAAAACAACGGTAAAGCGGCGCTTTAAAAAACTGACGCCCGAGGCAGCACAGTGTGAAAGGGGGCTTAATGTCATTTTTTTTTCTCTTAATAAATGTCAGTTTTGCTGCAGCCAGTTCTATACACGGTGCAAACGCGCCACTTTACAGACTAAGGGGACCGCCCCAGGCACTATATGTAAAGGAATTTTTCATTTTTATTGTTTCACTTTAAGCATCATTAAAATTACTGCTCCTTTAAAATCTATCTTTGTTAAAAGTTTTTTTTTGCATTTATACATGTCCCCCAGGGCAGTAGATGCCCCCCCACATACCCTTCTTATGTTCAATAACTTGTATATAAGCCTTCAAAATGTGGACTTTTGATTTTTCAAGATCGGGTCCCATAGACTTTAATGGGGTTTGACGTTCATTTCCGAACTTTTGCACTGTTCGAGAGTTGTGGCGCGAACCAAATTGGGGGGTGTTCGGACCATCTTTAACAGTTTTTAGAGGGTTAATTAAGGATTGATCGGTGTTGTGTGCATGTTCCTCTTCTACCTCATTGGGTTGGATCATGGGCATTTTTCTCAGTTCTCTGATTTCTAGCTTGTCTCGGAGAAGAACAGTTGTAACTTTGTGGGTTGCTGTGTCAGACCCTTTCCTTTCTGACATGTGGCATTGTGCCATGTGAAAAACGGAATAGTTGACCTCTGGCACTTGGAGAAACCATGTTAGATGACATAAGCGGCTTTGTAGACTCTCATGTTCCCTATGTTTACTGTACTAGGCGATGTGTAATTTGCAGAGCCGTATGTGTACTGAATTCTATAGAATTCAGAAATGTAGCTCTGATTCCTAGCATCAGGATTTTAAGTTGAGTCATATTTCAGTTGAAATGCATTTACGGGAACAGTAATATAATAAGATGTATAACTCTCTGTCCCTGGAATTCCAAACTACCAGACAGGCAAGAAGCATTGCCAGACTTTCAGCAGTAGGAAATTGGGCTAGTGTGTAGCAGAACCATAATATATAACACTAGTCATTTAAAGTGTGTGTGTGTTGTGTTTTTTTATTTATTTATTTTTTTCACCTAGTGATTTCTACTACTAATTCCTATCCTAGAGTGACAGTCACCACATTATATGGTGGAGCTGAATTGTCATTCTAGGCTGCTCTCCTGCCTTGGACTACAAACACCTCTACATTGACAGGAGGTATTCTATAGTCCACAGAAAATTACAAGGATGCTGGATTTCTAGTAAGAAAGAAGTCCGGTTTTCCCACACAATGGGTTTGTGGCAAATCTGCAGGGTTTTTCGCTTTTGCAGTTTCAGTGAATTTATGTCGAAATTTGCTTAACTAAATCTTAGCTGCTGAATTCCCCGAACCAACTCCTTGCAGTTTTCTTTTGGTGTGTGTGTTTTTTTTTTTTTTCGTTTTCTTGTTTGTGTGTGGTCTTTTCTTTCTTTCTCAAACACTTTTTTTATTTTCTGCTAGGTAATTGACACAGGCAAAGCTGCCCTCTGTACACATCACATCCCTGTATACTCATACAGCAAAGTAGGGGGCAAAAGACCACCACGTATTTGTCCCCACTATTGCCATAGCTACCATTTTTAAAATGAGTCAATCCTTTTTAATAATAAAAAAAAAATTCAGGCAGGCCTAAAGTGAGAGGCAGTGGCTCTGCATGTGGAAGTAGCAGAAGGCAAGCAGATTCTGCAGAATAAAGCGGTGGCCAGGCTGCACCATCTAGAGTAAAGGTATGGTTGCATTTTCTATCAGAGAGTAGCTGTACTTTACAGCTATAGCATACGCAGAAGGAAGTTGAGTGGCTAACAAAGCCTTCCTCTTCTTCCTCCTCCCAGGTGCACAGCAGGCAGTTGTCAGTTAATGCACACTCTTCTTTCATCTCTTTTGCTAATCCCACAGCCAGTAGTTTGCAGGGCCGGTGCTACCACTAGGCAGCCGCCTAGGCGCACTGCTGCCTAGGGTGCCCGGCCACTGGTGCTCCTACTCTCTTCTCTCTGCAGCAAGAAACTAAGTCTCCAGCATCAGCAGGCAGCCGCCGCTCCGTTCGCACATAGTGTCAGAGGCGCAGCGGCGGTGGAGGACTGTATCTGTGTCCCAACTCCTGAATGTATGGAAGCAAGCAAACATTCACTGATGGGTGCTGGTGAGGCTGCATTTGATGGGCGCTGGTGAGGCTGCATTGATGAGCGCTGGTAGGCTGCATTTAATGGGCGCTTCATTAAAAAGGTGGGGTATACATGGGCAGGGCAAAGGGGGTGGAGTCAATGGGGGCGGCAAAATATTAGGTTTTGCCTAGGGTGTCAAAAATCCTTGCACCTTCTCTGGTGGTTTGCATTTGCTGTTAATGTGCCCTTTTCCTTATCTCCTGCTACTTCTGTTCTAGCCCCACAAATGGGCAAATAGAAATATGTGGTCATGCAATCACTGACTTACTGTTGGAGGATGGTCTTGGTCATCCACGGGAAAGGGCTACTGATAAGGCAGTACAGCCAGTCCTCCTGTACTGGGCCCGGGCCCCATCAGTTCAAAAGAGGAGCCTGGGCACCTGCTGAGGGCCAGCTGTACTGTCTTATTGCAGACACCAATTGTCTTCTGCCTCCCCTGCAGCGCTGCCCAGTCTCTCCTACTCTTTCCCCTTCCAGCTGCACTGCAGGGGGATTGGTTCAAGTACATGTGCGGCTTCCATCTGCTGCCCGGGCCCCCCTGTGTGCTCATTTCCCTCACAGCGCTTCCAACTTCCCTCCTCTACTCTCCCACCGGCAGCTGCTGGTGCCTTCCTTTCCCGAATGAACACCGTAAGTAATCTGTACCAATCACTTGTGTCCATTCATCACTGAAGCATAGCAAACTGCATTTACTATACTTCAGTTTGTGAATGAGCAGGAAGCCTCAGAGCGCTTCCTATTCTTCTATACAGTTGATGTTGCAGAGAAAGGGACTGATATATCTATGTCCTTAGTCACTGTCGGGGGGCGGCCTGTCAGGTAGGCTGTATGGGGCCCCGGGATTTCTAACAGCAGCCCTGTGCACAAGCATTTTTGCTTTCAGATACTCAGGGCATTAAGAGGCAGTGATGATCCAGCAGCTGGAGATTACTGAAGTGGGCTCCAGTGATGAGTAGGGGGGTAGATGATGAGGTGACAAATTGTTTATGGATGCCACTAATTGGAGAGCAGGAAAGTCCTGAGAGAGATGCAGAACAGCATCGATGGAGGATTATAAGTAGCGGCAGTTTGCAGAGGACTAGAGGGAGCAGCTATCACAACCAATATTACGGCACTGCCTACAGGTGCAGGGCACTGCTGTCCCCAGGGCTAGTCCACAGGGCTCTGCAGTGTAGGCCTTTATTAAATGAACAGCCCTGTTGTGGTTTGCAACATATCAGTCAAGTACAAGCCATTTCGGTACTACATGCATTCGAAGACACATGACTCTGCATTGTAGCGCTCGGTGGGAGCAATACCTTAATAAGACAAGCCAGCAGCAAAAGGTCTACACTCTTCATTCTTTGCATCCACCCCTACCACAAAATTCTCCTTCTGCATTTTCTGCGACATCTCTGGCCCGTCGGGACAGGCAAGGAGTCTCCTAAGCAGGTTCAGAGGCTTAGGATAGGCCACGTATGCTAGGTGAAAGACGAGAGTCATGAGGCCATGTTGAGGAGGGTCAAGTGAAGACTTTTGTAGACTTCTCCTATAATCACCTTGCCATCTCCAGCAGCATGCTTCTCATGGCTGGGGCAGAAATGTCCTCTAATCATCCTCTTGCTTATTGCTTTAATGCCATCTTGGGAAAACTGCTGGCTTTACAGCTGGTCCCATTCCAGTCTGCGGAATTAGACCCTTTCCACAAGTTTAAAGTCTGTGCTAGAACACAGAATTTTATTACCTGAATTGCAGTTTTTCTGACAGTGATTCCCCAGCTACCACAAATGACTGCTGCAAATTAGTTCAGTGGTCCTTTAAAGTGGGGTTCCACCCAAAAAAACAAATATACATAAAAAATCCTAAAAAACATTTGGATATTTTTTTTTTTAACTTGCCTCTAAATGCCTGTTGCTAGGTGGTCCCTCGTAGTCTGCCCCTTCCTTTGCCTGGACTGGTGACATCACTTCCCCCTCAGCACAGGAAGGGCTCCGCTCTGCTCCCTCCCTCCTGTCAATCATCTGGGACCCATTACAGGTCCCAGGTGACTGAGCGGCCAATCACGGCGGGCGGCGCCCACAGTTGCAATGCCGGCGCCGCTGAACGGAGGGGGAGACGAGCGGGGCTTTGATCCCCCGCTTCGCTGGACTCCAGGACAGGTAAGTGTCCAATTAAAAGTCAGCAGTTGCAGTATTTGTAGCTGCAGACTTTTAATTTTTTTTTTTTAATGCCCCCCCTGGGTGGAACTCCTCTTTAAGCAGCACATGATTACACCTATCTAATTTGGTACATGCAGGTTGAATAATAATTACAGCTGCTGGTCAGGTGAAATTGTAGCTACTTTATGGAGTTCTGAAGCTTTGGAGACCTAAAAACTGGCCAAATCTTAGATAGTCTAAGGCCATGTAAAGTGCCCCTAAAGTACCTAATTATATATACTGCACAAAGGCTGAGCTAATTATCCATTTTCTACCACTGCTAAGCAGCTCAGTTCCTAACAATGTTAACTGGAATAATATGAGGTTTACTTGTCACACCACTCTATGGACGGTTGGTCGGATGCTGTGAGAGGACCCTCTGATACCAAAGGCCCATGCTGGGTGTATAGCCACAAGTGTCACTGACCTTCTGTAATAGGAGGTCTGTACTAGCGGATAAGTGAGCACTCTGTTCTGTGTTGGTGGTGGTACTTCCAAAGGTCACAGAGTCTAGGTGGTGGATGGTGCCAATGATTAGGAAATAATTTACTACCTTCTTTTATTTTGTCTAATATATTGTAATGTGCATGTTCTATGCACAATAAAAACCTGCTAAATACATCTGGGATTCCATCCAAGTAGCAAGTCTCAACAAAATTTTTAAGGTCTTTTAAATTAAATTGGTTGACTCAATGATGGCTAGATCGAATGCTCTGACAAATAATTTTTCAGAATTTCGGTACAAACATTCAAACGAAATTCTACTGTTTATGGCCAGCTTTAGGCAAATGTCTCAGCAGCTTGTTGTGGAATTCCCCATGAGTTTGTTGGTTACAGAGTGGCACATAAGGAGTGGAAGCAATGCTGCGCCTGGGCCATTGAATATTCACTTGCTTACTTACTCACAATCTTGCAAAAAGCAAATTGCTGTTTACTTTGAACACCCAATCATGTGCCGATGTGTTTCACTGGATAATTTAAGTAAATGGTTACAATTGTTTGTTTTGTTTTTTTTTCATTTAGTCTCAGGACAATTATCTCACCTAGCAGTATCATGCAATTGTTGGATGTTAATAAATGATACAAATAGTTGAATTTTGGCAATTGGTAAAAATATAGCTGTTTTACGGTACCCTCTCTGAGCTTCTAAAATAGACCTTCAGGTGAAATTTTCATGAGCTTGTCTGTCCTATGCCAAGGAGATCTATGGTCATTATAGTCTTGTGACATACAATTAACAGCCCTGTGTAAACCGGTCTTTATACAAAATTTGCATAAATATGTTACAAATAAAGAGGCATTCTTTGAATGACATTCCGTTTTGTATAAATGTACATTTATTTTATGTGCCCTTTGCAATGTGTGAGTAACATTGTAAAAGCAACATATTTGTTCTGGTAAGTCAATGTATGGCAGCTTGCCAGTATTTTTTTTCAACAGTTTTGTTGCTAAGCCAGTTTCTCCAAGAGGCTTGGAAATGTTATCGGCATTCAAAAATGAAGTTAGGCTCGAACAAATTACTTTTTGTTATAAAAAAAGGTCTTCTGGCATAACAAACTCCCCCTTTTTTTTTCTTAACATTCTTACATTGACTTTGTTTTGCTCATTGACTCATTCACAGCAGCGAGCCACACTGGACACCCAGTTGGTGTGTGCTGAGAGTAAGTGTCCATGTGCCAATCTCAATACCAGTGGCGGCCGGTGGAATTTTTTTTTTTTGGGGGGGGGGGGGGGCGCGGCAAACAGTATGCCTGGGTCAGTCGGTAGCACTTACCCCATCACTGACGGCTTCCCCTGCTTGGCGGCCTCCCGTTCTCCTGCGACCTCTCGTTCTCCAGGTCAACACGTGGCTTCCCCTTTCCTGCCTCCTCCTTCTCGGCGGCCAATAGGGAGTCTTCTCTTTACGGCCAATCAAAAAACGGGTCTCACACCCGCTTCTGATTGGCCAGATTAAGGATCAGTGTTTTAACACCAAATTTTCATTCGCTGTTGTAACACACCTGGGTGGGATCAGAGCGCATCCTCTGTGTCCCGAGCCCACACAATTTTGAAGGCTATTAGAGCCGCTGGCTCTAATCAGGTGCTTCAAAAAAAACCCTGCCGCTATAATGCACCCGGTGCCCTGAAAGGGGCTGGATGCATTAATAGGGGGTGGTCGTGGATAAATTCATGCTATGCATGCTTTGTATGAATCTATCCATTACCATATAGGGGGTGGAGTGGAGAGAGGGGGCGACACCCGGGCGCCCCTAATGGACGGGCCGCCACCGCATGTATTATGCTGTTTCCTTTTATTTCACTAACTTTATTGAAATGTCATGAATGATACTCCAATACAGTTCTTTTCCCCATTAGAAAAAACACATAAGGACCATAAAAATGTCTTGATCCCAGAACATATGCTAGTTTTAGGGGGCAGCACAGTGGTGTAGTGGTTAGCACTATCACCTAGCAGCAATAGGGTCGCTGGTTCAAATCCTGACCATGACACCATCTGGCTGGAGTTTGCATGTTCTCCCTGTGCCTGCGTGGGTTTCCTCCGGGTACTCCGGCTTCCTCTCACGCTCCAAAGATTTTAGATCCTGTCGAAAAAATTGGCCAAATATGTGTATGTGTTTGTAAGCTCGTCGGGACCCAATGGGGCAAAGGACCACACTATACCGCAGATGGAAGCGCCCTGAGGCGCATAGGTAGCGCTATACAAGTCACTCATTTATTCATTTTGAGGACACACTTGGCTTCAAATGATAAAAATCCAAAAACTTTATTATGTATCAAAATTGCACCCCTACACCCAAAGATAAAATAAGACAATGTTGTCTCACAAAACCAAACCGGTTAGAACATCACATCACAAACGTAGGGTTGCAATCCCAATAAGGGAGAGTAAACACTCAGCCAAAAAGCGTCCTAATCAAAAATTAGTTCTAATGAGCTTTGCAAACCTACCTCCTCAATTAAAACTCTCATAGATCATAAAGGTGGCCAATAAGCAATTTTGAGTGTGTGTGTATGTATATAATATACAGTTGTGCTCATAAGTTTCCATACACTGGCAGAATTTGATTTCTTGGCCATTTTTCAGAGAATATGAATGATAACACAAAAACATTTCTTTCACTCATGGTTAGTGTTTGGATGAAGCCATTTATTACCAATCAACTGTGTTTACACTTTTTAAATCATAATGGCAAAAGAAACTACCCAAATGACCCCGATCAAAAGTTTACACACCCCAGTTCTTAATACTGTCTATTGCCACCTTTTAACATCAATGACAGCTTGAAGTCTTTTGTGGATGAGGCTCTTTATATTCTCAGATGGTAAAGCTGCCAATTCCTCTTGGCAAAAAGCCTCCAGTTCTTGTAAATTGTTGGGCTGTCTTGCATGAACTGCATGTTTGAGATCTCCCCAGAGTGGCTCACTGATATTGAGGTCAGGAGACTGAGATGGCCTCTCCAGAACTTTCACTTTATTCTGCTGTAGCCAATGACAGGTCGACTTGGCCTTGTGTTTTGGATCATTGTCATGTCCAAGTACGTCCCATGCGCAGCTTCCTGGCTGATGAATGCAAATGTTCCTCCGGTATTTTTTGATAACATACTGCATTCATCTTGCCAACAATTTTGACCAAATTTCCTGAGTCTTTGTAACTCACACTTCCCCAAAACATCAGCTATCCACTTCCATACCTTTCATCATAAGCCTTGTTGACTCCTCTCCAAATGTTGCTTTTATGGTTGTGGCTCAATTTTGGTTTCATCACTCCAAATGACTTTGTGCCAGAAGGTTTGAGGCTTGTCTGTGTGCTGTTTGGTGTATTGTAAGCGGGATACTTTGTGGCATTTGTGTAGTAATGACTTTCTTCTGCCGACTCGACCATGCAGCCCATCTTTCTTCAAGTGCCTCCTTATTATGCATTTTGAAACCGCCATACCACATGTTTTCAGAGAGTCCTGTATTTCACCTGAAGTTATTTGTGGTTTTTCTTTGCATCCCGAACAATTTTCCTGGCAGTTGTGGTTGAAATTTTAGCTGGTCTACCTGACCGTGGTTTGGTTTCAACAGAACCCCTCATTTTCCACTTCTTGATTACAGTTTGAACACTGCTGATTGGCATTATCAATTCATTGGATATCTTTTTATATCCCTTTCCTGGTTTATACAGTTCAACTACCTTTTCCCACAGATCTTTTGACAATTCTTTTGCTTTCCCCATGACTGAGAATCCAGAAACGTCAGTGCAGCACTGGATGAAAGATGCAAGGGTCTGTCAGGAGTCCAGAAACTCATTGACTTTTTATAAACACACACTAATTACAAGCAAACAGATCACAGGTGAGGATGGTTACCTTTTTAATAGCTATTCAAACCCCTTTGTGTCAACTTGTGTGCATGTTATCAGGCCAAAATCACCAGGGTATGTAAACTTTTGATCAGGGTCATTTGGGTAGTTTCTGGTGCCATTATGATTTAAAAAGAGTAAAAGGTTGATTGATAATAAATGGCTTCATCCAAACACTAACCATGAGTGAAAGAAATGTTTTTGTGTAGGGTATGCAAACTTATGAGCACAACTGTGTGTGTGTGTGTATAAGTGTGTATATATATATATATATATATATATATATATATATATATATATATATATATATATATATATATAAACATTATAATATATACCGTATTTATCGACGTATAACACGCACTTCTTTCCCCTTAAAATCAGAGGAAAATCGTGTTATACGCTGAACGGCTGCCATCGGAGGGGTAGGAGAGAACGAGTGCAGCCAAAATAGACAGAGCCAAATCGCCTGTGTACTCTGCTTCTCTCGGCTCCGCTCGCAGTCACACCCAGTCCCGCTTCCTGCCATTGGTCTGGTGTTATGTCCATCATAGGAGCCAGGCTAAGGGGCGGGACGCCGAGCCGAGAGGAGCCGAGTACACAGGACATCCGGCAAATTAAAGCAGATGGGCACAAATCTTGCTCCAATGATGGGCAGGGTTGCAGATGGACACTGATCATGCTGCAATGATGTGCATTTAAAATGCAAGTTATTTTCCTTAAACTTCCCTCCTAAACTTGGGGTGTGTGTATATGTATGTGTATATATATATATATATATATATATATATATATATATATATATATATATATATATATATATATATATATATAATTATACAGCAGTGACCAACATTATCTGGTAATGATGGCCTGTAGTATGAAAGTCGAGCCAACTTATGGAAAAGAGTGTATGGATTTCCTATTAACACCTGAATAGGGTTAAGGGGATAGTAAAGCTTTGGATTTTTTTTTACAATAAAAAAAATAACAAACATGTCATATTTACCTTCTCTGTGCAGTGATTTTGCACAGAGCAGCCCAGATCCTCCTCTTCTTGGGTCCCCTGCTGGTACTCCTGGCCCCTCCCTCCTGCCAAGTGCCTCAGAGCTGCGGTATACCTCCATCATCCCCTCCACAGAAGCTGACCTTGCAATTCAGGCTGCCAGAGAGAGAACCCTGCACTACCTATGGAAATAAGGTTGAAGCCAAGCTGGATGGCTCAAAATCTTATCAGCAGCAAATCTTCCAGTCTATCTGTTAGTGTCCTATTTATATGACACTGTTGTTTGGGGCAGGAGATCAGATGGAACCCCCAGGTCAAGTAAAGTTCTGTCACGCCTGCAGAAAGAGTTGAGACTACCAAAAACTGAATGTCAAGTTTGGAATACCATTCCCTAAAGCTGAACTCTGGCATAAGCAAATGTTGTCAAAAGAGTCATGTGGATTCTTGATTCTTGGTGTGCTTTGTGTATTTGTTCCAGTTCTGTGCAGTAATCCAGTGTGGAACTTTACTCTGTTCATGAGCTTCCTGTAATGAAGACCGCTCACTGCTGCTCTCCCTTCCTTGAGCAGGGTGACTGGTCTTGTCTCCGCCCCTTCTGTTGTTATCTGCAGACCGCTTGTAGTGGGTGGAGTTGCTGGCTCTCTCCCACAGCTCTGCTGTATGTGCAGACTATGTACAGCCCAGTGTTGATGTCATTGCTACTTTTTTCAGGTAATATCCAGGGGTTTAAATGTGCTGCATACAAAGTGGAATTGAAACTCTCTTGTGGTTATTTAATATATTTAAATAACGTTTCTGTGTTGGTGTTTAGCTTTAAGTTCTAGCTGTGATATTACATGGTGTTAGGGAGCCAAGGGCTGGCATCTGTAAAAGAGAGGCATAGGTCCTAATGAGAGGCATAACTCATAACTGCTTTTAAATGGTGTGTGTGGTGTGTTTTTATTTATTTTATTTTTTTACTGAAATTTTTGTTACAAAAGGGGACGTTCCACTTTTCTGACTCTCCCCCATTGTAAATGAAATGTCTACAACCTCTTGGGACACATCACCGGTCCCAAGAGGTTGTGTGACCATTCAGCACGGCTTGTGCATGTGCAGTGGGGAGCTGGCTGTGAAGCCACAAGGAGTCAGTTGGCTTCCCACAGTAAACATGCCGGGAATGCAAAACACGGCGTAGAGCTGGCTTGAGTGAAGAAAGCTCTGGTTCCATGGACAGGTAAGTGTCCTTTTATTAAAAGTCAGCAGCTACAGTATTTGTTACTGCTAACTCGTAATTTTTTTACAAACTAACTGAAGCTCCTCTTTAACCCCTTCTTGCCCACGCTATAGCCATATGATGGCTACAGCATTGTCTTACTTTGCTTGGAGGACATCTATTGACGTCCTCCCGTGATTGCGCTTCCTGCACGCCCCCTGCAGGGCACTCTATAATCACAGAGTCCTTCAGACTGATCACAGATTGGGGTAAAGGGCCAATTGCAGCGACCCTTTACCATGTGATCAGCTGTGTCCAAGGACAGCTGATCACCGATGCCAACACAAGCCGGTTATCGGCTTTTCTTTCCTCACGCTGACAGCATGAGGAGAGAAAAAGAGCCGATAACCTGCTTGTGTTTAAAGGGACATCGACACTGATAATCAGGACACTGATTATCAGTGCAGTCCCACCAGTGCTGCCCATTAGTGCCTCCTCATCAGTGCCACCTATTAGCACCACCTATCAGTGCAGCCTCATCAGTGCCCATCAGTGCACATCAGTGAAGGAAAAAAATTACCTGTTTTAAAGCCTGACCATGGGCACAATCCAGAACGCTAGTCTTATGTGATGCCTGATAAATACTCGGTCAGTAAAATGTATGCATACTAAAGCATTCTGAATTTTTTCCTTTTCAGATACAGAAGAAACATGCTATGAATTCACTGATCTCGGGTTACATGACGCTGTTGTTGGAACAGGACTGAAGGTCCAGTTGTTAATTTACACCAGGGAAAATCCAAACTGTGCCGGGGATCTGAACCTGGAGAATACAACTGCTTTTCAGTATCTGAATATATCAAGAAAAACAATATTCATCACCCATGGCTATCGGCCTACCGGATCTCCTCCTGTGTGGCTGGATGAAATTGCCCAGAAATTGCTTGCTATCGATGACTTTAATGTCATCATAGTGGACTGGAACCGAGGAGCCACGACTGTGATCTATCACAATGCTGCTGCAAAAAGCAGGAAAGTGGCTGACATATTGAAAAACTTCATTGACAAGATGTTGGTAAGAACTAAGACAGTGCTACTGCCATGGGTCGCACCATTGATGGGGGGGGGGGGGGGGGGGGGGGTGGCTACTTCTGGTAACCATGAGCAGAAGTAGCTTTTGATCTAATAAGGTAGCAGTAGATTTTGGAAGTACTGCAGGATTCATGGATAACTATGCAGTATAGGAAACTCTTTCTTTCAGGTTGCTCTGGAATGGGTATTATGATGCGGTGTCATTTAAGGTCCTTGTATTAGAAGAAAACAAATTGGTCTATTAAGAATTTTCTGACCCTCAAACTAATCAGTGAATATGGACAGGCCACCTTATACTGCATCTGCTTTAATAGTAAAGAAGAGAAGAAATAGACATCTATCATCCTGTAGTCATTTATATTTCATACATGGTAAAGTACATATGATTGTACTTTAGATCAGAACTGAATGCCCGTATGGATACCTTTTGCTTGGCATAGGGGAGAAGTATACGTAAACCCATTCACCTAATCAAATCACATCTATGTTAAAGTGATTGTAAACGATCATCTTGTAAGACAATCCACTCAGCTCAAAATAGAAATGAGAGGCAAAACATTTGTGTATAGATATTAAAAAACATTATCAATACCTTTTTTTTTTTTTTTTTTTTTAAGTGATCATATTCCCTCCTGTTCTCAGCTGCATAGCATAAGAGCTGGGGGGAGGAGCAGCAAGAGTACACTGAGCTTCCCAGTGAATGGCTGTGTGGGGAAAGAGTGTCAGGACAAGTCTGGTCATTGGAGGAGAGCAAAAAAACAAAACAAAACAAAAAACAAAAGGAGAGGAGCGCCTCTAAGTAAAAAGTTTATTTCAATGAACAAGATAAAAAGTAGCCACTTACATTTGAAAACACAACGGTGCTCTAGGCAGGTGGATGTGTGTCAGAGGAAAGTGGTATGGGGGTAGCCAGTTCCCAAGAGTGTCCCAAATCCATGCTGCAATACGGCAGGGAGCCGGGATGGAACACAGCCAGTCCTGCAGAGGAGAGGAGCAGCCAACCTGTTGAAGCAGCCTGTGACGTCAATGACTGTGAAAAACACAACGTGTTTCAGAGCATGCACGCGGTCCGTGAGGCGCATGCGTGCTCCTTTCTCAAGTGTAACTGAGAAGACACATAATCTCCTATTGCCCGGGGGCCCCATGAGTTGTCAGTCCACCCCTGCCAGTCGGCTTCCATGTTTTTTTTGTCAAAGCTTAATTGAGCAAGCTGAAGTTGGAAGTTGATTGGCTTCTATGCACTGGTGCACCAGATTTTGCACTCTCCAATTTTAGTAAATCAACCCCTTTGTCTCTTTCTCCCAGTTGATCCCCTGTGTGGTCACCCAGTCCTACACTTACCTTAAAGAGACTACAAGTGGCTGTGCCAATGCACATTGCACAGGCATTGTCCACTGTTGTCACCATCAAACACTCTGAGAAATTATATGCAGCAGTTGGAGTGCATGCATGTAGACAGGAAGTAACTTCAAAGATTCTGTTGGAGAACAGCAGCACTGAGACAGAACAAAGGATAACAAATGTTTCTTTATATTTATATTAAAAAAAAAAAAAAAAAAGCTTACTTAGATACTTAGGGGTGTATTTACAAATCATTTGCATAGAATGTACCCAGTGAAAGTGCATGCACATTGTTCCATACAAACGGGGGAAAAAACAACATGTTCTTATTAGATTGCTTTCTGTGCTGGTTGAATATATTTCATTGATTTAAGACCAAAATTACTGCAAAATTACTACCATCACTAGATGGTACTAGGCATCATAGGAATTTCCTATGATACTTTGTGCTGTTGAGTGGCCAAGTGCGGTATTTTCTGTTCTGAATTAAACATTCAGATCAGCACAGGAACTAACCTAATAACATTTGTTTTTCTTTTGTTTTTTGTCCATTTTGTGCAGAATTAATATACCTGGACTTTTATTGGTCAAATTGCTATCCACATTTTTTTGTAGATGCACCCCTTATGCCCCATACACGTGATTGGATTTTCCGACAACAAATGTTGGATATGAGCTTGTTGGCGGAAAGTCCGACCGTGTGTATGCTCCATCGAACATTTGTTATCGGACTTTCCACCAACAAATGTTGGCTAGCAAGCTTTCAAATTTTCCGCCAACAAAATTTTGTTGTAGAATTTTCTGATCGTGTGTACACAAGTCTGTCGGACAAAAGTCCAAACTACAAACACGCATGCTCAGAATCACGCATCACTATTGGACTTCCTTTTTATCGGCTCACTGTACCTCTTGTACGTCACTACGTTCGTAATTGTTGGCCAACATTTGTGTGACCATGTGTATGCAAGACAAGTTTGAGCCACCAACCTTCGAACAAAAATCCACGGTTTTGTTGTTGGAAAGTCCGATCGTGTGTAGGGCATTAGTGTTTCAACAAACCAAATATCAGTCAGTTGGAGTTTACATGCATTTTAAGGAAGAACATGTGATCAAAATTGTTAAATAATCAATGATAAAAAGAAGGTTTTCAAAATAAAGCTCAACAATGCAATAAACAAAAACAATCCTAAGCTGCACCCATAAAATTCAAACTTCTAAAACTTAATTGAAATCAATACAATTTTTAAAAAACATACACTTGGGTCTCACAAACACATAGCTCCCAACTGTCCCTTATTTCAAGGGACTGTCCCTGATTTGGAGCAATGTCCCTCTGTCCCTCATTCCCCCTCATTTGTCCCTCATTTTGGTCTGATCTGTATATTTGTACATATAAAAAGCACTTTTTATCTATCAAAAAGTCTTTCCCAGTGCTAAACCTTTCATCTGATTTCTAAATTGCTGCATTTGTAATTTCCAAAAGCCAATATAAAGGAATATTAGTGGTAAAAAAAAGCACTTGTGGGTTTAACCAATCTCGTTTTTTTTTTTTTTGTACAATTCTCCTTTAAGGGGGCGTGGTAATGGGCGTGTCCTATGCCTGCATACTTGTGCTGATAGGTGTCCCTCATTCCCAACTCAAAAAGTTGGGAGGTATGCAAACACACAGTACATAATGTAAGGCCCCATGCACGCTGAGTGTTTACCCAGCTCTTCTGAACTCCTTTTCTCCTGGCTGGAGAAAGGCCGCGTTAAAAACAATCCTAAAGCCAAGTTTTACAAATGCGTTTAGGCGTGTTAGGCATTTGGGCGTTCATTCATTTCTTTGGCCAGAATAATAATTTATCCTGGCCATTGATATTAATGAACGCTCAAGTGATTAATGCATCTAGTGCTTAGGTGTGCTTAGATGCATTTTATGCGCATTTAGGCATGTTTTGCTTTTTCTTTTTCTGCTGGAACGCTCCTCTTCTGAATGCTCAAGTGATGTTCTTTTTTTTTTTTTCTGCCTCTAAACGCCTGTAAACGTCTATATAAGCATGGAGACCTAGGCGAACGTGGAGGGGCATGTAGAAGCAGGAAAAAAAGCCAAACCCCCTTTAAAGTGGTGTTTTTTCTCTTCCCAATGTGCATCAGGCCTAAAAGTGAACTCTGATCTGGCCACATGACCCAAAATACAAAGGTGACAAGAGATGATGAAATACAGTACAGGCCTTGAAATCATATGAGTAAAGTTTCACAGTTGCGTAAATAAACCATAAAATATGATAAACCACAATAGCACCTTCTGCAGACAGGATAACCATTGTGCATACCCCAATGCAGGATAGAAATTAGGTTATTGAAAAATTGCAAAAGGGTACCAAATATAATCAATAGTGCATCTACATAAATCAAACGTCTGCTATAATCCCTATGTCCTTTGAAAAAAAAAAAAAGATGGATACTGTAGAGTTATCCTTCAATAATAATATACACTAGGGGTTCACAGAGGTGATGAATGACACGGGGGATGCAGTAACAGAGGTGTTAGTGACACTAGGAGTTCAGTGACAGAGGTGCTGAGGGACAAAGATTGCAGTGACATGGTGTTGGGTAACACTAGGGGTTTAGTGAGAGAGGTGAAGGATGACGCTGGGGGTGTAGTGACGGAGGTGCTGAGGGACAAAGAGTGCAGTGACATGGTGTTGGGTGACACTGGGGGTGCAGTGACGGGTTGCTTGGTGACATTGGGGGTGCAGTAACAGATGTTTTGGGTGACAAGGGGAGGGGGTGCCACGACAGAGGTAAAACGAGGTGAGCAGCGTGATATGGGTGGGACAGTGACACAGGTTCTGGGAAACAAAGGGGGTGCAATAAGACTTGACAAAATGTCCTTATCCTTTTCTTCTCTAGGTAAACGGAACCAAGTTAGCGGGGAGGTGCAGCGTGGGCGCACTCAGAGTTTAGTTGTAGAGAACAGAACTTGTATTAATGTTTAAGTTCAGCTATCCACAACAAGCCTGGAGGGAAGGCGCCCGACCAGAAACACTTACGGAATCCAAGAAAGGTGTGTAGAAGAGCAGGTCTTGGGTATGCCAACAGCATCTGTCTTGAGGGGTGGAATGCGGCCTGGCCAGTCCGTGTCCAAATGGGGAGGTGTCCAGAAAGGATGGTGTGTCCCTATTCTTTCCCTACTCATCTGGAACTTCTCCCCGCCACTTTTTGGATCAGATGTCAGATGGTTGACCCGCCCCTACAATACCCACCTAGCTACCTAAGGCCTTAGTTAGGTTCTGCCTGACCCAAGATGGCTGCAAGTCATATGGGGCGGCAGCATCCAATAGGATAGCTTCCTTAGTGACCCAGGAAACCATAGGAATCATGTTCCTCTTGACTTCCCCTCCAACTGCAATGCTGCCGTGGTCAAGCGCTACCTACAGTGGAGAAAATAGACTGCACCTGCCTACAAAAATCTCTAGTGTAGTTCGGACCGCCTCCTGCTGAGGCACAGGTGCTGTTTGTGATCAACACGGTGATGGAGAGGACATGACACCATATTCACGATCGGATATTGGATGATTTAACCCTATGTGGGTTAATGTTTGTTTGCCAAGCATGAGAGTGCAAGGCATCTTCATTTGGTGAGTGCGTTTCTAAAGGAGTGGAATCACTAAATGCACGCGGGTTGGTAGAAGATTTGGAGGACCACAATTCTTATTTAACTTCATTTGGAGCCATTTTGGCCTATTTATGGACAGTTTAATCACGGTCTATTATTGCATTCGCCATTGTTATAGTGACTAACACTTGTCAATGGGTGTTCATTGTACCGTATTTGGGCACTAGCGCCAGTATTTACTTTAACCCCTTCCCGACCGGCGCACGCCGATGTACGTCGGCAGAATGGCACGGCTGGGCAAATGTACTTACAGGTACGTCCACTTGAATTTCCCGCCGTGCCATTGCGCACGCCGCCGGGAGCTCCGTGAGTCGGGTCGCGGGACCCGCGGACTCGATCGCCGCTGGGATACCCGCGATCGTCTCACGGAGAGGACGAATGGGGAGATGCTAATGTAAACAGCATCTCCCCGTTCTGCTCCCTGTCATCGGAGCAGTGATCAGTGTAGTGACACTACTAGCCCATCCCCCCTAGTTAGTAATCACTCCCCAGTACTGACTTAACCCCTCCCTGCCCCCTAGTGGTTAACCCCTTCACTGCCAGTGTCATTTACACAGGAATCGGTGCATTTTTATAGCACTGATTGCTGTATAAATGACAATGGTCCCAAAAATGTGTCAAAAATGTCCGACATGTCCGCCATAATGTCGCAGTCACAATAAAAATCGCTGATCGCCACCATTACTAGTAAAAAAAAAAATTATTAATAATTCCATAAAACTATCCCCTATTTTGTAAACGCTATAACTTTTGCGCAAACCAATCAATAAACGCTTATTGCGTTTTTTTTGTTTTTTTTTTTACCAAAAATATCTAGAAGAATACGATCGGCCTAAACTGAGGAAAAAATTTTTTTTTTATATATTTATGGGGGATATTTATTCTAGCAAAATGTAAAAAATAATGCGTTTTTTTTCAAAATTGTCGCTCTTATTTTGTTTATAGCGCAAAAAATAAAAATCGCAGAGGTGATCAAATACCACCAATAGAAAGCTCTATTTGTGGGGGGGAAAAAAGGACGTCAATTTTGTTTGGGAGAGACGTTGCACGACCGCGCAATTGTCAGTTAAAGCGACGCAGTGCCGAATCGCAAAGAGTGCTCTGGTCAGGAAGGGGGTAAAATCTTCCGGGGCTGAAGCGGTTAAGGTATACATTTTCTATTTGTTTTATTAAAAGTGGCAGCTTTCTTTATTTTAATTTATTTTCATTTCATTTATTTTTCCTGGCACAGTGGTGGGATTTCAAGTGTGGACGTGTTAATCTTCTAGACCATCAGTTTGATGGAAGGCAAGAAAGTACCGTAGTTTTTATGAGGGATAAAAAAAAAAAAAAAAAAGTACAAGAAGCACTTAAATTTATTTTCCGCATTTTAGATCTTTGTCGCCAGTGTAACCAAGGCCATGGCAGGGACGTGTCCTTTTCCCTTCATACTTGTGTGCTAAAAGCTGTCACTTTATCATTTCAGAAGGTTGAAAGGTATACTTATAGGGTGTGGAAAACAAAGCATCATGTATTTATGCGTTGTTTATTTCATATAACCTCGAAAATGTCTCCACTTTCGATTTTAAAATGAGTATTGTAGATGTGAGTCATTTTCTTAGTACCGACTAAGAAGGAATGTGTTATGAGTCACAAACAAGTTATCTCCGTTCCGCATTATTATATACAGCACAGTGTATAGAAAAGGCATGTGTCAGCTTATACTTCAAAAGGCCACAGAGAGTAACATCAGACATTTACTGCTCTCTGGAACTAAATCTAAATTCCTCACAGGCAGAGCGCACAGGAATTAGAAATCTCGGCGTGTCCTGTTTAGTAAAGATAAAAAAACAGCCACAAAAAATATATGTCTTGAAATAAACTATATATCTCCTGGTGACTGTACAATAGGACCTTTCCCCTGCTGCCTTTGATAAATATTGAGTCATAGGGCAGCCATAATGTCAACACTATTGAATACACATAACATGTCTGTATAATATACTAGAAGCCACCTTCTAAAAGTTCACATGAAAAGTGTCTGTGTCAGGGCCAATATTGCCAACCAGTCAGGTAGTTTTAGATAACAGAATTCTGTTATTAGAGAAAATATTAAAGTAAAACAACATAATATTCTGTCATAAAAAAAAACAAACAAAAAAAAACTAATGGCTTACTTGCTTTGTTTATTGTTTATATAATCCCAATTTTACAAATATAATATGCAGTGTTCACCCATGATGCAGGATTCTCCGAACGTTATGGCATTTATAAAGAGAGCAGGAGCTGTTTTCTTTCAGACTCCCTCTGATCAAAAGCTATTATATTTATTTAGGCGTGTGTGTAAATATCAGCTTGAGCTATTTTGATCAGTAAACAATCTATATTTCTGCAGAGCCACTAATAATGGATAGCTAAACCTGTAACAACATGCTTAGAACTCTAATGCCCCGTACACACGGTCGGACTTTGTTCGGACATTCGGACAACAAAATCCTAGGATTTTTTCCGACGGATGTTGGCTCAAACTTCTCTTGTATACACACGGTCACACAAAGTTGTCGATAAATCCGATCATTCTGAACGCGGTGACGTAAAACACGTACGTCGGGACTATAAACGGGGCAGTAGCCAATAGCTTTCATCTCTTTATTTATTCTGAGCATGCGTGGCACTTTTGTGCATCGGATTTGTGTACACACGATCGGAAATTCCGACAACGGATTTTGTTGTCGGAAAATTTTATAGCCTGCTCTCAAACTTTGTGTGTCCGAAAATCCGATGGAAAATGTGTGATGGAGCCTACACACGGTTGGAATTTCTGACAACAAGGTCCTATCACACATTTCCCGTCGGAAAATCTGACCGTGTGTACGGGGCATTACTATTGGCCTTGAACAAAGAGATAGTACAATGCATCTGAAAAGTATTCACAGCACTTCACTTTTTCCACATTTTGTTATGTTACAGCCTTTTTCCAAAATTGATTAAATTCATTGTTTTCCTCAAAATTCTACAAGCAATACCCCATAATGACAACTTGAAAGAAGTTTGTTTTTTTAATTTTTAATACATTTGCAAAGATTTCAGAGAAAAAAAAATCACATGTGCATAAGTATTCACAGCCTTTGCCATGACACTCAAAATTGAGCTCAGGTGCATCCTGTTTCCACTGATCATCCTTGAGATGTTTCTACAACTTGATTGGAGTCCACATGTGGTAAATTCAGTTGAATGGACATGATTTGAAAAGGCACAAACCTGTCTAATAAGGTCCCACAGATAACTGTGCATGTCATAGTACAAACCAAGCCATGAAGGCCAAGGAATTGTCTGTACACCTCCGAGACAGGATTGTATCAAGGTACAGATTTGGGGAAGTGTACAGAAACATTTCTGCAGCATTGAAGATCTCAATGCGCACAGTAGCTTGCCTCATCTGTAAATGGTAACCAGCGGGACTCTTCATAGAGTGGGCTATCCTGCCAAACTCCACGTTTGGAGGAGAAGGGCCTTAGTCGGGGAGGTGACCAAGAACCCAATGGTCACACTGACAGAGCTCCAGAACCTTCCAGAAGAAAAAACATCTCTGCAGCACTCCACCAATCAGGCCTGTATGGTAGAGCGGCCAGACGGAAGCTAGTCCTCAATAAAAGGCACATGACAGCCCACCTGGAGTTTGCCAAAAGGCACCTGAAGAATGAGAAACAAAATTCTCTGGTCTGATGAAACAAAGATTGAACTCTTTGGCAGGGGCGGACTGATAGCTCATGGGGCCCCCGGGCAATAGGAGATTATGGGGCCCCCAGGCAATCAGAGATTATGGGGCCACACAGTATACACACACAGTATACACACACAGTATACAATCACACAGTATACACATACATGTACACACAGTATACACAGACAGATGTAAAAAAAAACAGATTTATACATACTGTCCCTGGTTTTACTGAGGCTGGCAACCCTGATGGGGCCCCCTAGTGGCCCAGTGCCCTCGGGAAGTGCCCGAGTGGCTCAATGGTCAGTCCGCTCCTGCTCTTTGGCCTAATTGGCAAGTTTTGTGTCTGGAGGAAATCAGGCACCACTCATCACCTGGCCAATACCATCCTACAGGGAAGCACGGTGGTGGCAGCATCATGCTGTGGGGATGTTTTTCAGCAGCAGGAACTGGGAGACTAGTCCGGATCAAGGGAAAGATGAATGCAGCAATGTACAGAGTCATCCTTTTTATGAAAACCTGCTCCAGAGCGCTCTGGACTTCAGACTGGGGTGAAGGTTCACCTTCCAACAGGACAACGACCCTAAGTACACAGCCAATATAACAAAGGAGTGGCTACAGGACAACTCTGTAAATGTCCTTGAGTGGCCCAAATAGAGCTCATACTTGAACCCAATTGAAAATCTCTGGAGAGATCTGAAAATAGCTGTGTGCCGACGCTCCCCATCCAACCTGATGGAGCTTGAGAGGTCCTGCAAAGAAGAATGGGAGAAACTGCCCAAAAATAGGTGTGCCATGCCTGTAGCATCATACTCAAAAAGACTTGAGGCTGTAATTGGTGCCAAAAGTGCTTCAACAAAGTATTGAGCAAAGGCTGTGAATACTTATGTACATGGGATTTTGTTTTTTTATTATTAAGAAATTTGCAAAGATTTCAAACAAACTTTTTTCAGGTTGTCAAAACAAAAACTTGGTACTAGTAAAACACTAGTTGATGCAGATAAAAGGGAAATGAGCAGCACAAATATAAAAATCCTACAATCTCATAATAATAAATAGCTTGTAATTCACACCTGTGAAACAAATCAATACACCCTGTGAATGTTATGCTATTACTATGTTCTCCTAACATATGACAAATGTGTATATCCACTATATAAACAAATAAAGTGTCAACACAACAATATGTGAAAACATACACTTGTGCAAACAAATATCTTAAACGTGAATCTTGTGCTCACATCCAAAAAATTAATGATGAAAAAATGTTTCAAAAAGTAAAGTGCATATATATACCGTATATATCTCAAATGAATATAGTTCATAAATAAAGTGTAACTGTGCATCAGTTCCATTCCGTAAAGTGGTATTAAACCCATATATGCGATGGGTTATATTGCAGCTTACCAATCCTTAGACGTGGTGGCTGCATTTGTTTTTTCTTTGTTTTTTTTAGTTTTTTCCCCTCTGTTTTTTCATATGATGATCTGGCCAGTAGCACACCTCTTGTATTAGAGTGCCCCCCCCCACTCTGAAGGAGCATAGGGGGCACAGCAGATAGCAGCACTGTCAGGCTGGGGGGGGGGATGTTAAATGTATTAACAGTTTGCTAATCCGTTTGCAGCAAACATTTTTTTTTTGCTTTTAGGATAAATGTTTTACAGAAATAAAATACATTACTATTTTGACCCTCAAGGTCAAAACCCCAAGAAATGAACCCTGTTTTAATATTAATTAACATCTATTTATGAATCTTAGGAAGAAAGAGGGAGTCACGGGTATGATGCTCTTAAATACTACTGCAATAAAAACCTTGGTTTAGACTCAACCTCCATTAATATGCAACCTTTTTATATATAAATCTAGTATTTCACTGGACTGTAAAAAAAAACTTTTATTAATACCAAAATAAAAAATCCACACAACCATAAATGCGTTAATACAATCATTCTCTCTCTCTCTCTCTCTCTCTCTCTCTCTCTCTCTCTCTCACTATATCCTTCCAGAGGAGGATATAGTGTACAAGAGTAACACTTTTCTCAATAGTGGTAGTCCATCACCTTTCCTTGAGAAATATTTGACAAATAAAGTGCTCTTGGTACTTTCCTCACATGCCTGTGAAGGCCACCTAATAATAAACATACTCAGCCTGTGGAGCTAGCTGTGACGGAACTTCAAGGTTCCGAATTCAAACCTCCCAGTAAACATGACCCAATTAAGGCCACCCATTGTTCTTCATGATGAGCCCAAAATAAATTTCAACATGCATAACACATACCTAAGTCCATAGGGGTCACCTTGGAGAGGATGGGCATATGGAAATAAAGCTGATCATTCTAAGTACCCCTGTCAGTTTTTAATGATTTGTCTCATCCCTGTAAACTGATACATCTGAAAGAGAGCTTGTTCTTTTGACAAACAGCCTTACTGGTTGGATCACCATATGAAAATAGAAGAAAGAAAGCCTTAAAAGAAAACAAATTCAGCCATCACATCTAAGATTGTTAAGCTGCAATATGTTTGCTTTTGGGTTTAATACTTCTTTATTTATGTGACTGATTTCTGTGTTTTGATTCTGCCACAATCTAGTCCATAACACTTGCGACAAAAGTGTGATGACCTGCAGACATTAGCAGACTGGTTTTAGGCATTCGCTAAACGGGAAGTGTCGCGGCACACACAAGCGTTCAGTTGCAAAATGTGGACTATGAACTGTGATTGATTTCATCACATTTGCATGGTGTGACATTTGTAAATAGAACACAACTGTGTTAATAAATGTACCCATTCATGTCCTGTATTTATGTATGTATGTAAAATGTTATCCACCAATCTGCACTTTGTAAGGGAAGCTATTTATACATTCAGGAAAAAACTCTTGGTTAAGCAGTAGTGTTTTTACAGAATGCAATTAGTTGTTGTTGTTGTTATTGTTGTTATTATTATTATTATTATTTAATATATATTTTTTTTTCCAGGACCAAGGAGGCTCTTTAGACCTAATTTATATGATAGGTGTCAGTCTCGGCGCACACATTTCTGGATATGTTGGAAAAATGTACAATGGTTCCATCAACCGTATCACTGGTAATCATTTATTTATTTGTCTTAATGCACTCTTCAACTTTTGTTTTTCATGAAGAGATAAATGTGATAGTGTTGAACAAATTCATGTAGAATTTAGGATCCTTTTAGTAAAGTAAATAATAGCCAATACAACAAAACAAAAACTCTTGCGCATAAATGTATAAGCCCGACAGTTCAAAGTTCTCGATGGATGGTAGCTTTCAGCCTTGCTGCCCTCAAGGATAGGGAAATCCTAACATACAGAAAAAAAACAGAAAAGAGAGGGCGCACCGGCCTTGTGCATTATCTTTAAAAAGGTTTATTAAAACCGAAAACGTAAAAGTACTACTCACAAGGGTAGATAAAAATCACGCATAATAGTCAAATGATGGTAGCAGTCTCCAGACCTATGGACAAGACATGCAGACCGCTGCTGGCTGACGCGTTTCGAAGGTAGCACCTTCTTCTTCAGAGCCTGTAGAAGAAACTCTGAAGAAGAAGGTGCTACCTTCGAAACGCTTTCGATTTTTATCTACCCTTGTGAGTAGTACTTTTACGTTTTCTGTTTTAATAAACCTTTTTAAAGATAATGCACAAGGCCGGTGCGCCCTCTCTTTTCTGTTTTTTTGTCTTTTAGTAAAGTACTTTGGGGTTACACACTGTTTAATTATACAGGTTCCTTGATTAAACCTTCTGATGTGTTGTTTGGGAAGCAATTTGAAGACCTAACACAAACTGAATAGAAAATACAAGATTTTTTTCTTTGTAGTGGTTACAGATGCATATAGCTGGACATCAGAACTAATGCTGTCTGTCCAACCTCCAATTCCCTAGCCAGTGGTATAATCTGCCAAAGTCCTTCTAATGGCAGCTAAGTGGTTAGCACTTCTGCCTAGCAGCACTAGGGTTGCAGGTTCAAATCTCAACAACGGCACTCCCTGCGTGGAGTTTGCATGTTCTCCCTGTGCTCGTGTGGCTTTCCTCCCGAGTATTTTGGTTTGCTCTTGTACAAAGATATGCTGGTAGGTTAATTGGCTCCTGTCTAAATTGGCCTAGTGCATGTATGTATGAACGGGAGTTAGGAACCTTAGATTGTAAGGGCCTTACAGGGTTGGGGACTGATGTGAATGTACAATATATGTAAAGCGCTGTGTAAATTGAAGGTTCGATAACGGAATAACAAAAGAAATTAATTTGTGTTTAATATACACTATATTACCAAAAGTACTGGGACGCCTGCAGTTACACACACATGAACTTTAATGGTTTCCCAGTCTTAGTCCCTAGGGTTCAATATTGAGTTGGCCCACCCTTTGCAGCTATAACAGCTTTCTTCTAGAAAGGCTGTCCACAAGGTTTAGAAGTGTGTCTATGGGAATGTTTGACCACTCTTGTAGAAGCGCATTTGTGAGGTCAGGCACTGATGTGGACGAGGAGGTTGAGGTCAGGACTCTGTGCAGGCTAGTCAGGTTCCTCCACCCCAAACCCGCTGTATGTCTTTATGGACCTTGCTTTGTGCACTGGTCCAAATCATTTGATGGAGGGGGGATTATGGTGTGGGGCTATTTTTCAGGGGCTGGGCTTGGCCTGCTTCGTTCCAGTAAAGGGAACTCTTAAGGCGTCAGCATTCAAAGACATTTTGGACAATTTCATGCTCCCAACTTTGTGGGAACAGTTTGGGGATGGCCCCTTCCTGTTCCAACATGACTGTGCAACAGTGCACAAACAAGGTCCATAAAGACATGGATGAGCGAGTTTGGGGTGGAGGAACTTAATTGGCCTGCACAGAGTCCTGACCTCAACCCAATGGAACACCTTTGGGATGAATTAGAGTGGAGACTGTGAGCCAGGGCTTCTCGTCCACATCAGTGCCTGACTTCACAAATGCACTTCTGGAAGAATGGTCGAACATTCCCATTGACACACTCCTAAACCTTGTGGACAGCCTTCCCAGAAGAGTTGAAGCTGTTATAGCTGCAAAGGGTGGACCAATTCAATATTGAACCCTACGGACTAAGACTGGGATGCCATTAAAGTTTATGTGCGTTTAAAGGCAGGTGTCCCAATACTTTTGGTAATATAGTGTATTTGTAATATATTGGAGTGATCTAGAGAGAATCTTGCTTCATATGAATCAGAAGTAGGTGTTGAAGAGTCCTTATGTCAGTATTTTTTTTTTTTTTTCTTGCATCATTCTGTAGGCCTGGATCCAGCTGGTCCATTATTCAATGGGAAGCCCCCCGAGGACAGATTACACCATACTGATGCACAATTTGTGGATGTTGTTCACTCAGACACTGATGGTATGTGTTTTAAGCATTGCTGTTTACATATAATTAAATATCAAGCAAATTTAAAGGGCTTTTAGTAGATGCTGGAGAGATGAACAACACTTTCTTATTTCTCTTGGGCGCTCTATTGAGATTTGTGCTTGGATTCCACACAGTACGTTTTTTCATTTTGTTCTAACAGAAGGACTTGAGACATGACAAGGTAGGAAAACCCAAAACTTCTAGGTCTGGATGGAATAGAGACCGAAATTACTGTAACGAGCTCTCATTGTTGGAGAATCCAAGACACATAAGGGGCCAGATGTTAACTCAACTCACTAGGCTCCATGTATGACTAAAAATGAATTTTGGGTGGACTGATTATTTGAAACGGGGTTCATTTTGTTTTTTTTTGTTTTTTTTAGGTAAAGCTTAGGTATTTTCACTTTTTTTTTTTTTTTTTTTTTATGTTGCCAAAATATTTATTCCATGAACTAACTTGCTATTTTGTATTATATTTTGTTTGTGCTTGGTGCTGATCTGCTCAGTGAAATATATTACAAATAAATGGACAATTTATTCCTCGATTTATTTAGCAGAGAAGGAAGACAATGCAGCCTTATAGAATGATCTTTGAAAAGTTGGTTTGCATCTTTGGACTGTTTCTGAAGCTTCAGACTCCGTAATTGAAAAATTAGTTATGGCTTTGCAGGCAGTATATCAGGATTTTATTTTCTGTTCTCGATTATCTGAAGGAAAAGATATATTAGCCGTGATTTCCTAAAGGAAAGATAAGAGAGAAAAGTCTTTTAACAATTTCAGAGAATGGAAATCGACGAGACAGCTGTAATTTAATTTATTGATGATGTTCACATAAAATGTTTTATGCTATTCAGAGCGGTATCTGCTCCTGCCTTGCTCATCCATAGCCTTGATCTTCCAGTTTAAATATTTTATAGCATATACTGCTTATTTATAAGTGATTTTTATCCTTCTTTTAAATTTCTGTAAATGTTTAAAACAATGGAAAGAATCATGTCTAAGAGGCAGGAAAAGAGCCGTAATGTCTGTTCAGATAAATTCTTTTTCCAAATCTAAAGTGAGACGATAGAATGTAAGCAGGTCTTGTAGTCGGTGTAAGAAAACATTAGGACCCAAAGACAGGCTACCTGCAATTCCTCGCATGAGATCCTTATATGCATAGAATTGAGTGAGGCACGAGACCGGGTTCTGTAGACCCAACATGTTGAAACTGAAATTATTTCTTTTTTTAAAAATTATTCTTGTTATTGTTTAAAACAGTCTATATAAAGCATACAGGGACTGCGACTATTTGCGCATTCATACTTTTGCTGTTACATATGTTGGTTACTGTTTTGATTATTTAGTATGTAAACCCTCATACAACCATTCATTAAAATAGAAATGAAAGGCAAAACATCACCGTATATGTATGTACGCCTGTGTGTGTGTGTGTGTGTGTGTGTGTGTGTGTGTGTGTATGTATATTAAACATTGTAAATGCCCATTTGTTTCCCCCTTTTTTATTTTTTTATTCTAAATAAATCATCACATATCCTCTGTTCTCAGCTGCATAAGGAGCTCAGAGAGCTGGGGGAGGAAAAACAGCAGCACACTGATTTTCCCAGTGAATGGCTGTGCAGAATGGGGGCATGTCAGGACAAGTCTAATCATAGGAAAACAGGCTGAGTTCCCAGCACAGCTAGAAAACTGACCACCCTGTGCTCTCCTTCTTAGTGAGGTCAGTTTTTGATGGGAAAGCAGAGTGACTAGCGGGAACACCGGGTTTTTCGCACAAAGGAAGCAATACAAAGCAAACAGGATGTTTTTTCATCCTGGGACAGGAAGTTAAGGGACAAAGATGACAAAAAACTGACAGAGATTATCAAAAATGAAAAAAAAAAAAATGCCTCTAAAGGAGCTTTTCCAAAAATTAAGCAGCTACAAAAACTGGATCTGCTCTGACTTTTAAAAAACGGACACTTACCTGTCCACGGATCCAGCACTGTCCTCACTAGGGCCGGTCCTTACCTGTTCTTCAGGTCCCCGGCCTCCATGTAAACTGTGGAAAGACAGCTGTAACTCCGTGTGGCTTCACAGCCGGCTCTCCACTGCGCATGCATGAGCTGCACTGGTCCCACAAACTCCTGGGACTTTTGACATGTCCTAGGAGGTTGGTGGCAGGGACAAAGGGGGGTGAATGGGTTGCCAAACTTCTGCTCTGATCATAATTCCAAATATGTTGGGGTGGCGGGGGGAGTGGAACTTCTGTTTTGGTTGAAGTTCCACTTTAGGCTCTGCTAGGTGCTGGAAGACCCGGCAAGCCTCAAAGTGCAATGTTCTATTCCAGGAATTGCAGAGCCAGCAGGTATTCTGATTATCCTCCAAGTTCCTGGAATTGCTGTTGTATCCTTAACTACTATTGAAAGATCATATAATGTCCTCGATTCTGAATAAAAATACTAATACCCAGCTGAAAAGGAGTCTTCTGCGCTAATTGTTTTGGACACCTATGGATTTAATCACAAGACTCTATAATCTATGCAGACCCTTACTAAAAATCTTTAGATGTGCTTTTAGTTCCATACATTGAAAAACAATGACAATTATATCCAGTTCATTCTAGTACAATCCCCAGAAAGGAGGGAAAAACAACCCAACTCAAGTTCCCCTGAGCATCTTCTGTTAACCTTCTAAGGTTGAAACCAATTCCTTTCTGAATCCACAAATAGTTAGGTTTAGTACAGGTTTTGATTCAGATAACTATCATCAAGTCATGTTGACTTTGTAAGTGACTTCAGATCTGCACAGATGGAATAGTTTGTCTCAGCCATGCTATATAACTAGCTGCGTGGACAGATACAGCGCATGGACACTTAGTGGGATTTGTGCAAGGGTTTTGGAACACTGCCTTAGGACATGCATTAATTCGGCAGTAGAATTTACAAAATTGATTTAGTCTCTTAATGGCATTTTTAGAAGGGTGTTCCCGTAATAAACAACACTAGGGTCTTGAGTGTCAGTTGAGTAGAGACATGTTTTTTTCTGTTATGATTTTGTATGTTCTACCTGTTTTTATGGATCCCTTCTTTGTCCTCAGGTGCCTGGGTCTACAGTATGTTTAATATGACTGTGGTAGGGATATTATGCCAAGATGTGCTAGCGAAGGGACTGATCTGAATGGTCTATACTCTGTAAAGGGTTGCAAAATATGTATAGGCTATATAATAACAATAATAATAATATCTGTGTGCATGTGTGACAACATACCTCCCAACATTTTGAGATGGGAATGAGGGACACCTACTAGCAAATAGCAAATGTATGTAGGCATAGGAAACGCCCCCTGCCACACCCCCTTAAAGGAGAATTAACCAAAAGAAAAAAAAAAGGTTAATTAAATCCACAAGTGCTTTTTTTTATCACTACTTCCTTTATATTGGCTTTTGAAATGTACAAATGCAGCTATTTAGAAATTGGATGAATGATTTCGCACTGGGAAACACTTTTTGAAAGAAAAAAGGTGAATTTATAGAACTATATAGATCAGACCAAAATGAGGGACAAATGAGGGGAAAAGAGGGACAGCGGGACATTGGTCCAAATCAGGGACAGTCCCTCGAAATGAGGGACAGTTGGGAGTTATGGTGACAACCATATAAATTTACTTATTCTTAGCTTTGATATGGCTGCAGCCTTATTGCTCGTGATTTTGTGGTCTGCTGAAACCAAACATTACATATTTAGCTCATTTGTGTGTTTTGCATAATAGTATAGCCTTTAGTGTAACTATGTATTCAAATTTGTCAATAGGTCTTGGCTATAAGGAGAGCTTAGGAAATATCGATTTCTACCCAAATGGAGGAACAGATCAACCAGGATGTCCAAAAACAATATTATCAGGTAAATTTACCAAGTGTATTTTTTTCTGAAGAAACAACAGTCTAAATAGTCTTGAAGCATTTTGTACACTACAGTTCAAGCAGAGACACAGAACCGCTCTCACTAATTGGACATGTAAGAATTCTAATTGTGTGGTCATGGAGAGAATAGTTTCCTGTTTCCGCCCACTTGGAGTTTGGGAGTGTTTTTTTTGCCCACTTGCCTTGGAATTTTGGGGGTCCTGTTGCATTCACCAAAAGAGGTAATGAATGACCCACCTCCCTTATAATTGGAGCAGCAGATGTGCAGACCTGAGAGTTCTATCTACAGGGGTCAAGAGAGCAGTGATTGTTTGTTCTGGTCTGTTCAGGGTTTCACAGGCTGAGAGTTTGATTTGCTTCCCCCTGCCTTTGGAAGAAGCTTCTAGATCATAGGGAGAAAGATTCAAATCAGTTGCCTGATTATTTATCGTGGCCTGGCAAATCCTTGGAGAGGAGAGTCCAAATGATGGCTGGGGAGGTAATAAATGGTCTGAAGCCCTGGAGATATTATTCTTTCTTCGGCAGGGAATGTTCCAAAGCCCTGCCCTGAGGCAGCCTGTGAAGTGTATAGCTGTTCTTGTAGGTCCCTGCTGTGGCAAAGCTGAGGGCCTGGATTGCTCATTCTAAAGAGCTGGCTGTAGGACTTCACCACAAGGGTTTGGGTCTGGAGAAGGACTATCTCCTTCACTGGACCGTGTCCCGAGGAAGTTGCAAGGTATGTAGCTGTCCTGGGGACTTGTGATCCCTGGTGACTGTGTACTTTTGGGATGTAAGTGCCAGAGGTAGCTGTGGGCTAAGACAGCTTTTGTAGGGTCTCAGCATACTGGACTCTCCCCTGTTCTCAGTAGATTCCTGGAGTGCGAGCCTAAAGAAGAGTGTCCTCCTTCTTCTTAATGTGCAGTGTTTTGGGGTATGCCCTAGCCCCTCTTTTATTTCAAATTCTGCAAGCAATAAAGATGAAAAAGACATCCCCTATACTGAGTTATTGAAGCTGGAGTGTATGGACTAGTGCTTGTGGTAGTGGGAAGCCTCTGTACTATTGAGGAAGAACCAGCTTTACCAGTTTAACAGTTGGTGGTTTCCAACTCTCTTGAATCTATCAGTTAAGGTGGGCTGATGTTTTAAGGTTATTGCTGTAAAGCTGGGAACATGTGTTGATGGGTTTTGACAGTTTTGAAAACGCTATGAAAGCTCTACTTTTCTCAAGTTGGCCTCAGAGGGTTCATTAATTGTATCTATCAGAAACTGGGTTTTCCACTAAATGAGGAAAAAGTTCCATGTTACATAGTTACATAGTAGGTGAGGTTGAAAAAAAGACACAAGTCCATCAAGTCCAACCTATATGTGTGATTATGTGTCAGTATTACCTTACATATCCCTGTATGTTGCGGTCGTTCAGGTGCTTATCTAATAGTTTCTTGAAGCTATCAATGCTCCCCGCTGAGACCACCGCCTGTGGAAGGGAATTCCACATCCTTACCGCTCTTACAGTAAAGAACCCTCTACGTAGTTTAAGGTTAAACCTCTTTTCTTCTAATTGTAATGAGTGGCCCCGAGTCTTATTAAACTCTCTTCTGCGAAAAAGTTTTATCCCTATTGTGGGGTCACCAGTACAGTATTTGTAAATTTAAATCATATCCCCTCTCAAGCGTCTCTTCTCCAGAGAGAATAAGTTCAACGCTCGCAACCTTTCCTCATAACTAAGATCCTCCAGACCCTTTACTAGCTTTGTTGCCCTTCTTTGTACTCGCTCCATTTCCAGCACATCCTTCCTGAGGACTGGTGCCCAGAACTGGACAGCATACTCCAGGTGCGGCCGGACCAGAGTCTTGTAGAGCGGGAGAATTATCATTTTATCTCTGGAGTTGATCCCCCTTTTAATACATACCAATATTCTGTTTGCCTTATTAGCAGCAGCTTGGCATTGCATGCCATTGCTGAGCCTATCATCTACTAGGACCCCCAGGTCCTTTTCCATCCTAGATTCCCCCAGAGGTTCTCCCCCCAGTGTATAGATTGCATTCATATTTTTGCCACCCAAATGCATTATTTTACATTTTTCTACATTGAACCTCATTTGCCATGTAGTCGCCCACCCCATTAATTTGTTCAGGTCTTTTTGCAAGGTTTCCACATCCTGCGGAGAAGTTATTGCCCTGCTTAGCTTAGTATCGTCTGCAAATACAGAGATTGAACTGTTTATCCCATCCTCCAGGTCGTTTATAAACAAATTAAATAGGATTGGTCCCAGCACAGAACCCTGGGGAACCCCACTACCCACCCCTGACCATTCTGAGTACTCCCCATTTATCACCACCCTCTGAACACGCCCTTGTAGCCAGTTTTCAATCCAGGTACTCACCCTATGGTCCATGCCAACGCACCTTATTTTGTACAGTAAACGTTTATGGGGAACTGTGTCAAATGCTTTTGCAAAATCCAGATACACCACGTCTACGGGCCTTCCTTTATCTAGATGGCAACTCACCTCCTCATAGAAGGTTAATAGATTGGTTTGGCAAGAACGATTCTTCATGAATCCATGCTGATTACTGCTAATGATATCGTTCTTATTAATAAAATCTTGTATATAGTCCCTTATCATCCCCTCCAAGATTTTACATACTATTGATGTTAGGCTAACTGGTCTGTAATTCCCAGGGATGTTTTTTGGGCCCTTTTTAAATATTGGTGCTACATTGACTTTTCTCCAATCAGCTGGTACCATTCCAGTCAATAGACTGTCTGTAAAAATTAGGAACAACTGTCTGGCAATCACCTGACTGAGTTCCCTAAGTACCCTCGGATGCAAGCCATCTGGTCCCGGTGATTTATTAATGTTAAGTTTCTCAAGTCTAATTTTAATTCCGTCCTCTGTTAACCATGGAGGTGCTTCCTGTGTTGTGTCATGAGGATAAACACTGCAGTTTTGGTTACTGAAGCCCCCCGATTCACTCGTGAAGACTGAGGAGGAGAATAAATTCAATACCTTTGCCATCTCCCCATCCTTTGTAACCAGATGTCCTTCCTCATTCTTTATGGGGCCAATATGGTCTGTCCTCCCTTTTTTACTGTTTACATACGGTACTTAAAGAATTTCTTGGGATTTTTTTTGCTCTCCTCCGCTATGTGTCTTGCATGTTCTATCTTAGCCGTCCTAATTGCACCCTTACATTTCTTATTGCATTCTTTATAAAGTCTGAATGCTGAGGATGATCCCTCAACCTTGTATTTTTTGAAGGCCTTCTCCTTTGCTTTTATATGCATTTTTACATTGGAGTTAAGCCATCCAGGATTTTTGTTCGCTCTTTTAAATTTATTACCCAATGGGATACATTGGCTAATGCCCTTATTTAATATGCTCTTAAAGCAAACCCATCTCTCCTCCGTATTCCTTGTTCCTAATATTTTATCCCAATTTATGCCTTTTAGCAAGGTTTGTAGTTTAGGGAAGTTGGCTCTTTTGAAATTCAGTGTCTTTGTATTCCCTTTATGTTTCCTATTTGTGTGATTTATACTGAAATTAATTGACCTGTGATCGCTGTTACCTAAATTGCCCCGTATTTCCACATCTGTGATCAGGTCTGTATTGTTGGTAATCAGTAGATCCAGTATTGTTTTATTTCTAGTTGGTGCGTCTACCATCTGACCCATAAAATTGTCCTGCAAGACATTAAGGACCTGGCGAGCCTTAAATGAATGCGCGGTTCCCTCCGCCCAGTCTATGTCTGGATAATTAAAATCCCCCATTATGATAACACTTCCCATCCTTGCTGTTAATCCAATTTGTGATAGGAGATCCGTCTCCACTTCCTCCTTCAGGTTAGGGGGCCTATAGCATACTCCCAGTATTATTTTCCCCTTAGCTTCATCCCTTTGGAGCTCTACCCATAAGGATTCCACCTCCTCTCTAGCTCCCTCAGTGATGTCATCTCTCACATTTGCTTGTACATTATTCTTGATATATAGGCATACCCCTCCCCCTTTTTTACCCTCTCTATCCTTGCGGTATAGGGTATACCCTTGAATGTTTGCCAGCCAATCATGAGAGCTGTTGAACCAGGTCTCTGAAATTCCCACAAAATCCAGATCCTCCTTGTACAACAGTATCTCTAGTTCACCCATCTTGTCTGCCATGCTCCTGGCATTGGTGAACATGCCACATAGTTTAGACCGGTCGCATATTGTCCTCGTATTGGGTGTTTCAAAATTGCAACTAGGACTTGCTACTATACTCACCTTGTGTTTTTGTGCTTTGGTTAACCTACCACTAATGCCCCCAACACTACCCTCTGGAATATCATCCGCGCTGGCTATCACTGTCTCTGGACCCTCCCCCCCATCGCCTAGTTTAAAAACCCCTCTAACTGGGGCGTGGCCTGGACGGCGATGTGAGAGGACGTGATCGACCGGAGCTCCGCTAGTGGTAATCCTTATTCCCCCATCCTGCATCAAATACGGGCTAGATTTCTGCCCAAATTGTGGGTACCAGCAGCACCGACAAGCCGGATCATGTCCCCCACTAAAAAAGGCACAGCTGCCTCCTCGTCCTTAGACAAATACCGGAGGACGGAGCGAGGCACAGAGCAGCAAGATGGCGCCGCGCCAGCAGCACACGAGGCCTCTCACACAGACCCAGCAGCAGACGGCACAGCCCAGGTACTTGAAGCTATCTCGCTGTGCCAATCCACCCTGACGACCAAAATAGAGGAGGTGAAGGTGGACATTTCCCTAATCAGGCACGACATGACGAAACTGAGGGAGAGAGTTACTGAAGCTGAGACCAGGATTGGGCGAGCGGAGGACACACTGTACCCCCTACAGCATTCCCATGAGGATCTGCAGCGTCAGATGCAGCAACTAGCACAGAAGCATGACGACCTCGAAAACCGCTCCCGCAGATCCAACCTGCGCTTCATTGGACTGCCTGAGGGCTCGGAGGGCACAGATCCTGCCACCTTCCTTGAGCAGCTTCTGATCACAACATATGGCAGAGAAGCTTTCTCTGCAACTTTCGTGGTGGAACGGGCCCACCGCATGCCTGCACGTCGCCCGCCTGAAGGAGCACCACCCCGCACCTTTATAGCCAAGCTATTAAACTTCAGAGACCGAGATGCGGTGCTTCGATTGGCAAGAATCAAAGGCAACATCCCCTTCCAAGCAGGATTCATTTCGGCATTCCCAGATTTTTCTGCTGAGGTGCAGAAACAACGAGCGCGGTTCACAGAAGTCAAACGCCGCCTAAGAGTCCGCCATATCAAGTACGCAATGCTCTTCCCAGCCCGTCTCCGCGTGGCGGGCGAGGACAGGGTGCACTTCTTTGAGGACCCCGCCTTGGCATCGGAATGGCTAGACCAACAAGACGCTGCGAGAAATCGCCCAGCCTGACTGCGACCTAGTCCTAACACTGTAAGTGCCTTTTTTTCTTAACCCACTAAGTTAACTCTCTATTTGAACACACCACCCTTGATCCTCCTTTGCCAAACATGGCCTACCATTTGCGCCCACAATGTATATGGTCCTCAGCTCTTACGCTGTGTGTTCCTTTCCTCCTTATGCACAACCTTGCCAGGACCTGGAATCCATCATTACGATTCTTTCTCCAAAGCGCTAAGTACTTGCAAACCTACATCCCCACCCACGCGGTGCGTCTAACTGTTTGGTCTCAGGGAGACCCTCTTAATCTCAGGGACATGTCACTACCATATGCAAGGAACTATCCGATCCCTATTGCACCCCCCGCACACCGGTGCCGGACGCACCCCCCTACTGCTATCACAGCACTTTGGACTCCAACTATATTGATGCCAATATGATAAGAGTCTATACCACAGAGGAGCATAGGCCCAGGCTTATGCAATACACCTTCGGTTTGAACTGCAGAGTTTTCACGTTCTCCATTGCTGATTTAACCTCCAGAACTTATTCGCACCCAAAGAGGGGGGTTTTTTGATTACTCCGCCGCCGGTGCTGCCAAATAGGCTTTCGCCGGCAGTGGTATGTTTAAAAGTGCAGTAGTTTATGCTTGATTGATAATGCATTGTAGCTGCACTAAGTTTGGGATGGATGCCCCAGTCAAGTTCGGGAGACTGAGGGCAGGGAGGGGGGCTGTGGGAAAAGTTTGGTTTAGGAACAAGTTTGATGTTGTTGCACGCCTCCATATACTAGTACATAATCAATGTCATGTGGGTAAGAGGGCAGAATCCAAAATCAATGTATTTTTTCTCTTTGTTCAAGCGGAGTGTGGTGGTATGGGAGTCCACAATATGATCCATGTCTATCCTACCATTATTTGTATTAAACTGATATGGCCAACATAAAATTCCTCTCCTGGAATATTCGGGGGATCCGGGATAAAATTAAACGTACTGCAATATTCAATAACCTCAAATCATATAGAGCTGACATTATAGTTCTCGTGGAAACCCACGTCACGGGTCAACTACAACATGCACTTAAACGTCCCTGGATTGGTTGGGCGTTCCATGCCACTTACACTCCGTATTCACGTGGTATATCGATCTTAATAGCCAAAACAACCCCATTTGCAGTCATTTCAGTGTGTACCGACCCCCAGGGGAGATATATATTCTTGCACTGCACACTAAATGGGACGCAGTATTTAATAATGGCATTTTACATTCCTCCTCCATATAAATCCACTTTAATTACTGAGGGATTGCTATACATGGCACAACACCCCAATGTCCAGAGTATTTGGCTGGGCGATTTCAACATGGTTCTAGAACCCTATAAGGACAGGTTACAACTACAACGAAACACTCCTCACCCTGAAACCACTAGACTTGCACGCACGCTAGCAGAATTTTCGTTAACCGATACATGGATATACAAACACCCAGACACCAAGGCCTACTCCTGCTTTTCGGCGACACACTCCACCATGTCCCGAATTGATCTTATTTTAATATCAAACAATCTAATTCCAAAGCTATCTGACTCAGGGTACCACACGAGATCCCTTTCGGATCACGCTCCTTGTTGGGCCACACTACAACTAGTCCCTAACACAGGACCCCGTAGCTGGCGCCTACACCCTTTCTGGCTAACAACACTGAAAGATCAGGAGGACATACCCGGGGAGTGGCAGCACTTCTTTAAGACTAATAAGAACACTGCCCCAAAAGGTATGATATGGGAAGCATTCAAACTCCACGCACGCATCGTTTTATCTTACCGCATAAACAGACTCAAAAAATCTTCCAAGGCCCTTATGCTTCAAGCCTCTGATAAACTAAACTTGCTTACAGGGGAGTTCCAGAACGACCCAACACAGGAAAAGGCATCTGCACTCAGAGTGCAGACTCGCCTAGTAGATCAGCTACAGTTTGAAAAAGCTAAGCAAAAACTCTTCTTTGTGCGACAACGGATATTTGAACAAGGGGAACGCGCGGGGAAATTACTGGCGTATCTTGCCCGCCAAGATACGAATCCACCGATAGTAGTCACACTCTCGGGCCCCAACAACACCACATACTCAGACCCCCCAATCGTTGCGAAAGCTTTTCAAGCATACTTCGCTGATCTATACTCGTCTAAGGTTCAGACCACTCCACAAGAAACACAGGCCTTTCTCCAAGATATCCCTTTTCCCCAACTATCAGAATCCCAACTCACTGACTTGGAGGCTCCCTTAACGTCGGATGAAGTGGCGCTCGCCATAGCATCCCTCGCGCCAGCTAAAGCACCAGGTGGGGACGGTTTACCCCTTGACTTTTACGCAGCCTACTCAGAAATACTCATCCCCGAACTGCTGACGCTTTACAACCATATATTTGAGTCTGGGTCTCTTCCTGAATCCCTACGCCAGGCAGTTATTATAGTGATCCCCAAGCCAGGCAAGGACCCCCACCACATAGAATCCTATCGCCCTATCTCTCTCCTGCAGGCAGACATTAAAATTCTGGCCAAAATACTGGCCACGCGCCACAACCAAAGTATTATTTCCTTAATCCACCCGGATCAGACGGGATTCATGCCCGGCAAAAATACGGCCATGAACCTACGGCGCTTATACATGAATATCGAGGCAGAGCACGAGAACGCGGGAGAGAGGGCGGTGGTGGCATTAGACGCCGCAAAAGCTTTCGATTCAGTGGAATGGGGGTACCTTTGGGAATGTCTCAGGGGGTTCGGGTTTGGACCCAACTTTATAAAATGGGTAAAACTGCTATATTTCTCCCCCTCGGCCAGGGTGGTGGTGAACGGGCACATGTCTGACTCATTTCCTTTAGGTCGGGGAACCCGGCAGGGATGCCGGCTGTCTCCCCTGCTATACGCCCTTGCGGTGGAACCTCTTGCCATCTCCCTTAGGTTAAACCCCAATGTACGAGGACTAAACAAGGGCCCTGTGTCAGAAAAACTAAGCTTATACGCAGATGATATGCTGCTATACCTAGAGGACACCGGTCCTTCCCTCCAAAAAGTTCTTGAGATCATCGGTGAGTTCGGGAAACATTCGGGATTGAGCATGAATTGGTCCAAATCAGACTCTCCCCCTTGACCTATCGCCCCCATCATCTGTTGCAGCGTCTCTCCCGTTACAAAGAGTAGCCTCCATTAAATATCTGGGCGTAACAATCACGAAAGACCCCTCTGAATACTTAGCTAACAATATAGAACCACTATTCCCCTATTTGAAATCCCGCACACAATCATGGGCGAGACTCCCCCTAGGAGTAATGGGGAGAATCAACCTATTTAAAATGATACTCCTCCCAAAATTTCTCTACATGTTCTGGAACTCCCCAGTACTAATACCGCTAACACTCTTTAAAAAAATGGACAAGATTATCAACTCTTTCATATGGGGGTCTAGCAGACACAAACTGGCTTGGAACACGATTAAAAACCCCTCCTCGTCGGGAGGAGCCGCCATGCCAGATTTATACACCTACTATATAGCTGCACAACTCTCGCATTTTTACCACATTCATAAAACTGACGAAACCAGATACCAGGCACTAGTATGCAAAAGGCCAAACAATGACATGTACTCTCCTCTACAAGTTTTATTTAGAAAGGGGAATAAGCAGCAGACAAAAACAGACCAACACTCAATGTTAACCCAACATCGACACATATGGGAAAAGGCGACTAAAATGCTGGGTGACGATCTTTTACACTCACACACACCCCTCTGGCACAACCCCCTTCTGGGGGAACTGAGGTCCTTACCTGGAGCCACTAGATGGGCAGCTAAGGGGATAGTGCTCCTTTTTCAGGTAGTCACCCTATTTGGTGTTCGTCATTTTCAAACACTCAGCGAAGAATTTGACCTCCCCCCTAACATGCACTTCAGTTACTTGCAACTAAAACACGCACTACAGACGCAGTTCGCAAGTGGTTTTCCTAACTCCCAAATGACCCCAGTAGTAGATGTAATCACAGGTTCCAATCCAGAGAAACTCATATCTACTCTCTACACCACACTAAGAAATAGAGAAACCGCCAGAATAATAGACACAGCAAGATTCAAATGGGAAACAGACCTGGGCCAAATAGACATTAATGACTGGGAAGATATCCTAGAGAGTGTACGGAAAACCTCACCTAAGATATCTGAACGCCTGACCCAACTATACATCATTCATAGGTCTTATCTCACACCTGCCAGAATAGCCAAATTCTCCCCAAACCAAAACCTAAACTGTCCACGTTGTCTAGGTACCCCGTGCTCTTTCTTTCATCTGATCTGGTCATGCCCAGTGATACAAGACTACTGGTCACAGATTGTGAAGTTCCTCCATGACCGTATGGGTTCACCTATACAGCTGGACCCCAAACCGTGCCTCCTGGGCCTACTTCCAGACACTATGGCCAGGCCCACGGCTACACTTCTTAGTGAAACCCTTTTTAGCGCCAGGAAACTAATCGCCAAACACTGGCTGAGAGCTACCCCACCCACCGTTCAGGACTGGCTGAGGGATGTGAACACATCCCTACCATATAAAAAAGTGCTATACAACCATAGAGGATGCCCAAAAAAATACTATAAAGTGTGGGGTAAATGGCTAGAAAGCGCAAACACATGCTCCACGTGATCGACGGGTAATCGCCATACATAGGGAGTGGAGGTTGCTTTTGTTGATTTTTGTATTCTTCCCCGGGAAATGTCTAGCCTGTTGAAACACTATAGCTCAGCTGGATGCTCTGGATAAAGGATCACAACTGCATATCTACCCACATCTTCCTAACGGTATAATTGCATCAACAGAAATGTATGTTTTGAAGATAAACAATGTCTGATGCTTCCATGACTATGTCACATATGATAATTGTACGATGTGATTGACAACAAAAAACGTGTTCTTTGTTTAAAAAAAAAAACCCCTCTAACTTTTTGGCCATCTTCATTCCCAGCAGATCTGCACCCTCCTCATGTATATTTTGATTACTTGCTTGTCATTTTGTAATTTGTTCTTTCCTGCAGGCTCTGAATATTTCAAGTGTGATCACCAGCGCTCAGTTTATCTGTATATCGCATCTTTAAATGAGTCTTGCAGTGTTGTTACATTTCCTTGTGAAACTTACAAAGATTACCGTATTGGGAAATGTGTGGATTGCAGAGTATACGGATCCCTCGGCTGTCCGGTATTAGGTAAAGTAAGCAGTTTTCATACACTCACAGATCACTTTGTCCTATATAAGGGTTACCATACACGTTATAGCCTGACTGTATAACTTTCGTACAGTCGTACAAATTCAGATTTACCAAAACTGTGTAATGTGTGGACCTAACTAAACTGTCCAATCTGTCTGTATATATATTTTGGCATATCCTTGCACTACATCAGGGTTTTTCAACCAGGGTTCCATGGAACCCTTGGGTTCCTCCAGAGGTTGCTAGGGGTTCCTTGAGCAATTTCTGTCTCTTAGATAAGTTCCCTCTGACACCATTGATCTTTTTAGCTATCGATAAGGGGGTAATTCTTTCCAATGACCACAAGTATAAGGAGCATTCTTCCCACTGACCATCACTCTAAGGTATCATGAGTTATAGATATAGTCGTTTTTAGCAGGGGTTCCCTGAAACCAGAAAGTTATTTCAAGGGTTCCTCTTTGTTGAGAAGGTTGAAAAACCCTGCACTACATAATTGTTGGTAGATCTAAAGGAGATTGTACAATACGATTATAACATGTGTAGTGATACTAAACACTCACTGTTTAATTTACATTGTTCCTTCTATTTCTGTATGTGGATGATGGCAATGTAATCCTAATTGTTCTACAGCTGTCACATGACCCAGATCTTTCCCAGCCTGTCTGCAGGGAAACATAAGCAGGAGGAGCTTCTAGTCCTCTGCTGCTGGTCACATGTTAAAAAAAAAAAGCCTTTGGAATACAGAGTAAAAATACATAATATCAATAAACTGTTTAAACTTGTCATACACACACACATGTGTGTGTGTGTATATATATATATATATATATATATATATATATATATATATATATATATATATATATATATATATATATATATATATATATATATATATATATATATATATATATATATATATATGAAATCTTATGTCACGCCTCTCCAGCCTGTGTCTTAGAATACGAGGGAGATGAAGCCTCCATGAATCTACATGTAATATCCTGCCCTCATTGTATTTAGCTGGTTAGTGGGCATGGAGGAGGAGGGAAGGATCAGGCTGTCATTTACCACTGTGTATACACCCACATGTGTGACTCTATAGTCACATGGGCTGCTCAGATGTTATAGGAAGGAAATGCTCAGCATGCAAACTCACTGAAAACTGAGCATGTGCAGAGTTGCCACCACATCTGCAAAATCCCTAACCGAACTGGGGTTATGGACAGAAGAGGGAGATAGAGAACAGCATGATCAACCAGGTTTTTTGCAGAATACAGAAAACAAATCTCATAGTGCCTGAGTGAGTATGAACAGCATATAATACACCATTTATTGAGAGTTTTTTTAAAATGTGGGTTTGACACTTAAAGGGGTTGTAAAGGTTCGTGTTTTTTTTCACCTTAATGCATCCTATGCATTAAGGTGAAAAAACACCTTGCAGTGTCCATCCCCCCCGCCCCCTGTTTTACTTACCTGAGCCCCGAATTTCCCTGGGCGCGATCCCGCGTCGCTCTCTCCATGGCTTCTCTGCTCTTCATTGGATAGATTGATAGCAGCGCAGCCATTGGCTCCCACTGCTGTCAATCAAATCCAATGACGCGGGGGGTGGGGCTGAGTCATACACTCGGCGGCTATGGACGTCAAGTGTATGACATGGGAGTGCGCCCGCAAGGAAACCCCCTAGAGGGAGAGAGCTTCCCAGAGGGGGTTATTTATTGCGGGGAGGAGGCGGGAGAGCCGCCATGGGACTCCAGAACAGGTGGATCGGGGCCACTCTGTGCAAAATGAATTGCACAGTGAAGGTAAGTATGACATGTTATTTAAAAAAAAAAAACTGTACCTTTAGTGTCACTTTAAAGGACCTGGGTAATTTTCTGAATGTATCAACAGATGCATTTAAAATTGGTTCATGTTTAGTAATGGATCTGTTGGTACTACATCATGAGTGTTAGGAGTTTATTAGTGTAGGCATGAAAACTCCTGACTAGAGCAATATGGCTGCCTTTTCATCGTGCTTAAAGGGTTCTATTAAAGATGCTTATCACTAAGGATCCTTTAACCCTTCTGTAACCACGAATATTGAAAAAACACAGATGGCTAGAGAACATACAGTTTCTCACAAAAGTGAGTACACCCCTCACGTATTTTTGTAAATATTTTATTATATATAAAATTATTTATTTTTGTAAATATTTTTATTATCTCACAAAAGTGAGTACACCCCTCACATTTTTGTGAATATTTTATTCTATCTTTTCATGTGACAACAATGAAGAAATGGCACTTTGTTATACAAGTTGTACACTCACTACTTAACATTGTAGCAAAGTGTCATTTCTTCAGTGTTGTCACATGAAAAGATATAATAAAATATTCACAAAAATGTGAGGGGTGTACTCACTTTTGTGAGATACTGTATGTGACCTGTAGAAACAAAGAAAGAATGATTATCTGTAACCTAAAGGAACAAAGAACAGTTCTATTTGAAAAGTAACTTCTAGCAGCAAAAAATTTTTTTTAGTGTTTTTATGGGAAAAAAACCCCTTACTAAGTACCTGAGGCCCTTTTCACACGAAGGGGGTCCGATCAGGTCTGCCTGTCATTTTTTACAGGCAGACCTAATCGGTCCCTTCATTCACCTCTATGGATCGGTGGGTGTAAACTGTCCATTTAACCACTTCAATACAGGGCACTTATACGCCTTCCTGCCCAGACCAATTTTCAGCTTTCAGCTCTGTCGCACTTTGAATGACAATTGCACGGTCATACTACACTGTACCCAAACTAAATTTTTATCATTTTGTTCCCACGCATGGATGGGCACTGATAGGCGGCACAGATAGGCGGCACGGATGGGCACTGATAGGTGGCACGTCGGATGGACGCTGATAGGCATCACGGTTGGGCACTGATAGGCGGCATGGATGGGCACTGATAGGTGACACGGATGGGCATGGATGGGCACTGATAGGTGGCACTGATGTACTGTAATGTATGTCACTGATGCCAATCAGTGTCAAACAATAATGCCTGCCAAACAGTGATGCCCATTGTGGGCACTGATTGGCATCCCTGGTGGCATTCCTGGTGGTCTAGGGTGGCATACCTGGTGGTGACATCCCTGGTGGTCCTAGTGGCGTCCCTGGTGGTCCAGTGTGGGCATCCTGGGGGGGGCGGGGGGCTGCGCTGATAATGAGCACAGACCCCCCCTGTCAGAGGAGCAGCCGATCGGCTCTCCTCTACTCGCGTCTGACAGACGCGAGTGAGGAAAAGCCGATCACCGGCTCTTCCTGTTTACACTGTGATCAGCCGTGATTGGACACGGCTGATCACGTGGTAAAGAGTCTCCGTCAGAGACTCTTGACCTACTGTAGATCGGTGTTGCGAGGTTTTCAGACTGTCAACACCGATCGCCGCGATGCACGCCCCCGGGGGCACGCAGCGGCTCAATATCCTGAAGACGTCATATGACGTTTGGTCGGGATATTGAAACCACTTTGCTATATGGCGGGCGGAAAGTGGCTAAACCCGCCTACCTCCAATCTGATCCTTCCCCCTCCGTCTAGATGGATCGGAGGGCAGTCTGGTGAAAATGGACAGTGGAGTTTGTTTACACCTGGTCCACTCTGTCAATGTCCTCTCTGCATAAACTGAGCGGACACGGACCTGTCATCCGCCTGTTCTGCTCTGATCAGCGGACAGATCCCCTGCTGATCTAGTTGGAGCCCACCCCAGGTAAAAGGCGCCTGGCCTTACAGTGAGCCTGTGCATTGCTCATGCAGGGGTGGTAAGGCAGAGAGTCCTCAACCCTTGTGTGACTTACGACTTTCATAGGGCTTTCTCACTTTGCTCATGGCAGCTTAACAGGGGAGCAATTAGAAACAGTTGGTGGCCATGCCTCGAAAGTGAACATGTAGCTTTTCCCTGCATGGCCTAATTACAGTTTAGAACAGTTTTTCTCAACTCCAGTCATCAAGGCGCCCCAGCAGGTCATGTTTTCCGGCTTGCCATTTTTTTGCAAAGGTGATTTGATCAGTTTCACTGCCTTAGTAATTACCACAGCTGAAAACATGACCTGTTGGAGCGCCTTGAGGACTGGAGTTTAGAAACACTGGTTTAGAACATATCCAAATCAAAAAAGAAATGTGTAATAATATATTGCAATTTACCAATCCTTATGCCGCGTACACACGGTCGGACTTTTCGTCTACAAAAGTCAGACAGCCTGTCCGACAGACTTTCGGCGGACTTGCGGCGGACTTGCGGCGGACTTGCGGCATACTTTCTAACGAACGGACTTGCCTACACACGACCACACAAAAGTCCGACGGATTCGTACGTGATGACGTACACCGGACTAAAATAAGGAAGTTCATAGCCAGTAGCCAATAGGTGCCCTAGCGTGGCTTTTTGTCCGTCGGACTAGCACACAGACGAGCGGATTTCGGGGTCCGTCGTAGTTACGAAGTAAAGATTTGAAGCATGTTTCAAATCTAAAGTACGTCGGATTTGAGGCTAAAAAAGTACGTTGAAAGTCCGGAGAAGCCCACACACGATCGGATTACCAGCCAGCTTTAGTCCGTCAGCGTCCGTTGGACTTTTGTAGACGAAAAGTACGACCGTGTGTACGCGGCATTAGATGTGGATGCTCCATTAGTTTTTATTTTTTCAGCTTTTTTTTCTTTTTACCTGTTGATCTTATTAGTAACACACTTACGGTCTTAGGGTGGCTACACTTAAACATCCACAAAAAACATCCAAAAAAGTGTAAGACAAAGGCATAATGAGCTAGTATGCACCGCATACTAGCTCATTATGAAATGCTTACCTTAGAACGAAGCGCCCGCACCGTGTCCTGGTCACTGCTTGGGGGAGCTGAGATGTTCCCTCTGCACTGTGAGTGGCCGGAGCCCTGATGACATCACTCCAGGGCATGCGCGCAGGAGTTCCCATTCCGGCAAGGAGCTCTGAATTTCCGACAGCATCCGCCGGACCTTCAGAGAGCATGTGCCGCTGACGTCAGCGGCTGCATGCAGGGTGAATATCTCCTAAACCGTGCGGGTTTAGGAGATATTCATTTTACCTACAGGTAAGCCTTATTACACACAGGAATGAGGTGTACGAGTCCCCCACCACATCAGTGTGAACAGGGCCTCAAGTCTTCAGACTGTGTCTAAAAGAAGAAAAAGTATAGGTACTCATTCTTAAAAAACTGGTATTGGTGCATCCCTACATCCCATAGATTTGTTGTGAACACTCACGCTAGGCTGAAATGTTGATTGTAATTGTCGGTCTGTGTTACCATTTGCCATGTTCATTGAATGTCATCTTTACTGTAAAAGCGCATGAAATGCCCGTTTATCTACAACCACCTGCACCCACCCAATAGAGGGAAACCATGCCATTTAAGATATATAACACAATAAATATCATTTCATGCTCGATTGCTCTTCATTTTTTTTTTGTGTGCAGGCGATGGCTAAAATTCATTGTGATTGTGTAACCCACTCCAGGACCCTCCTAATTACTTTATATAATTGCCGAGGCCTAAAATGTGCTGATTATAAATTATGAGCCTGTGTGGCGGTTGGGCACTAATGACACCGCGTGTGTGTTACAGGTTTTTACGCTGACAAGTGGAGAGATTATCTGGTGGCGAAGAATCCTCCAGTGACGAAGGCTTATTTTGATACGGCGTCGGTGAAACCGTTTTGCAGTGAGTGAAATTGAATTTGCATAAAATAAAAAGCTGTCAGAGGGAGATAATAGTAGCTTGGGGAAGTTGGCGACATTTCCTTGGAACGCTAATTGCTTCAGACGGAATAATGTGAACTGTGAATTATAAGGATGAGGAGAGGACTGTACAGTGTAGGGGGTGAGGGGGGGGGGGGGGTTGTCTTCTTTTGGCCTACTTCTTTGTTGTAGCCGAATTAGGGCCGATCCACCCAGGCTTCTTTTCACACTGGGACCTATTTAAATATTGTTGTGTGGTCGCGGCCCACAGCTGCTTTGTTCTCTCGGCTGCGCAGTGATCTTTAATCTTTTCTGTGCTGCAGGGGCGTACAAAACAGAATTATCCCCGCCACTCGAGGGATTGACTAAGCCCTCGTCTCTCTTACAACAAAGAGAACAAGTGCACAACTTGACCTTGATTTGGTGGAAACGCAGTAAAGATGCGGTAAACATACAAATATAATTACAGCAGAGAAGACGGGATCCTGGTGAAGACATTAAACAGAAAAATACAGGGATTTATCAGCCCATGCATAGATAATAAAACCTTTGTTTTCAAGTCATGCTAGACAATCACCCCCTACTGATCGGAGATGTATAAGCAGATTATTAAGCAAAAAAAAAAAAAAATTGAATATAGTGAGGTTGATTTATTAGGCAAATAGACTATGCACTTTTAAAATGTAGTTGCACTCAGGGCTGGAACAAGAGGTGGGCAGGAGGGGCGGTTGCCCTGCGCAATGTGGCATCATGTGAAGTAGGGGGGGCACTACAAGGAGTTTGGGGGGGACATTTGGGGGCGGCAAGGGGTAAGTATTGCTCTAGGAGGGGAAATTGGGAGGGGGGGGCTAAAAGTGATCTATGGGGATTTGTGTTGGGGAGGGGGGTTGGGGGGGAATATTTGTGCTAGGAGGGGAGATTTGGGGGTAATTTGTGCTGGGAGGGATTTGAAGTGGGGGGGGGGGGGGTGAAGATGGGACTAGGAGGGGACATTTTAGGGGTAGAGGCTTTGTACTAGTAGGGGTAACATTTTTTTCTGAAAGGGGGGGCATTTAATTTAGGGGGGATTTTGGGGATGGGGAGGTAAAGATTTATGCTGAGAGGGGGCATTTCAGCAGAGGGGTGGATTTGTACTGGGGGAGGAGGAATTTATGCTTGGGAGTAAGCATGCAGATTAGTGCTCAGTGTTTTTGTGGGGGGGGGGGGGGGGTTTGCTGACACATAATGCTCATACATCTTTGAGGGGGGGGGGGGTGCGCAGTTTGGCATGCTCACCCTGGGCTCTAGATGACCTTATCCCGGCACTGGGTGCTCTCGTTTTCCCCAAAGACTAGTAAATGTGGTGAAGCTTTACTTTGTAAAGAATACCCAATCAGGCGCAAGGAAAATTAAATGCATTTTTACTTGCACATGAATGGATGACGGAAATCAGCAGATTTCACTAAGCTCTGGGAAAAATGAGTGAACTTTGTGTGCATCCAGCAGTGATCACCGCAGGTAATCACTGGCTGTGCAGAGAGCTGCGAATAGCTGTGGCTGCTGGTGACTTCCAGAACTGAGCTGGTGGCCACACCGAACTACTGAGAGCCAGAGCAGGAGTCTCTGATTCCTGCCGCTAATATTCGCACCGGCCCTAATCGCCGGTGTGAATGTAGCCTTAGAACCGCCATCGGGTTTTGTTGCTCGGCATTGGATAAATTCACGCACAGTATTTGTCCTGGTACCGATTATTCATTATTAGACTGAAAAAAAGGCAAAATTTTGAGCTGGAATAGGAAGGGGGTGATTTTCTACGAGAGCATTTACCTTCCATTCGAGAACTCTATTTTCCTGTTGTGTCTGGAAACGGGAAGTAAGGGAAAATCTCCCTAATGGGCCAAAAATTTGACAGATGTTAATGGATAAGTTCACCTTTTGTAACATGTTGCACCCATATTCAGGGTGTAACACCATTTACAGATGCAGAAGCCCCTGATCCCCCATTGTGACATCGGGGGATCTTCTCCCCACACCCGCTGTCACAATTAAAAAAATATTTAAAAAAATGCTACCGTGCGGGGCTCCGCCCACCCAGCCATGTCATTCATTCACAGAGTTCTGTGAATGTGAGAAGTGCCATACCTCTCCAACCTTTTGAGATGGAATGAGGAACATCTACTAGCAACTGTATGTAGGCATAGGACACACCCCCCTGCCACGTCTCCTATAATTCTTAAAAGAAAATTATACAAAAAAAAAAAAAAAAATGATTAGTTAAACCCACAAGTGTTTGTTTTTTTTTTTTTTTACCACTACTACTCCTTTATATTGGCTTTTGAAGTTTAGAAATTGGGTGAAAGGTTTAGCACTGGGAAACACTTTTGGTAGATAAGTAGTGCATTTTATATACAACTAAATAGATCAGATCAAAATGAGGGACAAATGAGAGGAAAGAGGGACAGAGGGACCTTGTTCCAAATCAGGGACAGTCCCTTGAAATCAGGGACAGTTGGGAGGTATGCAAGTAGAAACAGTCATTGCGGCTGTCGGCTGTAGTTCCTAATGAACTACCAGTGTGCTGTTACACTGTGCTTACACTGACGATCTGCAAGAGCCCTGCATTGCACCCGTGATCTGCTGATTGTGGGTGCAATGCTTTGCAGGCTCCTAGTAAAAAAGCAAATAAATAAATGCACACCTTTTTGCAGGTAAAAAGAAAACGTGCATTTATTTGTTTTCTTCTTTTTTTTTTTTTTTTTTTACAAATGTGAACTTATCCTTTAATGTTCCCCTAGTCCAGTGTTGGTGAACCTTGGCACCCCAGATGTTTTGGAACTACATTCCCATGATGCTCATCCACTCTGCAGTGTAGCTGAGCATCATGGGAAATGTAGTTCCAAAACATCTGGAGTGACAAGGTTCACCATCACTGCTCTAGTGTATCCAAGACCTGGTTACAAAATGTGGCGGCTGGTGGGTTTTTTTTTGGGGGGGGGGGGGCGGCAAACAACCCCCCCCCCCCCCGGGCCGCTGGTGGAGCTGCACTAGCACAGCTGCCCCTACCCCCCTACTCCCACTGCGTGGCACAAACACCCTCAGTAAACCTCCACCCCCACTGGCTGTCTGCCGATCAGTCCTTACCCTTCCAGCGCGGTTGCCCCTGTCGTTAAGTGTGGCAGGCTCGGGGAAAGCTGTTTCAATGTCCTCTCCTGGAGCCGATTCTGTGGTGAATCTCCTTTCTGCTCCTCCCAGCGATAGGTGTCCAGTAGAATCGCCTAACGTTTTGGCCAATCAGGAAACTGGTTTCATACCTGCTTCACGATTAGCCGGGAGGAGGATCAGTGTTGCAACAGCGAATATTCATTTGCTGTTGCAGCACACCTGGTTGGGATCAGAGTGCATCCTTGGCGACCCGAGCCCACCCTATTTTGAAGCCTATTAGAGCCTCTGGCTCTAATAAGGTGCTTCAAACAAAAACCTTGCCGCTGTAATTCATGCGCCCGGTGCCCTGAAAGGTGCCGGACGCATGAATAGGGGGTGGCTGCAGCATGCTATGCATGAATCTATCCATTGCATATAGGGGCGTGGAGAGAGGGGGTGGCGCCTGGGCACCCCTAAAGGCCGGGCCGCCACTGGGCTGGACAGGTATGTGCCTTCATTTTGTAGCAGTAGGCTCCTGGTGCTTGCTGATCGGGCAAGAAATGGAAACTAATCTGATTGTAATAAACATTTTTTGGTGTCTTCCCTTTTTTAGTGTTTCATTATTACTTGGATTTTATTACATCAAACACTAATACAAGGAGGGGTTATATTACCATCAAAGTTGAATCTACATCCGGAAACATAACTGAATCAAAGTTGGACCAGTAAGTTTTTCAGTTGATTGCATGTACTACTTTGTTACTTTTGACACATTTTAAGAACTCTTTCAATTTTTTTTCAGTGTAATGTCCCCCCCAATAGACAGCTATCAGGAGATGGGCTGGTTTATAACCCGTGGTTGTGTCTGCTCCCAACACTTGACTGTGACAAGCGGTGACAAGAGACAGGCTGATGTACAGGAGGCTGCCATCCTCATCCTCCCTCTGCATTCCGCTCACTGCTGCTTGTCTTGGGCAAGTGCTTGGAGCCAGGACAAGAGCCAGGACAAGCGCCAGTTATCAAGCAGACCTCTCAATGCACATTACGTTGCATGTCTGAACCCATAGGCTAAAGCTGGCCATAGATGGAACAACAGGCTGGAATGAGAATATCACTTGATTCCCCCATAAATACAGTCATTGATTGGGGAATCACTCCCGCTGAGCCATTGTGTTCTCTCAGCAGGGGGGCGAGGGGAATCGTTCCCGTCTGGAGAACACAGTGAATACTGCTTGCTGCTATAATAGCCACTAGCAATAATTGCATGTAAAATCTGAAAGGCTGGTTGCACCCAAGTTGATCGATTTGAGCCTGCCCATACATGTTCGAATCTTGGTTAGACCTTGCTGAACTGGCCAAGATCCGAACAGTCTATGGCCGGCTTTACTAAGCACATAGGAACATGGAAGAAAGTACAGGCTGTAGGTAAAAAAAACTAACATATTGCTGCACCCACTGAAACTGCATGGTTGCTAGACGGATCTCCTACTGCGGAAATCTCATGTCTGTAAACCGACGCCATCAGCTGTCATCATACCTGAAAAGTGCCTGCATCTCTATGGGTACTGGTGACAAGACGACAAGTTTCCGCCTGGCTGCTTTGATTCTTAAATTGTGCAGGAATTACACTCTGTGGAGATGTCTGTGAAATGGGAAGTGAAGCTGAATAGGATCATCCCCATTGGTTTGGAACTAATATTCAGACCAGCGCCAGGCTTGGGTTTTGTGTTCAGTTCAGTTCAATATCTGCATGTATTGCTGTTTTCCAGGGATGCTGCCGTGTTTGAGAAAAATCAGGAGGTTACCCTGCTAGCCAAATTTGATCAGGATTTCGATCAGATTTCAAGAATCTTTGTGACATTTACCACGGGATCTGTGGTAGGACCAAAGTACAAGCTGCAAGTTCTAAAAATGAGGCTTCGATCCACAGCAGATCCATACAGGTGAAGCATTTGTACATTAATACATTTGTTTATTGGACCACGATGTGATGAATCTGTTACAAATGGGCACAAGAGATTGGTGGTCCTTTTTCAGTTCTTGAATTTGCTGAGTGTCCTATCCAATAGCAGTACTATTATTATTATTATTATTATTATTATTATTATTTTATTTTTTTTTAGCTATTCTTAAAGTGGTGTTCCACCCAAAAAAAAAAACTACATGAAAAATCCTAAAAAAAAATTTGGATATATTTTTTTTTTTTTTACTCGCCTCTAAATGCCTGTTGCTAGGGGGTCCCTCGTAGTCTGCCTCTTCCTTTGCCTGGGCTGGTGACATCACTTCCGTCTCGGCACAGGAAGGGCTCAGCTCTGCTCCCTCCCTCCTGTCAATCATCTGGGACCCATTACAGGTCCCAGGTGACTGAGCGGCCAATCACGGCGCTCGGCGCCCCTCGCGCATGCGCAGTGGGTGCCAGGCTGTGAAGCCACAGCCCGGCGCCCACAGTTGCAATGCCGGCACCGCCGAACGGAGGGGGAGACGAGCGGGGCTTCGATCCCCCGCATCGCTGGACCCAGGGACAGGTAAGTGTCCAATTAAAATTTAGCAGCTGCAGTATTTGTAGCTGCTGACTTTTAATTTTTTTCTTTTTTTTTTAGTGGCCCTCCTCTTTAAAGTAGAGTTCCACCCATAAATGGAATCGGATTCCTCCGGATTCCTCCAGGTACCTGCTCCCACTTCCGGAGAAAGATCGCTACAATCTTGTGTGGCGAACTACGCAATATCCGGCCCCCTCCTACTCCAATCCCCCCCGCTGCCTTCTGGGAGACGCACGAGTGGAGGGACCATTCAGAAAGCGCAGCGCGACTCGCGCAGTAGGAGACCGGCTGTGAAGCTGTAAGGCTTCACTTCCTGTTTCCCTTAGTAAGGATGCCGGCGCCTGCACCCGAAGCCGACCCGTTCCTCGACATCGCGGGCTCGCTGGACAGGTAAGTGTTCATATATTAAAAGTCAGCAACTACATTATTATTATAATTAATTTTTTTTTACCCAGCGGAACTCCGCTTTAAGAGCATATCCCAGCCCTTGCAAAAAATAATAAATTCACCCATACTGATTAATAAAAAAATAAATAAAAAAAAAGTGTATTTATTTATTTATTTATTTTTTACTGGAGACTGCAAAGCATTGCAAGTGCAATCAGTGAATCATGGGTGCAATGCTCAGGCTTCTGCAGACTATTCCTCTAGCCACAGGTCTATGCCTTCAGTTATGGGTCAGGGGAAGTATCAATGAGTGTGGTGACATCTCTGCACTCGTGCTCCATTTACATTCCTGTGAATAAATGATGCAGTTCTGTAGGCAAAGCAACACAGAGTTGGATTCTGTAAGCAGGAGGGGGGGGAGGGGGTAGAAGCGATGTAAGTGGGAGGGGCCCCCATTCACTTGAATCCCGTTTGACGGCAGTTCTGCTCACCAAATGTGACAGCAGGTATCACCCGTTTGGTCACAACATGCTTTAACCACTTGAGCTCCGGAAGATTTAACCTCTTCATGACCAGACCATTTTTTGCTGTTCGGCACTGTGCTACTTTAATTGGCGATTGCGCGACCATGCAATGCTGTACGCAAACGAAATGTATATTTGTTTTTCACACAAATGGTGTATTTGATCACTACAGGATTTTTATTCTTTTGCAATCTAAACACAAAAAAAAACAATTTTCTGCTATAAAACATATCTAATAAAGTATAATTAAAACATTTCCTTTATAAATTTTGCCCAAAATGTGTTCTACATGTCTTTGGCAAAACAAAAAATCCCAATAAGTGTATACTGTATTGATTGGTTTGTGTGAAAGTTCTAGCGTCTGCAAACTATGGTGTATATTTATTGGAATTTTTATTCACTTTTTTATTTTATTTTTTATACTAGTAATGGTGATGCTCAGTGACTAATAATGGGACTGTGCAGTGGACAATCTGACACTAACTGACACTGAGGGGGATCTGACTAACTGCCAATCACATCTCTAGTGACAGTAATACAGTGATCAGTGCTAAAAATAAGCACTGTCGCTGTACTAATGACACTGGCTGGGAAGGGGTTAACATCTAGGGTGATCAAGGGGTTGAATGTGTGCCTAACTATGTTTAGTGTGTGTACTGTATGCTGCTTTTACCAAGCAATATGCTGTTATTTTTTACGGCCTGCTTTGCAGGGACACAAAAACAGCACATTGCTGCTGTATGAAGAGAGCCCTGTGTTTGCTTACAGGGCTCTCTTCTGTCATTCTCACAGCCAATCAGTGGGAGCCAGTCATAAATCATTAGCTGAGACCTGCTGATTGGCTTGTGCTGCAACGAATTGCAGAACAGTCTTCAGGGTCCGCACGTGCGAGCAGTCCCAGAAAAAAGCCGCAATGTACAGGTATGCAAATGTGCCTTTACGACCTGACCTGCCACAGTAAATGTACTGCAGTGGGTTGGCAAGCGGTAAAGGTAGGTGGCAGGGGCCCGCCCATTATGGGCACACGGGTGCCGCCTCGCCTATCCCTGCCACCGCCGCCCCCTATCCATGCGCCTGACCCCTTTCAGGATGCCGGGCTCATGAATTCCCATGACGGGGTTGGGTGGGGGTGTGTTTTTTGAAGCACCTGATTAGAGCTAGAGGCTTTGATAGCCTTCAAAATAAGGTGGGCTCGGAGCGCAGAGCATTGCTTTCCGGAGCCCACCCAGGTGTGTTGCAACAGCGAATTAATATTCGCTGTTGCAACACTGATCCTCCTTCCAGCCAATCATGAAATGGGTCTGATACCCGTCACCCAATTGGCTGAAAGGACAGGCAATCCTATTGGACACCTATGAGGAGGAGGGGAGGAGCTGGAAGCCGCCATGGAGGAGAGGACTCGGCCCAAGCCGCTGCCTGCTGCCCGGCACAATGGGGTAAGTGCCGGACCGTCCGCAAACAGCGGGGGGGTTCATCAGCCTGTGCAGTGTCCCTGTGCTGGATATCATATCAGCTGGACTCATCTCCCTCATTCCTCCAACAGCAGTTCCCGGAGACTGGCTGTTAGTCCGGGTGTGTAGATGGGAGGGGATCAGAACACACACAACTCGCTAGTACCGGGAGCCCAGACCGACTGGCAAACATAGGGGGGTTAGGGGGGGGGGGTGAGGGTTGCCGCCCCCCCCCAAAAAAAAACACCAGCCACCACTGGTAGGTAGTCCAGGACAGCAAAACTATCGGCCACAATTGTAGAAGAGCCCTTAAAGCAGAACTATATTCTCTCAATCAACATGAACTATTTTTAATACTTGTGCTGCTAGCATTAGTAACTAGATGGTAAATATATTAAATGTAATATTGATTGAGAGAATAAAGATCTGCTTTTTAAGGGCTCTTTTTTTCACATTTCTTCTTTTGCTTACTTGTTTCTGGCTCAGGCAAAAATTCCATCATACATCTCATGAGTCTTTATGGACATTTTTTTTTTCTTTTAACTGGAGGAGGGGCATTCTCCGCACACCCTCCTGCCTGAATGCCTGAGCTAAGGGCAGGTGGATTCCAGGAAGTAGATGCTACATGAATCATGCCTTACTCAAGATGTCTGTGGCAAGAAATGCTGGGGGGGGGGGGGGGGGGGTAGAGTTCAAGGTGATCTTCTAGATTGTAAGCTCTAACGAGCAGGGCCCTCTGATCCCTCCTGTATTGGTTTTGTATTGTAATTGTACTGTCTGCCCTCATGTTGTAAAGCGCTGCGCAAACTGTTGGCGCTATATAAATCCTGTTTATTAATAATAATAATAATAATAACTCGACAAAATAAAACCTGGAGACATGGAGTTTGCTTTGAATATTGAAAATGAATGAAATGTCGTGCTCAGTTTGTGGTGCTCAGATACGGGTTTTAGTTCCTCCTTAAAGCCAACCTGATCTTTTCTCATTCCAGGCAAACCAACAAGTTTGCTTTGATCCCCTTTGGCTCTAAGGGAGATTACAAATGAAATGAGGGATTTCATGCTTGGGGCGATGTTTGGGCAATGTAAGTGCTGAAATGTTCTTCAACAGAAAACCTGTAATATCTTTGTGTTTTTTCTGTTTTTCAGGACATCATTCTGCCGATACGACTTTACCTTACAAGAAAACACTGAAGTGGATTTTTTGCCGATTCCTTGTGAAAACTCCAACTTCTTTTCCTCGTGTTGTAGTGAAGACACACAGCAATGCCCAAGACAAAGAAACGCTCGGTGGTAGTTCAGCTGTTTAATATGTTCACATAACGGAATGTTCAGCAAGCTGAAGATAAAAAAAAAGATACCCATAGCAAACCATCAAATGCTGGAGTCCTATGCCTCAAAGATGAATTTTGATTGGTTGCTGTGGGCTGACGCACTTTGCACTGTGCCTTTAATGGATAGGTTTGTGTCACTGTGAACAGCACTTGTTTTGAAGGGCTAAAGCCGGCCACAGATGGATCAAACCTCGACCGGTTCAGAAGAGACCGAATGAGATTTGATCCATCTATGGGCAGGCTTATTGTACCCAAGTCTATCCGTCAATCAACTTGGGTAGAGCCAGCCTGTCTGCTTTTTTTACATGTGATTACTGTCAGCAGCTACGATATAGCTGCTAGCAGTAATCATTACGTTCTCTCGGTGGGGAGCCTTCCTGGCGGGCAGAGCACAATAACGTTGCGGACATAGGTGTGCACCCTAAATCTCAAACACTCATGCCTTTCTCTGCTGCCTCAGCTGCATGGGGCAGTGCATGAATAGGGAGTGCTGTGATCTAAACAGCTTCCTATTCATTCACAAACTGAAACATAGTAAACAGTTTACTATGCTTCAGTTATGGATGAACACTGTGAGTGTGTTCACTGTATTCATTTAGAAAAGGAAGAGGCTGGTAAATTACATATTTACTAGCCCCTTTCCCATTCTCCGTCCTGAAATATCCCCCACAGCAGCTGGGGGGAGAGGAGAGGAGGGACGCCAGCAGCACTGCTGGGCAGGGTTAGCCTGGGCAGTAGGGGGAATCGGCACTGCACGTAGTGATTAGGGTGTGCCCAGGCACACCTGGCACACCCCCTGCACACGCCTATGGCTGCAGGAGAGATTCCCCCATCAACACAGTCAGCTATTTTCTTTCCTTCCCATAATATATGGGCTGCTCATTTAAACTAACCAGATGAATTGATAAAAAAAGACCTTACCACCAATAGGATAATCTGTCCCTTAGAATATGATTTTTGCCCTACTTGGCTTGAACGTGGCATCAATGTGAATAATAGCTTTAAAACATCAGAACTGTAGATTCAGTGGCAGTTTCTACCTGTATTTAAAGTAGAATTAAAGAAGATTTTTTTTTTTTTTTATATGTTGGATAGAGTAAGGGAGAATTGTAACCCCTCTCAGTTTCTGTTCTTTATTTATTTTTTTTTTTTTTGCCATCTTTGTCCCGTAGCCAAAACCTGGAAGTGAGAAGGAATTCCTTCATGTGAGAAAAACTAGTGTCCCTATGGGAAGATTTCCCCTCTATTCCAAAATTTGGGATTTTCCTAAACTTTGACTTTCAATGATAATGGTAAACATGATAACTAGAAAGAAATGTTTTAGGTGATGAACTATAAATGCACCACATCCCTAGGTAGTCGAATGGAAAATTATTGTAGCAATGTGGGATTTTTTAGGTGCCATACACAGAAGATATAAATTGTAACAATTTATTGATATACACACAATTAAAATTTGTTAAAGATACGAAAATATGGGTACATCTCGGTTAGAGTGTCATAGTGTGTGTGTGTATGTGTGTGTATATGTATATATATATATATATATATATATATATATATATATATATATATATATATATATATATATATATATATATATATATATATATATATATATATATATATATATATATAATATTTTTTTTTTTTTTTAATTATTATTATGTGTATATGTGTGTGTGTGTATATTTTTATATATATATTTTTATTTATATATATATATATATATATTATACTATACATTATATAATGTGTCGTGTTCCCAACATGTTTCGCCTGTCAAGGCTTCTTCAGGGGATGTTGATGTTAGTATACAAGATCTCTTGTATACTGACAGTATATATAGCTTGTATACGAACAGTGGTCATCAGTATCCCTGAAGAAGCCTTGACAGGCAAAATATGTTGTGAACATGACCATGATACTGCTATATATATAAGTGAATATACTACGACACTGTAACCGAGTTGTACCCAATATTTTCATATCTTTTTAACACATTTTAATTATGTATATCAATAAACTGTTACATTTTATATCTTCTCTCATATTTTCTGGGTATGGCACCTAAAAAAAATCCCACATTGCTACAATAATCTTCCTAACAGGGCCTAGGACAGCAATAAAAACCCGACGGGTTCTAATCTCTCTCCTCTATCCAAAACTAACAAAAAAAGTTTTGCTTACACTTTACAGAGGAGGTCCAGCGCCCCCACCACCACGAAAATGAAGTCAGCAGCTACAAACACTGCAGCTGCTGACTTTTAATATTAGGACACTTACCTGCCCATGATGTTGGCACCCCAGATGATCTTCAGATCGGCTGTCAGGTGCGGCCACCACCATTCCTGGCACAGTTGCGCACTGTACTTCCTAATTGGTCCGGCGGAAGGAGGAGGGGGCTGAACCTTTGGTAGACCGAGCCACGGTCTCAAAAACAGGTACCCGTCCCCACCCCCCTGAAAGGTGACAAATGTGGCACCGTAGGGGGGGGGGGGGAACAGATGAGCAGAAGTTCCACTTTTGAGTGGAACTCGGCTTTAAGTACTTTTCTTTTCAATACAGAGTCTGTTTTAGGCTTCATTTACATGGCCGTAAAAAAAAAAGGGAGCTGCTTTCAGATCCGTAACACACTCTAAAAATCTGCGTCTAAGAACATGTGCTTTGCGCGCATGTATACACGTTTGTATGCTCATAAATTAAATCTAAAAGAAGGAAATAAATTATTATACAGTACATACAAATTATGTACACATACGCATCTTTATGCATTTAAATGCGTCTATATACAAGTATTTTACTGATTATTACGGAGGAACTTTTCTCCTAGAAAACACGCTTTGTAACGTCCATCAATTTTTTTATGGCCGTGTGGATGAAGCCTTAAACCCCATACACACTATTATATTTTCTGCAGATTTTTGTCTTCAGATTTACCAAAACCATGTAGTGCAAGGGCCTGCCTGATTGCATACAAATTGAAACTCCTAAGGTTTGACCTCATATTATATGGTTTTGGTAAATCTGAGGGATAAAATCAGCAGAAAATCTGATGGTGTGTATGGGGCTTAGGAAGTAAAATGTTCTACCTCCTATGAGCTGTGATCTTTGTTATGTGTACTGTATATCTTACTTGGCCTATTATTTTTCTCCTGCTCAGGATCATACAGTATGTAATCAATGGCTACAAAACCATTCAGGGGCAGTTAGAAAAACGTGTTTAACGTTGCCATGTTGGCCAGCAATGACCTATTATTATATGCTACTTAACTTTTTTATGTGAACGTGTACATTGCCAGGACTTGGTCAATAACAGAATTGCCTGATGACACTTGCCACTAATTTAGCCCCCCGTTCACACTAAATCCGACTTTGAAATCACTCAACTTCACTTGAGTGCGACTTCAGTTGCGACCAGGCTGACATCTGTGTGACTTCATGCCCATATATCTATGTAAGTTGGCCCTGAAATTGCCAAAAATAGTGCAGGAAACTTTTTTTCAAATCAGTGTGACACCAGAAAGTCAGAGTTGCACTGATTTGAACATTTCTATTGCCGACAAAGTGTGACTTGTCATGCAATTTGGACAAGTTAAATTGCATGACAAGTCGCACTGGTGTGAACAGGTGCTTAAAGTGCTATTAAACCCAAAACAAAAAAAATAGTATATTGCAGCTTAACAATCCTTAGAAGTGGTGGCCGCATTCATTTTCGAGAAGTGTTAGATGTACTAGCAGTTTTAGAGATACACCAGCAAATTGAAGCCAAAATCCAAGTAAGACTTTATAATCATTTACAGCAAGCATTTTTTTTCCTTTTTGGGATAAAGGTTTTACATAATCAAACTAAATCTGACCATTGAAAGCACCCCTGTCAGTATTAAATGGTTTGTCTCATCCTTGGAATTGATATACATTATATTACCAAAAGTATTGGGATGCCTATCTTTACACGCACATGAACTTTAATGGCATTCCAGTCCAATGCTGTGTACACACGTCGGACCTTTCAACTGACTTTTCGACGGACTTCCGTCGAATCGGACTTATCTACACACAATCACACCAAAGTCCGACTGATTCGTACGTGATGAAGTACGACTAGACTAGAATAAGGAAGTTCATAGCCAGTAGCCAATAGCTGCCCTAGCGTCGGTTTTCATCCATCGGACTAGCATACAGACAAGCGGATTTTTCGACCGGACTCGAGTCCATCGGAAAGATTTGAATCATGTTCTAAATCTAAAGTCTGTCACATTTTCGACAGAAAAGGTCCGCTGCAGGTCCGATGAAGCCCACACACGGTCGAATTGTCCGACGGATTCGTTCCGTCGGACAAGTTTGGTCAAAAAGTCCGGCCGTGTGTACGGGGCATTAGTCTGTAGGGCTCAATAATTGAGTTGGCCCACCCTTTACAGCTATAACAGCTTCAACTCTTCTGGGAAGGCTGTCCACAAGGTTAAAGAGTGTGTCTATGGGAATGTCTGACCATTCTATCTGAAGTGTATTTGTGAGATCCACACCAAACTTGCTCATCATGTGGACTTTGCTTTGTGCACTGGTTCAAATCATTTGGTGGAGGGGGGGTTATGGGGTGGGGTTGTTTTTCAGGAGTTGGGCTTGGCCCCTTAGTTCCAGTGAAGGGATTCTCAAAGCATCAGCATACCAAGACATTTTTGACAATTTCATGCTCCCAACTTTGTGGGAACAGTTTGGGGATGGCCCCTTCCTCTTCCAACATGACTGCGCACCAGTGTACAAATCAAGGTTCGTAAAGACATGGATGAATGAGTTTGTGCAGGCCAGCCAAGTTCCTCCACCCCAGAGTCCTGACCTCAACCCGATAGAACAACTTTGGGATGAATTAGAGCGGAGACTGAGAGCCAGGTCTTCTCATCCAACATCAGTGTCTGACCTCACAAATGCACTTGATGAAGAATGGTTAAATGAAGAATGGTCAAACATTCCCATAGACACACTCCTGAACCTTGTGGACAGCCTTCCCAGAAGAGTTGAAGCTGTTATAGCTGCAAAGGGTTGACCAATACAATATTGAGCCCTACGGACTAAGACTGGGATGCCAATAAAGTTCATATGCGTGTAAAGGCAGGTGTCCCAATACTTTTGGTAATATAGTGTATTTGCAGGATAGCTTGTTTTGTTGAAAGACAACAGACTAAAGCTGGCCAGGGTGGTTCAAATCTCAGCCAGTTCGACATGGACCAGCCAAGATTTGAACCATGTATGGGCAGGCTGAATGTACCAAAGTTGATTGATTTGATCAACGCAGGTACAACCAGCCTGCCTGGTTTTAAATGCGATTATTGCTAGCGGCTATTGTAGGAGGGGTTCCCCCATCGGCACTGACTGGGGAATCCAGCGATTTTCTTTCCTGCAACCTGTGGCTGCAGGAAGGAAAAACGCCCCATCTGTGGCAGGCTTAAGGCTGGCCATACATTATGCAATTTTCTTTCCTTCAACCGTGGGTTGAAGGAAAAGGAATCCCTCAATTTTCCCATGTACATAGTCAGTGTTGATGGAGGAATCCCTCCCGCTTTGCTTTGGTAATTCTTGCGTGTGGGAGGTTTCCCCACAATGATTGCTGGTAGCTACAGTCATTTTATGAAAAAAAAACTGACAGGTTGGTTGTACCTAAGTCGTTCGATAGATCAACTTCAGTACAACCAGCCTGCCCATGGATGGTTCAAAATTTGGCTGGTTCCTGCTAAGCTGGCTGAATTTCGATCTGGCTATGGCTGGCTTTACTGGGAAGATCATCGGGTGAAAAAAAAGAAAAAGCCTAAAAAAGAAAACAAATGCAGCCACCACATCTAAGAGTTGGTAAGCGGCAATATAATAATATTTTATATATATATAATGTTTGCTTTTGGGTTTAATACTGCTTTTACATTTGCCCTGAGAGCCATGGTGGTTGTCTCTTAAAGCTGGCCATACACTAGTAGGTTTTTCGAATGAAAACAAAAATTCTTAGTACAATTGATTACTTGGCTAATTTAATTTTGAAGTATTTTCAAATGACAATTGTCATTAACATTCACATTTTGTAACGAATGGACTTTTATGAATGAAAACCATAGTCACTGTTTTTTTTTAAATTTTTTTTATTTTGAGAGAAAAAAAATCGTTCTCTTTGTGTTTGTATCCGTGACTCAAACAATTGAAGCCCAGCCAGCATGTCAACTTGTACTTTAGGAGGGCAATGGTAGCTTATGGGTTGTATCCTTTAAAGCTATACTCCAGGCAATACATGGTTGGAATGCATCCATATACAGAACCTGTTTTATGTGCAAATGAAGTTTTGTCAACTGCAATTAACCAATACATCAGGGTCGCCTTCCTACCCCTAGATACATACTGCATATCAAGCTGGCCATAGGAAGAACACAATGGCTCCGCAGGAGGGATTCCCCCTATCAAAACTGACTGTGTTGATGGGGGAATCGTTAATTGCAGGAAAGAAAATCACTCAGTCTGTGGCTGGCTTAACATACAGTAAGTATCTAGGGGTAGGGAACACGGTAATCACTGCTAGCATCTATAGTAGCCACTATCAATAATTGCATGTAAAACCGGACAGGCTGGTTGTACCCAAGTTGATCGATCAATCAGCTTGGGTACAGACTGCCTGCTCATACGTGCTTTAAACCTCGGCCGGTCCCTGCTGAACCAGCTGAGATTTGATTCTGTGGTTGGCTTCAGATGCATTTACAATGCAATGCATTCACATAATTTTTGAATAGTTACCTGCATTATTTGTGTTTTTTTAATCTGCCTGGAGTTCGGTTTTAATGCATAGCAACCAATCGGGTTTCAGTATAATGAAGGAAGATCAGTGAAAGAAATCTGGTTCTGCTGTCTAAAATAGACTTAATATGTATATAAATGATGCATGTAAATAGCTAAATCAAAATATGTTGCCCAACCAAATGTATTTTTGTAATACAGAATTTTTTGATGGTATATATTTTTTTTGGTATTGTACATACAACTTATTAAAATTATTTATGTACATTTTAATATTATCGAGTTTACTTTCCAAAGGTATTTGTTTTTTCTTTGTGTCTGAAGAATTGTCACAATTGGAACAATTTAGTCCTACAGTATCTCACAAAAGTCAGTACACCCCTCACAGTTTTGTGAATATTTTATTCTATCTTTTCATGTGACAACATTGAAGAAATGACACTTTGCTACAATGTAAAGTAGTGAGTGTACAGCTTGTAGAACAGTGTAAATTTGCTGATCCCTCAAAAGAAGCTGAACTCACAGCCATTAGGCCCCTTTCACACTGGGGCGGTGGGGGCGTCGGCGGTACAACAGCGCTATTTTTAGCGCTGCTTTACCGTCGTTCTTGCAGCGGTATTTGGCCGCTAGCGGTGCGGTTTTAACCCCCGCTGGCGGCCGAAAAAGAGTTAAAACCGCTCGTACAGCGCGGCTATAGCCGCGGTATTGCCGCGCTGTCCCATTGATTTCAATGGGCAGGAGCGGTTTAGGAGCGGTGAACACACCGCTCCTTCACCGCTCCAAAGATGCTGCTCGCAGGACTTTTTTTACCGTCCTGCCAGCGCACCGCTTCAGTGTGAAAGCCCTCGGGCTTTCACACTGAACAAACAGCGGAGGCTGTTTAGGGGCGGTTTGCAGGCGGTATTTTTAGCGCAATAACGCCTGCAAACCGCCCCAGTGTGAAAGGGGCCTTAATGTCTAAACCACTGACAACAAAAGTGAGTACACCCCTAAGTGAAAATGTCCAAATTGGCCTCAAAGTGTCAATATTTTGTGTGCCCACCATTATTTTCCAGCACTGCCTTAACCCTCTTGGGCATGGAGTTCACCAGAGCTTCACCAGTTGCCACTGGAGTCCTCCTCCACTCCTCCATGACGACATCACAGAGCTGGTGGATGTTAGAGACCTTGTGCTCCTCCACCTTCCGTTTGAGGATGCCCCACAGATGCTCAATTGGGTTTAGGTCTGGAGACATGCTTTGCCAGTCCATCACCTTCACCTTCAGCTTGTTTAGCAAGGCAGTGGTCGTCTTGGAAGTGTGTTTGGGGTCGTTATCATGTTGGAATACTGCCCTGTGGCCCAGTCTCTGAAGGGAGGAGATCATGCTCTGCTTCAGTATGTCACAGTACATGTTGGCATTCATGGTTCCCTCAATGAACTGTAGCTCCCCAGTGCCAGCAGCACTCATGCAGCCCCAGACCATGACACTCCCACCACCATGCTTGATGGTAGGCAAGACACACTTGTCTTTGTACTCCTCACCTGGTTGCTGCCACACACGCTTGACATCATCTGAACCAAATAAGTTTCTCTTGGTATCATCAGACCACAGGACATGGTTCCAGTAATGCATGTCCTTAGTCTTCTTGTCTTCAGCAAACTGTTTGTGGGATTTCTTGTGCATCATCTTTAGAAGAGGCTTCCTTCTGGGAAGACAGCCATGCAGACCAATTTGATGCAGTGTGTGGCGTATGGTCAGAGCACTGACAGGCTGACCCCCCCACCCCTTTAATCTCTGCAGCAATGCTGGCAGCACTCATTCGTCTATTTATCCAAAGACAACCTCTGGATATGACGCTGAGCACGTGCACTCAACTCCTTTGGTCGACCATGGCTAGGCCTGTTCTGAGTGGAACCTGTCCTGTTAAACAGCTGTATGGTCTTGGTCACCATGCTGCAGCTCAGTTTCAGGGTCTTGGAGTCTTCTTATAGCCTAGGCCATCTTTATGTAGAGCAACAATTATTTTTTTCAGATCCTCAGAGTTCTTTGCCATGAGGTGCCATATTGAACTTCCAGTGACCAGTATGAGCGAGCCAGAGCGATAACACCAAATTTAACACACCTGCTCCATGTTCACACCTTGAGACCTTGTAACACTAACGAGTCACATGACATCAGGGAGGGAAAATGGCTAATTGGGCCCAATTTGGACATTTTCACTTAGGGGTGTACTCACTTTTGTTGCCAGCGGTTTAGACATTAATGGCTGTGTGTTGAGTTATTTTGAGGGGACAGCAAATTTACACTGTTATACAAGCTGTACACTCACTACTTTACATTGTAGCAAAGTGTCATTTCTTCAGTGTTGTCACAGGAAAAGCTATAATAAAATATTTACAAAGATGTGAGGGGTGTACTCACTTTTGTGAGGTACTGTAATATCCAAATAATAGAGCATTTATGTGTTTATGAGAAGGCTGTCACGGCTGATCTCTTTCAGAAAAGGCCAGCTGCCAGGCTGTGTGGCATTTATACGAATGAGTGAGACTTGGGAAAAAAGCAGTAGAAAAGGCAGATTTCCTGTACACGTGTCCGAATGTCAGTGACTCAAAATATTCAAGACAAACCATCAGTATAGCAGCCAAGCGACTAGCATTTTCGGGAGAGTTCAGCAGTACTAGAAAATTTCTGATATGACAAAATACACTGCTCAAAATTTTTTTTTAAAGGAACACTTTGAAAACACATCAGATCTCAATGGGGAAAAATATCATGCTGGACAGCTATACTGATATGGACTGGGTAATGTGTTAGGAATGAAAAGTTTGATCATCGTTTGATGGAAATGAAAAGTATCAACCTACAGAGGGCTGAATTCAAAGACACCCTGAAAATCTAAGTGAAAACATTACGCAGCAGGCTAGTCCATTTTGCTGACATTTCATTGCAGCAACTCAAAATGGTACTCAGTAGTTTGTATGGCCCCACGTTCTTGTATGCATGCCTGACAACGTCGGGGCATGCTCCTAATGAGACGACAGATGGTGTCCTGGGCTATTTCCTCCCAGATCTGAACCAGGGCATCACTGAGCTCCTGAACAGACTGTGAGGTGCATCCTCGCGGCGTCGGATGGACCGAAACATAATGTCCCAGAGGTGTTCTATTGGATTTAGGTCAGGTGAGCGTGGGGGCTATTCATTGGTATCAATTCCTTCATCCTCCAGGAACTGGCTGCATACTCTTGCCACATACAGTAAGGCCGGGCATTGTTGTGCACCAGGAGGAACCCAGGACCTATTGCACTAGTGCAGGGTCTGACAATGCACAATATTTGTGCAGCATTTTTCTTTTAATGCAAATTTTCAGGAAAAAAAAAAAAAGACAGGGTAGTCAGAATGGCTGCTGCATGAGAAAGCAGCATCAATCCTGTTAGAGCGCTGGGAGTATAATGATCACTATATTACCAGTGCTCAGTAAAACTGTCAGTTGTAAATAAGAGATAAGTCCATGAGGCGGCGCACACCTTGTTGGACTGAGCCCATAGTAAGCCCATTTTAGAAAGTGTCTGAATTTCTGTAGTCCAGCTTTAAGCAAAAACTGTGAGGGTTTAATACTACTTTAAGAACCTCACGAGAAAGCACTGAAAGTGTTGTAAAATGTGCACAGTGTTTTGTGATGCTGAATAAACACTGCTTTTATGTTGAATGCCATTTCTTGGATGCTGCAGAAAGGGTTGAATAATAGACACCTCCGATTGTGAAAAGTGTGGCGTGCATTTGTATTCACCCCCTCTGAGTCAATACTTTGTAGAACCACCTTTCGCTGCAATTACAGCTGTAAGTCTTTTTGGGGATGTCTCTACCAGCTTTGCACATCTAGAGAGTGAAATTCTTCTTTTGCAAAATAGCTCAAGCTCTGTCAGATTGGATGTAGAGCGTCTGTGAACAGCAATTTTCAAGTCTCGCCACAGATTCTCAATTAGATTTAGGTCTGGACTTTGACTGGGCCATTCGAACACATGAATATGTTTTGATCTAAACCATTCCATTGTAGCTCTGGCTGTATGTTTAGGGTTGTTGTCCTGCTGGAAGGTGAACCTCCGCTCCAGTCTCAAGTCTTTTGCAGACTCCAACAGGTTTTCTTCTAAGCTTGCCCTGTATTTGGCTCCTTCCATCTTCCCATCAACTCTGACCAGCTTCCCTGTCCCTGCTGAGGAAAAGCATCCCCACAACATGATGCTGCCACCACCATGTTTCACAGTGGGGATGGTGAGTTCAGGGTGATGTGCAATGTAAGTTTTCTGCCACACATAGCGTTTTACTTTTAGGCCAAAAAGTAAAATTTTGATCTGAGCTGACCAGAGCACCTTCTTCCACATGTTTGCCATGTCCCCCACATGGCTTCTTGCAAACTGCAAATGGAACTTCTTATGGCTTTCTTTCAACAATGGCTTTCTTCTTCCCACTCTTCCCTAAAGACCAGATTTGTGGAGTGCGCGACTAATAGTTGTCCTGTGGACAGATTATCCCACCTGAGCTATGGACCTCGGCAGCTCCTCCAGAGTTACCATGGGACTCTTGGCTGCTTCTCTGATTAATGCTCTCCTTGCCTGGCCTGTAAGTTTAGGTGGACGGCCATGTCTTGGTAGGTTTGCAGTTGTGCCATACTCTTTCCTTTTTCGGATGATGGATTGAACAGTGCTCCGTGAGATGTTCAAAGCTTGGGGTATTTTTTTATAATCTAACCCGCTTTAAACTTTTCTACAACTTTTATCCTTGACCTGTCTGGTGAGTTCCTTGTGTTTGTTGACTAAGGTTCTCTAACAAACCTCTGAGGGCTTCACAGAACATCTATATTTATACTGAGATTAAATTACACACAGGTGGACTCTATTTACTAATGCAATGACTTCTGAAGGCAATTTGTTCTACTAGATTTTAGTTGCGGGTATCAGAGTAAAGGGGGCTGAATACAAATGCACGCCACACTTTTCAGATATTTATTTGTAAAAAACTTGGAAAACCATGTATCATTTTCCTTCCAGTTCACAATTATGTGCCACTTTGTGTTGGTCTATTACATAAAATCCCAATAAAATACAATTAAGTTTTTGGTTGTAACATGGCAAAATGTGGAACATTTCAAGGGGTATGAATACTTTTTCAAGGCATTGTACTGTATATAGAACTGGATGACCAATCAATTTTTTGTTTTACAAGAACCTTTCAAATGTCAGTATCTCATTTGTTCCCACTGGTGTCACTTCTAACTGGTCCAGCGTGCATCTCTTTAGGTATGGCTAAGGCATCATTCTCACGAGGCGGATCTGCTGCCTCGGAGTCCGCCTCTGTCCGCCAGCTCAGCGGGAGATCTCTCCGTTGATCTCCGCTGACCCAGCGGATGACAGGTCCCTCTCTGCTCAATGAGTGGGGAGGGGCTTGTCTAGCGCCGCTAGTTTCTATGGAGAGATCGGACGAAAACAGACAGCAGGTCCGTTTTCATCAGATCTCACCCGCTCCGATCCGCCAGGGACAAATGCGAACGCAGGGGCATCCGTCTGATTTTAGCGGATCGAACCGGGTCGGATGTCAGTGGACATGTCACCGCTGACATCCGTCCCTCCATAAACTAGCATGGAGCGCCCGTTCAGGTCCGCCGACAAAACTGACAGGCGGACCTGAATGGTCCGACAGTGTGAAAGGGGCCTTACATTTTAACCACATCCAATGTAACTACTCAAACTGTCTCTTTTTGCTGGTTACATTGGACTTCTTAGCATTTGTTTTTCTGTGCTAGCCGTTCTGTATTACATGACAAGGCTGCATGAATGTGATAAACATCTGCATGATCAGAATTAAAATTTGCCATGTTTTCTCTAATATGATTAGTTCCTGTATTGTCAGCACCATCTAGTGGCCATAATGCATTTTTTTTCCTGATTGAGGTAACTTATTGAAAGAAAAATTGCAATATGGTCACTAGATGGCGCTGATCATAAGGAAAGTAATAATACTGGAGACAATACAGCAAATTTTGGTTCTGATTGTGCGGATTCATACACTAAACACTTTATACATAGACCCTGCTATGTTTTATAATGTGCATATGTTTTCTGATAAAAAAAAAGGATAGCAGCATAACTCTATACCTACTTGGCACATTATGTAATGTGAGAACAGCACCATAGATATCTGTGGCTTGTCAATTTAGGGTTGCACCCAGACAGTCCGGGTTTTGAATTGTGTGTCCGGGTTTCAGTCCACCTGAAACCCGGACACAATATTCAGAATAGACTGTGGTTCCCCAAGTAACCAAATACCACAACCGTCAAGTGCATAGGTGTGCTGATGGGCCCCACCCCCATACATGGACAAGAGAGGAGAGAGGGCTTGATCTGCTCCTCCTCCTCCCACCCCTACCCCTCTGTCTGCCCACCCACACTCCAATCCCCAGCGTTCTGTGCCTCAGGAACGGGATGTGTGGGATGGAAGTTTGATACATCGTGGATGAAAGGTGTTGATGCCTGACCCTCCATCCTCAGGTGAGTAAGCTCACCATCCACTGACGCTGGTCCGCTAGAGTGTTCGGGTTTGGCTTGAAGAAAAGGTGGCAACCCTATGTCAATTACATAAATGAGGGGCCTTCGAAGGCAAAGTATTAAGCTGATATGGAGTCCTAAAAGGTACCCTTTTGTCAGATCTTGCGGAGAAAAAAATTTGTGCAAATTTGCCAGGTACTGTTCATATCCTGGTTTGATCAGACTAGAACTACTTGTTTCTATATATCTTAAAGCTGAATTCCAGGTATGGATATTTTTGCATATCCAGCTTGGACCAAAGTGGGTATGCATATTACAGGTATGGAATATGTGTGCTTAGTGTAGCGCCAGGGGAGGGCTGGCAGCCTTAGGCCTGGGGGGCAAGTCCAGCCAAGTTGCCCACTGAACCACCGAATCAGCTCACCATCCATCTACACCATGTTCCTCATACAGAGAGGGAGGGAGGCTGCTCCACATTGCATTGCCTGAGAGAGAGAGAGAGAGAGAGAGAGAGAGAGAGAGAGACCGCGTGACACTGCCTGCACAGAGAGAGAGACCGCTTGACACTGCCTGCCCAGAGAGAGAGACCGCTTGACACTGCCTGCCCAGAGAGAGAGACCGCTTGACACTGCCTGCCCAGAGAGAGAGACCGCTTGACACTGCCTGCCCAGAGAGAGAGATCGCTTGACACTGCCTGCCCAGAGAGAGAGACCGCTTGACACTGCCTGCCAAGAGAGAGAGACCCCTCACACTGCCGGCCCAGAGAGAGAGAGAAAGACCGCTTGACTCTGCCTGCACAAAGAGAGAGAGAGAGACCGCTTGACACTGCCTGCCCAGAGAGAGAGACTGATTGACACTGCCTGCACGAAGAGAGAGAGAGAGAGACAGCTTGACACTGCCTGCCCAGAGAGAGAGACCGCTTGACAATGCCTGCCCAGAGAGAGAGACCGCTTGACACTGCCTGCACAGAGAGAGAGACCGCTTGACACTGCCTGCCCAGAGAGAGAGACCGCTTGACATTGCCTGCTAAGAGAGAGAGACCGCTTGACACTGCCTGCCCAGAGAGAGAAACCGCTTGACACTGCCTGCCCAGAGAGAGAGAGAGAAAGACCGCGTGACACTGCATGCACAAAGAGAGAGAGAGACAGCTTGACACTGCCTGCCCCGAGAGAGAGACCGCTTGACACTGCCTGCCCAGAGAGAAAGACCGCTTGACACTGCCTGCCAAGAGAGAGAGAGACCGCTTGACACTGCCTGCCCAGAGAGAGGGACCGCTTGACACTGCCTGCCCAGAGAGAAAGACCGCTTGACACTGCCTGCCAAGAGAGAGAGAGACCGCTTGACACTGCCTGCCCAGAGAGAGAGACCGCTTGACACTGCCTGCCCAGAGAGAGAGACCGCTTGACACTGCCTGTGCAGAGAGAGAGACCGCTTGACACTGCCTGCCAAGAGAGAGAGACCCCTCACACTGCCGGCCCAGAGAGAGAGAGAAAGACCGCTTGACTCTGCCTGCACAAAGAGAGAGAGAGACCGCTTGACACTGCCTGCCCAGAGAGAGAGACCGATTGACACTGCCTGCACGAAGAGAGAGAGAGAGAGACAGCTTGACACTGCCTGCCCAGAGAGAGAGACCGCTTGACAATGCCTGCCCAGAGAGAGAGACCGCTTGACACTGCCTGCACAGAGAGAGAGACCGCTTGACACTGCCTGCCCAGAGAGAGAGACCGCTTGACATTGCCTGCTAAGAGAGAGAGACCGCTTGACACTGCCTGCCCAGAGAGAGAAACCGCTTGACACTGCCTGCCCAGAGAGAGAGAGAGAAAGACCGCGTGACACTGCATGCACAAAGAGAGAGAGAGACAGCTTGACACTGCCTGCCCCGAGAGAGAGACCGCTTGACACTGCCTGCCCAGAGAGAAAGACCGCTTGACACTGCCTGCCAAGAGAGAGAGAGACCGCTTGACACTGCCTGCCCAGAGAGAGGGACCGCTTGACACTGCCTGCCCAGAGAGAAAGACCGCTTGACACTGCCTGCCAAGAGAGAGAGAGACCGCTTGACACTGCCTGCCCAGAGAGAGAGACCGCTTGACACTGCCTGCCCAGAGAGAGAGACCGCTTGACACTGCCTGCCCAGAGAGAGAGACCGCTTGACACTGCCTGCCCAGAGAGAGAGACCGCTTGACACTGCCTGCCCAGAGAGATAGAGAAAGACCGCGTGACACTGCATGCACAAAGAGAGAGAGAGAGACCGCTTGACACTGCCTGCCCAGAGAGAGAGACCACTTGACACTGCCTGCCCAGAGAGAGAGACCGCTTGACACTGCCTGCCCAGAGAGAGAGACCGCTTGACACTGCCTGCCCAGCGAGAGAGACCCCTCACACTGCCGCCCCAGAGAGAGAGAGAAAGACCGCTTGACTCTGCCTGCACAAAGAGAGAGAGAGACCGCTTGACACTGCCTGCCCAGAGAGAGAGACCGCTTGACACTTCCTACACGAAGAGAGAGAGAGACAGCTTGACACTGCCTGCCCAGAGAGAGAGACCGCTTGACACTGCCTGCCCAGAGAGAGAGACCGCTTGACACTGCCTGCACAGAGAGAGAGACCGCTTGACACTGCCTGCACAGAGAGAGAGACCGCTTGACACTGCCTGCCCAGAGAGAGAGACCGCTTGACACTGCCTGCCCAGAGAGAGAGGCCGCTTGACACGGCCTTCTAAGAGAGAGAGACCGCTTGACACTGCTTGCCCAGAGAGAAAGACCGCTTGACACTGCCTGCCAAGAGAGAGAGAGAGACCGCTTGACACGGCCTGCCAAGAGAGAGGGAGACCGCTTGACACTGCCTGCCCAGAGAGAGAGACCGCTTGACACTGCCTGCCCAGAGAGAGAGACCGCTTGACACTGCCTGCCCAGAGAGAGAGAACGCCTGACACTGCCTGCCCAGAGAGAGAGACCGCTTGACACTTCCTACCAAGAGAGAGAGAGAGACCGCTTGACACTGCCTGCCAAGAGAGAGGGAGACCGCTTGGAACTGCCTGCCAAGAGAGAGGGAGACCGCTTGGCACTGCCTGCCAAAAGAGAGAGACCGCTTGGCACTGCCTGCCAAAAGAGAGAGACCGCTTGACACTGCCTGCCCAGAGAGAGAGACCGCTTGACACTGCCTGCCCAGAGAGAGAGACCGCTTGACACTGCCTGCCCAGAGAGAGAGACCGCTTGACACTGCCTGCCCAGAGAGAGAGACCACTTGACACTGCCTGCCCAGAGAGAGAGACCGCTTGACACTGCCTGCCCAGAGAGAGAGACCGCTTGACACTGCCTGCCCAGAGAGAGGGACCGCTTGACACTGCCTGCACAGAGAGAGAGAGATAACCACACCACTGGGCAAGCAGAGCAGCCAAGAGTCACAGGGAGCGCAGCAGGCTAAACACGCAAGTCCTGCTGTCTCCCTGGGCACAACCACCAAATTCTCCAGGCTGCAGGCTCCTCCTGTGTCAATTGCGGGTAGTATGAGAAGCACATGCAGGCACAGGCCGTTGCACCGGCCAGATTAAGGGCATTGTGGGCTTGGTGCTGCAGTGGAGCAGCTGTGTTTCCAGGAGCCTGTGTTGGCTTGTGCACAGACTTTGTCGCAGCCACGCAGGTGTAATACTAGAGAAGCCTGGCAGTTGATTTACCAAGCTTCCGTAAGAGCCGTGTGTTGGTGTGTGCTCTGAGGTGAACGTTTTCAAGCCATCAGAATACAGTGATCACTGCCGGCAGCTATAGCAGCCAGCAGTGATCGCCAAAAAAAAAAAAAAGACACTGGTTGTACTGAAGTCAGTTGATAGATCGAATTCTGTACAACCAGTCTGCACATAGATGGATTGAAATTCTGCTGGTTCAGCAGAACATTCAATCTATCTATGGTGGCCTAAGTCCACCAGTCTCTGGGTTTAATAATATCCTCAACTCTTCTGAAAGGGGTGCTCCACTTAAGTTGGAGTTCAAAGTGAATTTCTAAACCTATTTCCAGAACTCTCTTTAGGTATTAGATGTGCAAACAATAAGGTGAGAGCACACATAATACCTATATAGAGAGTAATAGAAATACGGTGGAGTTCAAAGTGAACCGTGCCATTAAATGGAGGGACTGGCATTTAGGGGGTTAAAACAGGCAGGGAGGAAATTAGATATCAACTCCTCACTGCCAGTCACTTTTCAGTGGAGTGGCAGTGCCTGCTGCAAGTGAATACAAGCCTTTGGGCTCACACTGGTGTGCTGCGGTTTGGCTGCAGTGCGGGTTTACTGGTGGGTTTCCTGAGCCGCAGTCCCTCAGACTTCTTTTAGGGTGCACATTTTTGCTGCATTTTCTGGAATTGCACCAAAGATGCAGCATGCGGGATGTTTTTTGCACTTTCAGAACATGCAGTAAAAAGGTGCAACCTCTATGGGACCAGGGGCACAACATGAAAACTGCCGGTACACCAGCACTGCAGCCAAACCGCAGCATGCCAGTGACAGCCCACATCATAACACCTAGGAGGGCAAGGTACTGCACAGGCTGCTAGAGAAAAAATAACTCCTTAGATGCAGAGAGGTGGAGGGAGGAGGAGCTCACTTACTTGGACGGTCCCCGCCTCCCAGGAGACTCGCTGGATTCGAGCCGACTGCTCAAATTTAACTTACCTGCCCACACATCCTCTTCACAGACAGTACATGGGCTGCCCGGAGTGTGGGCGGGGAAAGAGAGAGCAGGTCCAGCCTCTGCCAGCCATTTGTGTGGCGGAGGGAGGGGCTGTCTTTTGCTCTGTAATACAGCCCTGTGACAGAGAAGGCATCACTGGCTTACAGTACTAGATGGAGCTGCCGCACTTGGCCAGCTGAAGAACTGCGCATGTGCGGTTCTGAGCTGGCGACACAGCAGCCTTTGTACAGCACATCAGAGCAGCCTGGGGGGCAATTGCCCCCCGGCCCAGCCTGCCCCTGTGTAGCGCTTACCCCTGCAAGGCGGCTGATTTGCAACAGGTTCCTCTCCCAAATTAGTGTAGCGGCAGCCAGGCACACAGCTACAGTCACTCTTTCTGGCTCAATGAACAGTGTATGGATAGGACATAGGGAGCTGTGGGATACTCCATTAATTGTGGACAGCAATGAAAGGACACTCTTCATGTTGGTGCTACTCCCTAGGACAAATAAATAGAAAGGTGCAGCGCTAAATCAATAAAATAACCATAGAGAAATGTGTAATAGCTAAATCACAAAGGAAGCACAGAAAATGTCCAATAATAAAATGTCCAAATATAAAGAAATGAATCCACCAGGAGTGTGATGATCACAGCAAACAAATGTGACTGATACTGGAACCCTTCACCATAAACCGAATGGCCTCTCACCTGGTCCCAAAGATCAATCAGGCAATCTCATAAGGTCAGCAGATAGCAAGGATCTTTAAGGCAAGGGACTCCTGATCACATGTGCAGCACCATGGCAGTTACAGAGGCTAAAATGGCAGCTTCTCTGGCAGACACCGAGAACACACACTCCGCTCTCCCCCTATCACCGCGGCTCCATGCACTGAAGAAAAGACGCAATCCTCCGGCGCATGGTGCTGCACATGTGATCAGGAGTCCCTTGCCTTAAAGATCCTTGCTATCTGCTGACCTTATGAGATTGCCTGATTGATCTTTGGGACCAGGTGAGAGGCCATTCGGTTTATGGTGAAGGGTTCCAGTATCAGTCACATTTGTTTGCTGTGATCATCACACTCCTGGTGGATTCATTTCTTTATATTTGGACATTTTATTATTGGACATTTTCTGTGCTTCCTTTGTGATTTAGCTATTACACATTTCTCTATGGTTATTTTATTGATTTAGCGCTGCACCTTTCTATTTATTTATCTGGAGGGATTTGATCGTTTGACCCTGGTGTTCAGCTGCTTTAGTTATTTTTGTGTCATATGTGCGCTGATATACTTTTTTACATTTGAGCCTTACTCCCTAGGACAGTCTCCTTTTGTAAGGGTCCAGATATTGGACTGCGCTGGGACGCTGTCAGGGACATCTCGGGCTGGACAAGGACTAGTACTGACACACAAAGGATAGAAGCAACAACAGTCGCCAGGATCCTGCACTCAGGTCTATGCTAAAAATGTCCCTGGATACATGGACGCCTCCTTCCAGTATCAGACAGACATTTCCCTAGTGAGCTCTCCAGACCAGATCCCCAATGAAATCCCTTGCTTAGTTTTAGAAACTCTCAGCAAACGGGCCCCCAGCTTTAGCATCTCTTGGACCTCGATGAGCACATGCAGAATATCAGCTAGGCTGCCTGGAAGGGCAGCAGCCTTTCAGGCTGGGAACTTCTCCTCCTGAACAAGAACCCAGGCTACCCAAGCTTCAAACTATGTATGTACTCCCCAGCCACCTGCTGGGCATCCTCCACCAGAAATTGTCCGAGACCACATAAATATTCAGGCTGTGGATTTGCCTCTTCCAGCCCACTGCATTCTAGTATCCACCATAAGGCAGGGATGAGTAGTTGAGCCCGCAGCCAGTGAAGCCTAGAACAGCCCAAAATAATTACACATTGCTCCACTGACTACAGAGGAGCCCAAAAAAGCTCAACTTACTTGGACCTTTCTAGGAACCTATCTACGAGGGTGCTACATTACAAGCTGGATACGCAAAAATATCTATACCTAGAATTTAGCTACGCAAAAATATCTATACCTAGAATTTAGCTTTAACTTTTGGTTTTGCTCAAAGTTTTCCCTTAGGGGGAAAAAAATGAACCATAAAATCCTACAGGTAACTTCGAGTTTTTCTTCTTTTTTTTAAGCACTTTTTGTTGATCAAAGTAATTTTATTGTCACCAAGGCACAATATCTTCATTGCCTGTCAGATCTGAGCGGAAGGTGGTATTTTCAGTGACATGTATCTCTGTGATCTAAAGCAAAGTGTCCCACTGGTGACCCGTGTTTTATGCTGCTTTCAAGACAATAGATTACCAAACCTCACAGAACCTGTACACAAGCTATATCACATCAGCAGAGTAGTATAGGCTTATGTGGAGGAAATTTATAAATACAGACAGACTAAAATAACCTCCGATTTAATGAACTATCTTTCATCTGTGCAACATGAGTTAATCACACAATAATCTTAATTTTTCATATCTGAGAATTCACATCTGGTGAAAGCGGGGCATAAATACTAGAGAGGAAATACAGTATATAGAGATTGTAATTCAGAATCAATTTTGTTGTACTTTTACATGAAACATCTAAATGAAAAAGAAATTCCTTAAGTTAAGCGGAAGTATTTCCCCACCCCCTTCATGACCAGAGCTTTTTTGCTATTCAGCACTGCGCTACTTTAACCCCTTAATGACTGCAGCAGGTTGGCTCTATTACGCGAGTCGCCGTCATTGTACGTCACTTTGTGTAATAGATATAGCAGGCGCGCAGCTGGAGCCTGTGCGCGTCGCCGGCGGGCGCGATGTCCGCCTGCCACCCACAATCGATCCACACAGAGGCAGAACGGCGGATCCCCATTCTGACAGGGGAGCTGAGAGTGATCGTCTGTTCCTAGTGATTAGGAACAGCGATCTCTCTCCTCCTCCAGTCAGCCCAGCCCCCATACAGTTAGAAACACCTCCCAGGGAACACATTTAACCACCCCCTTGTGTTAACCTGTTCCCTGCCAGTGACATTTATACAATAATCAGTGCATTTTTAGCACTGATCGCTGTATAAATGTTACTGGTCTAAAAAAAAGTGTCAAAAGTGTCCGATCTGTCCACCGCAATGTCGCAGTCCCGCTAAAAATTGCAGATCGCCGCCATTACTAGTTAAAAAAAAAAAAAAAATCCATAAATCTACCTATTTTGTAGACACTATGGGGTTAATTTACTAAAACCAGAGAGTGCAAAATCTGGTGCAGCTGTGCATGGTTGCCAATCAGCTTGTTCAAACCAAGCTTTGACAAAAAATCCTGGAAGCTGATTGGTTTCCATGCACAGCTTCACCAAAGTTTGCGCTCTCCAGCTTTAGTAAATCAACCCCTATAACTTTTGCTCAAACTAATCAATATACGCTTATTGCAATTTTTTAGAAGAAGATGTAGAAGAATACATATTGGCCTAAACAGATGAAGAAATCTGTTTTTTTAAATATTTTTGGGGGATATTTATTATAGCAAAAAGTAAAAAATATTGTTTTTTTTTTTCAAAATTGTTGCTGTTTTTTTTGTTTATAGCGCAAAAAATAAAAAACGCAGAGGTGATCAAATACCACCAAAAGAAAGCTCTATTTGTTGGAAAAAAAGTATGTAAATTTTGTTTGGGTACAGCATCGCGCGACCGCACAATTGTCAGTTAAAGCGACACAGTGCTGTATTGCAAAAAACGGCCCTGATCATTAAATCCTTCCGATCCTTAAGTGGTTAACTGGAAATTGCGTGGTCATGCAACACTGTATGCAAATGAATTTTAGATATTTTTTTCACATAAATAGAGGTTTCTTTTGGTGGTATTTGAACGCTACTGGGTTTTTTTATTATAGAAATGAAAAAAAAATAAAGAGTTTGCAAAAAAAGGATTTTTTTTTTATTATACCTTTTGCTATAACTACTTGTCGACCGCGCACTGCAGCTGTACTGCTACAGTGTGGGATGGCTGCACAGAATTGCGTATATATACGTGATTCTGCTCTTCCGATAGGGGGCGCACCGGCTGTGATTAGACACAGCATAAGACATTTAGTGGGTACCGCCCAATGAATGACCGACGGCAGCCGCTGATCGGTGAGGAGGAAGACAGGACAGTGCTCTGTGTATGTATAAAATACAGAATTGTTTCCGTGCAAATCAAGGGTATAAAAACCAGCATATCCCTTAGTGAAAGCAACTAAAAGTAAACACATAAACACTAGTTAGATACACATTTAACCCTTTGATCACCCTAGATTTTTAATCCCTTCCCAACCAGTGTCGATAGTACAGTGACAGTGCATATTTTTAGCACTGATCACTGTATTAGTGTCACGGGTTCCCACAAAGTGTCAGTTAGTGACACTTAGTGTCAGACTGCCCACCATATTATTGCAGCCCCGCTATAAGTTGCTGATCGCTGCCATTACTAGTATAAAACATAAATTAATACAACTTCCAGTATATATACCATAGTTTGTAGACACTAACTTTTGCGCAAACCAATTAATATACGCTTATTGGGCTTTTTTTAGCCAAAAATATATAGCAGAATACATTTTGGCCTAAATTTATAGAGAAATTTGATTTTTTTTAACATTCTTATTGGATATGTTTTATAGCAGAAAGTAAAAAATAGTTTTCTAAAAAAAAAAAAAGAAAAAAAAATTCAGGCTTTTTTTGTTTATAGTGCAAAAAATTTAAAACAGAGCGGCGATCAAATACCACCAAGGGAAAGCTCTATTTGTGGGAAAAACAATCATATCAATTTTTTTTTTTTTGGGTACAGAAAAAAAATAGCCTCGTCATGATGGGGGATACATCTTCCAGAGGTTAAGTTGTTAAAACATATCCAATAATAAAATAAAACAAACAAAAATCAACTTTCTTCCAAAATGCATTCTGCTATATGTCTTTGGTAAAAAAAAATTCCAATAAGTGTATATTGATTGGTTTATGTGAAAGTTATAGCATCTACAAACTATGGTGTGTGTGTGTGTGTGTGTATAAATATATAATTTATTTCTTATACTTGTAATGGCAGTGATCAGAGACTTATAGTGGGACTGTGATGGTGCAGCAGCCAATCTGACACTAACTGACACTGGGTGGGAACTGACTAACTGACACTAACATCACCAGTGACACTAATACGATGATCAGTGACACTGGTTGGGATGGGGTTAACATCTATGGGCAAGCAAGGGGTTAACTGTGTGCCTAACAATGTGTAATATGTGCTGATTTTACTAATGATTAGTGTTGGGTGAACAGTTCGGGCCAAGCAAAAGTTCGACCCGAACATTGCCTGTTTGCCAGTCGGAGGAACACCCGAATTTGTGGGGGCACTCGGCGGGATGTTTGACCGCCGAGCGCCAGCCAATGCAGAAAATGAGTGCAGCCATCACATCTAAGAATATGTAAGCTGTAGTATAATACATGCTTAGGGATTTAATGCTAAAACCAAGAAAAAAGTATTTGGTTCAGATGATGTCAAGCGTGTGTGGCGGCAACCAGGTGACGAGTACAAAGACAAGTGTGTCTTGCCTACAGTCAAGCATGGTGGTGGGAGTGTCATGGTCTGAGGCTGCATGAGTGCTGCCGGCACTGGGGAGCTACAGATCATTGAGGGAACCATGAATGCCAACATGTACTGTGACATACTGAAGCAGAGCATGATCCCCTCCCTTCGGAGACTGGGCCGCCTGGCAGTATTCCAACATAACAACCCCAAACACACCTCCAAGACAACCACTGCCTTGGTAAAGAAGATGAGGGTAAAGGTGATGGACTGGCCAAGCATGTCTCCAGACCTAAACCCTATTGAGCATCTGTGGGGCATCCTCAAACAGAAGGTGGAGGAACACAAGGTCTCTAACATCCACCAGCTCTGTGATGTCATCAGGGAGGAGTGGAAGAGAACTCCAGTGGCAACCTGTGAAGCTCTGGTGAACTCCATGCCCAAGATGGTTAAGGCCGTGCTGGAAAATATTGGTGGCCACACAAACTATTGACACTTTCGGCTCAATTTGGACATTTTCACTTAGGGGTGTACTCACTTTTGTTGCCAGCGGTTTAGACATTAATGGCTGCGTGTTGAGTTATTTTGAGGGAAAAGCTAATTTACACTGTTATGCCCCGTACACATGATCGGACTTTGTTCGGACATTCCGACAACAAAATCCTAGGATTTTTTCCGACGGATGTTGGCTCAAACCTGTCTTGCATACACACGGTCACACAAAGTTGTCGGAAAATCCGATCATTCTGAACGCGGTGACGTAAAACACGTACGTCGGGACTATAAACGGGGCAGTGGCCAATAGCTTTCATTTCTTTATTTATTCTGAGCATGCGTGGCACTTTGTCCGTCGGATTTGTGTACACACGATCGGAATTTCCAACAACGGATTTTGTTGTCGGAAAATTTTATATCCTGCTCTCAAACTTTGTGTGTCAGAAAATCCGATGGAAAATGTGTGATGGAGCCCACACACGGTCGGAATTTCCGACAACAAGGTCCTATCACACATTTTCCGTCGGAAAATCCGACCGTGTGTACGGGGCACTATACAACCTGTACACTCACTACTTTACATTGTAGCAAAGTGTCATTTCTTCAGTGTTGTCACATGAAAAGATATAATAAAATATTTACAAAAATTTGAAGGGTGTACTAACTTTTGTGAGATACTGTATATATACACATTCATACATTTTATTTGTTTATTAATACTTAATAATTTATCAAGTGGCAGAAGGTGGTAATTTTTTTGGGAGGGGGGGGCAGCACCCCCCATCCCCCCGTCGGGTCGGTCAGTACACTTACCCCATCAGTGGCGGGCAAACGCGGACAGCTTCCCCAGCTCTCCTTCACAGGCATCACGAGCAGCTTCTCCTTCCACTGCTCGTCAGGTTTCGTCTCCTCCCTCCTCCTCGGCAGCCAATCAGAAGGCTTCTCCTTTAGGACAGTCGGGAAACGGGTCTCAGACTCGCGCTTCCTGATTGGCGGAGAGGCAATTCGGTGTAAGAATAGGGAATATTAATTCGCTATTCTCACACACCTGGGTGGGCTCAGCACCCCGAGCCCACCCTATTTCGAAGTCTATTATAGCGTCTGGCTCTAATCGGTGCTTCAAAAAAAACCACCCACCCCACATTGGAATCCATGCGCACGGCGTTCTGAAAGGGGCCGGACACATGGATAGGGGAGACAGCGCCCGTGCGCCCTTAATGGACGGGCCGCCCCTGAATTAATCTAATAGTGGTGTGTAGGTGAGAACAGCACACATACTGTGCACCTTACAAGGAGGTTGGCACAGCATATTTATGAGCTCTAATGCCCTGTACACACGACCGGTTTTCCCGTCAGAATAAACTCTAAGGTTTTTCCGACAGAGTTCTGACGGAATTCTGCTCAAGCTGTCTTGCATACAAACGGTCACACCAAATTCCGACCGTCCAGAACGCGGTGACGTACAACACAAAGGACGGGACTAGAAAATGGAAGAATAACCAGTAGCCAATAGCTTCCGTCTCGTACTTGCTTCAGAGCATGCGTCGTTTTTGGTCCATCGGAACAGAATACAGATGATCGGTTTTCCCGATAGGAATTGGTTCTATCGAAAAAATTTAGAACATGTTCTCTTTCTAGGTCCGTCAGAATTTCCGACGTAAAAATTCCGATGGGGCATACACACGATCGGAATATACGATGAAAAGCTCCCGTCGGACTTTTTCTGTTGGACATTCCGCTCGTGTGTACGCGGTATAAGGAATGGTTAAAATCCCTGTGTGCCGCGCCCTGTGTTCCCATCTCTTCATGTATGACTGACACAACAAAAAGTGAAAAGAAATCTCTCCAAAGTGAGGGGAATTCCCCTTTAAGATATTTGTCACCAGAACAGGTGTTCACATTGGAAGATTTATTCTCAGTAATCCTGACAACTCTAAAATGTAAATTTCCCAATACACTCATCATAGCCTATATACACAGTATGTATGAATGCCAGTTAGGAACCTTAGATTGTTAGCTCCTTGAGGACAGGGACTGATGTGAATGTACAATATAGATGTACAAAGCTCTGCGTAACTTGACAGTGCTAGATAAGAACCTGTAATAATATCATTTCCAGCAATGACATCCACCTTTTAAAACATGTTATGCCGCGTACACGCGACCGGTATTGCCATCGGAATAAACTCCGAAGGTTTCTCCGACGGAACTCCGACGGAATTCCATTCAAGCGTTCCTGCGTACACACGGTCAAACCAAAGTCCGACCATCCAGAACGCGGTGACGTACAACACGTACGACAGGACTAGAAAAAGGAAGTTCAATAGCCAGTAGCCAATTTCTTCCGTCTCGTACTTGCTTCAGAGCATGCGCCGTTTTTGGTCCATCGGAACAGCATACAGACAAGCGGTTTTCCCGATAGGAATTGGTTCCGTCGGAAATATTTAGAACATGTTCCATTTCTAGGTCTGTCAGAATTTTCGAAAAAAAAAAAAGTCCTATGAGGAATACACACGATTGGAATAGACGATGAAAAGCTTCCGTCTGACTTTTTCTGTCTGACATTCCGCTCGTGTGTACGCGGCTTAACATTCATATTTAGGGTGTAACATGTATTTAGTATGGGTTAATGCCAGGAAGGTCAAAGCTCAACTCAATTCAAAACGCTTATCCTTTTTTATTCTGGATAGAGTGGGGAATGAAAAATACATTTTATTACTGCCTGTGTCCTTGCTAGGAAGATTTCCCATCAGATTGGGAAGGAAGGGACATTTCCCTCAATGGGGACACAGAGAACAATCAAATATTTGTTTTTGCAGGGTGGATAAGAAACTGCTAGAACCTCTGAGGGTTTTTTTCTGTGTCACTATTGCTGGGATTCACTTCTCACTTCCTGTCCAAGAGATGATGGTGATATTACACAGAAAAGGAAGTGAGGGGGACACAGACAGCCATAAAATCTGATAAAGGTTCTAACTACAATAAAACCTTGGATTGCCAGCATAATTCGTTCTGGAAACATGCTTGTAATCCAAAGCACTTGTATATCAAAGCGAATTTCCCCATAATAATGAAATAATGAAAGATGATTCAGATGATTCGTTCCACAAACTATTATTCATAGGTCCTTCAGTTTATAGTCCATATAAAAAGATTATAGCAATGTGATTGTGTAACCATAAAATGTCCATTCACAAATGGCGGCCTCCACAAGGGGATTAGAAGCAAAATCCAGCAGGAGCTCCAGAGTGTAAAAGAGAACAGAGGCGCCTCTAAGTGTAGCAATATGGTTAAATTTAATGAAGGTACAACATTTAGCAACTCACATGGTTGATGATTAAAACAGGCATATCTAAGTATGCAGGCATCCGGGGTAAATCTATCCACATAGACCATCCTCCGCACCCCCGGCTCTCACCGCTGTCAGTCTGCAATCGCATCCAGGAAGACTACCCTGCAGTAGAGTGATCTGAAAGCGAGGCTTGAGGCGCTCATGGAGCGCAGTGTGGAAGGGATGACGTCAATGGCGGTGCGGGGGATGGTCTATGTGGACAGCTTTACCCCGGATGCCTGCATACTTAAATGTGTCTCTTTTAATCATCAACCATGTGAGTTGCTAAATGTTGTACCTTCATTAAATGTAACCATATTGCTACACTTAGAGGTGCCTCTGTTCTGTTTTATACTCAGTTGTGATGTGACAATACTCGTATATCAAGACATCGCTTGTATATCAAGTCAAAATTTATAAAAAAAATTGCTGGTCTTGCAAAAACACTCTCAGACCAAGTTACTCTCTATCCAAGGTTTTACTGTATTCTATTCCCATTCATATTGCTTTTATACTCAATATACTGTATGTGTAAAAACTTTAATGGGAATGTTTGATAATTACTATTATCAAACTTATTAAGTGTTTTCTTTTGATAGTGGCATGGATGTTTGAAGAATTGATCTAGAAACACATTGTATAACCTCCCAACTGTCTCATACTTACCTAGGAAAGAGGTTTTGCTCCTCTTGGTGCGCACTGGGGGCTCACAATGGTGACATCAGGTGCCTGAACTAAAAGAGTATCAGGCTGGGATCAGTCTGGCGGTACTCGGTTAAAGGTTGTAGCCCAAAGCAAGGTCCATAAAGACATGGATGTGAGAGTTTGGGGTGGAGGAACTTGACTGGTCTGCAAAGAGTCCTGACTTCAACCCGATAGAACACCTTTGGGATGAATTAGAGCGGAGATTGCAAGTCAGGCCTTCTCATTCATATCAGTGCCTGACCTCACAAATGTGCTTCTGGAAGAATGGTCAAACATTCCCATAGACACACTCCTAAACCTTGTGGACAGCCTTCCCAGAAGAGTTGAAGCTGTTATAACTGCAAAGGGTGGGCCAAATCAATATTGAACCCTATGGACTAATGCCCCGTACACACGGTCGGACATTGATTAGACATTCCGACAACAAAATTCATGGATTTTTTCCGACGGATGTTGGCTCAAACTTGTCTTGCATACACACGGCACACAAAGTTGTCGGAAACCTTGAGCTACAGGATCTAAAAATAAATACATAAATATATGTATTTCTTTTATTTATAAAAGAAATACATATATTTATGTATTTCAATAGATCATATCAAATATGATGTCCTGCTGAAGGCAATCAAAAATTCCGCACCCTCATTGCCTCCTTTTTAGCCTAAAACTAATAGTCAATTTGAAGGAGGTTCCACCCACTCTGAATGTCCTTGTTTAAAATTCTATTTCATCCAGCTATTGATACATGCATATTCTAATAAGCAATTGGTTGTAACTGGCTCACCAATAAAAAGTCATGCTCACAGGGCGCCATAAACGCCGCTGTTACAGGCATTTGATGTGGTTTTTTTTTTCCTGCCTCAACACCCCTCTATGTTAGCCTATGTGTCCATGCACACATAGGCGTTTACAGGAAGTTAGACGGAGTAGTGTTTAACCGCTTGCCGACCAGTGCACGACGATGTACGTCGGCACAATGGCACGGCTGGGAAAATGGACGTACCTGTACGCCCCCTTTAAGACGAGGCCTAGTGGGCGCGTGAGCGCCCGCCGTGTACTCTGTGAGTGTGCCCGCGGGTCCCACGGACTCGATGTCCGCCAGGGGCCCGCGATCGTGACACGGAGAGGCAGAACGAGGAGATGCAAAAACATGTAAACTAGGCATTTGTCTGTTCTGCCTAGTGACATGACAGAGATCTCCTGCTCTCTGTCATCGGGAGCAGTGATTGCTGTCATGTCAGTGGTAGCCCACTTCCCCCCCCCCACAGTTAGAATCACTCCCTAGGACACACTTAACCCCTTGATCGCCCCCTAGTGTTTAACCCCTTCCCTGCCAGTGTCATTTACACAGTAATCAGTGCATTTTTATAGCACTGATCGCTGTATAATTGTCACTGGCCCCAAAATAGTGTCAAAAGTGTCCAATGTATCCGCCGCAATGTCGCAGTCACAATAAAAATCGCAGATCGCCGCCATTACTAATAAAAAAAATTAATAATAAAAATGCCATAAATCTATCCCCTATTTTGTAGATGCTAAAACTTTTGCGCAAACCAATCAATATACGCTTATTGCATTTTTTTTTTTTGTGAAACGTATTTAAATGAAAAAGCAGAGTTTAAATGAAACTTATTTTAATGAACTAGCGGAGTTCATTTTCATGAGCGCAGTGGTGTGACATCAAGCTTAGGTGCGTGAGACTTGCTGACCAAACAGTTGGATATGCATTTTTGTTTTTTACCAAAAATATGTAGAAGAATACATATCGGCCTAAACTCAGAAAGAAATTAGTTTTTTTATATATTTTTTGGGGATATTTATTATTGCAAAAAGTAAAAATTATTGCTTTTTTTTTCAAAATGATCGTTCTTTTTTTGTTTACAGTGCAAAAAAACCCCCAAAAAAACACAGAGGTGATCAAATACCACCAAAAGAAAGCTCTATATGTGGGAAAAAAGGACATCAATTTTGTTTGGGTGTAACGTTGCACGACCGCGGAATTGTCAGTTAAAGCGACGTAGTGCCGTATCGCAAAAAGGGCTCTGGTCAGGAAGGGGGTAAATTCTTCCAGGACTGAAGTGGTTAAAGGCAAAAAAAAAAAGACCCCATCACATCAGCGCATTCGGAAGAGGAGCGTTTGGGTGGAAAAAATCCAAATGCACATAGACACATTTAGGTGCGCTTGCTCGTTTAATTAATATTCTGGCCAATAGAATGCATGAACGCCAAACGTAGATAAACATGCATGAATGCACATTGACGTGCATGCAACTCTGCTTGAGGCGTGTTTTTTAATGTGTTTTTTTCTCCCCGGAACAAATGTGTCCAGAGGAGGAAATAATGTCCTGTGTGCACGAGGCCTTATGTGTTGTGTTTATTACTTTGAAACAATCCTTACTTGAAGCAGGAATTAAGATTTAGGCCAGTCACTGACTTGTGGATTTTACAGATACAACTTGCAATTACGCTCCGCAGTGAGGACAGAGCAAAATCAATCGCTTTTGTTACTCAGGCCCATTCATTGTGCCCTATACAGTCACTGCTTACCATCTTGTTGAGGCTCAGCACGGTTAACCCGCTGCTACAGTCTGAGCTTAGTAATTATCCCTCATGTTTTCACACAGCAAAACCACTAAACGACCTTTTAGATGTCCTTGAGACATTGCTGTACTCTACATGAAACTCTGAGAACTGAAAGTCAAGAATTGTGACAAGCTCACAAGTTTCCACTAGGTGGCGCTGTTTTCTCTTTTTCTGCGAGCTCTCCTTGTTTATAGAGAACACTTTAATATATGTATACTTATACATTGCCATGTAACAGGCGACAATTCATTACATGAAAATCAATGTATCACTTATTAATGTTTCCATCCTTATCATTCAATCATGTGCAGGATCACATACTTGTTCTGTGACCAAATAACCATTTTATCAGCTTAATCTTTTTACATTCCAAAATGAATCATTTAAAGATCTATTTCCTATTTGAAATGTATACAGTTCTTCTTCTTAAAGTGGTATTAACCACTTAAGGAGCGGAAGGATTTACCCCCTTAATGACCAGGCCATTTTTTTGCGATACAGCACTGCGTCGCTTTAACTGACAATTTCGCGGTCGTGTGACGTTGTACCCAAATAAAATGGATGTCCTTTTGAGCGATTTTCCAGTGTTTTTTTGCAGGTTTTTATGTGTGTTTTTGCGCATTTTTATACAGCGTTTTTGAGCTTTGGCTTTTTTCGTTAGCCAATAGAGAGTACTATCATCTGTTGCATCATTTGTTGCTAGGATTTTTTCAGCTTTTCTAGCTTTTTCATCAGCTTTTATTTCTTTTTTTATTATTGTTATTCACTTATTTTTTTTTGTTAGGGTAACGGGTTAGAGTTAAGGTTAAGTTATGCCGCGTACACACGGATGGTCTTTCCAACGGAGTTTCGAGGGAGTTACGACGGACTTTCAACTGACTTTCTAACGAACGGACTTGCCTACACACGATCACACCAAAGTCCCACGGATTTGAACGTGATGACGTACTACCGGACTAAAATAAGGAAGTTGAAAGCCAGTAGCCAATAGCCGCCCTAGCGTCGGTTTTTGTCTGTAAGACTAGCATAAAGACTAGCCGATTTTTCGACCGGACTCGAGTCCTTCGGAAATATTTGAAGCATGTTCCAAATCTAAAGTCCGTCAGATTTTTGACCGAAAAAGTCAGTTGCAGGTCAGATGAAGCCCACACACGGTCGAATTGCCCGCCGGACTCGGTCCGTCGGACCAGTCCGGTCGAAAAGCCCGGCCATGTGTACACGGCATTAGGGTTATGGTTAGGGGTTAATATTTTATTTATTGTGGTATTATTTATTTACTATTTACTATTTTTTTTTTGTTAGGCTTAGAGTGATAATACTACAAACAAATGTAAAATAAATACACAAATAAAAATCATAAATGAATATAATGCAATAATGAATAAATAGTTAACCCCTAACCCTTAAAAAAATAAAATAATAATAATACACATTGATGTTCACGCCACTTTATATGTTTGATCTGATAAATTAAAAACAAAGATCTATTGCGCTTAGGCTATAATGAAAGTCCTAACAAATAGCAGGTAGCACAGTATTGTTGGCGACAATAAACAATTATCAGTGGTAATGGTGCAGCTCTGCTAGATCCAAATCGTTATTTCAAAGTTTTACACACACGTACGTCCTACCTAAACTTTACCGATAAGAAACTCGCTGGGGAAAAGGAAAGATAGAAAAATTAGAGAGAGAGTTGGAACTGCAATCACCCGGACACAGTTTGCACCAAATAGGGGTGTTTGGTTTTTTGGGAGGCCCGGCCAACATCACCAACAGTTGGTTACAGAGGTCCCCATAAGTACTGTTCTTATTATTTGGTTTTAAATGTTCTTTACTGTGTGCATTGAGTATGTTTAGCTACGCATCAATGTCATCTCTTTATGTTTTCACAAAATGGATTATGTCCTATCTGACTGTAAACCTTTTCTCTTTGAAAAACCTCAACATAACATTGGAAAAAAATAAATAAACACCCTAACACAAAATAAAACAAATAATATTAAAAATAAAAAAAATTGTAACAATAAACACCCTAACCAAAAAAAACCTATTATAAATAATAATGTATTATTATTTTGTTTTGGGTGTTTATTATTATTAGATTTTTATTCTTTTATTATTATTAATAATAATTTATTTAATACATTTTTTAAAGGTTAGGGGTTAATTATTTATTTATTTTTATATTATTGCAATTTTTTTCATTCTTTTTTTTACATTTTTTGCATTTGGGCAGAAAACCGCACGGAAATGAGCGTAAAAATGCGCAAATACGCCCAATTTGAGCTACAAAAAAAAGCTCCAGAACTTTTTTTAGCTTCAGGTGACTTGGAGTGGAGAACCAACTCAAAGTCAAACCAACTACAGAATAATTGATTTTATTTTTTTCCTCCAGTGTTTTGGAGCTTCGAGCTTCAAGCTACAAAACGCTGAGGTGTGAATGGGGCCTTAGCTTTTTTTAGTGAAGACTGGAAGTTCAAAGAAGCAGCAATGAGGGAGCAGGAGCCAGCAGCATTGAAAGTTGTAAATTGCAAGTGCTGGGGTAAGAATTTTAACAAATTGTTTGTTTGTGCTCAATATATTTAATGAAAAATCCCTGAGAGTTTAATACTACTTTAAAAATATACTCTATTAAAAAAATTAAAATAAAAAAAGATTTGAAGCTCAAATTAATAGCAGACCCTACTATATCAGCCCTCCCCCAAAATTAAATCGCCACATCATAGCTTTAAAAAAAAACGATGGGGAAAGAAGCTAGAAAACATATCTTACAGGCGGCTTCTGCACTGCAGAGGGTGCACGGAACACAGAGGCTTCAGTCACACTTGAGCTGAGCATCTTTAGTTGTTTTTATTTTATTTTTTTGAGCATTGAGCCTAGGTTCAGACTAGTGCGATGCACAAACCAGCATGATTACAGCGCCGGTTCCCGCATCGCTCCTCTCCCGCAGGCAGTGCACACTGCCTTCTGCGAATGGTAGCGGGTGTCAATACATTATTAATGACACCCCCAGACCGGTTCACAGATAGCAGTGTGAACTGTGAACTCGCACAGGAATTGGATCGCATAGGAGAGAACACCCATGCGATCCGATTCTAGTGCGGGGAAAAACAAGTCCCTGAACCTTTTTCTGTGTGAATCTAATGTGAGTTCAGCCATACAACTGTATGGCTGACCTCGCATTGCTCAGACATCACATGTGCTCGGCACCTGCGGTGCGGGTGCGAATTACATGCAATGTCAGAGATCACACTTGTGTGAACCCAGGCTGATACAGATGTTTTTGAGCTCATTGCAATTGTTTGATCTTTAGCCAATGGAAAGCTAGTTACCAGGCAAGAATGCTTAATAATGTTATTGGAGGCAAAACATATGACTCTACCCCAAAAGAAGCTCATGGACTTTTTCGAGCTTCAAGCAACACGCTCAAGTGTGAATTAGCCCCCTTGAATATAATGGAAAATTTAGTTTAGAGAGCTTGAAGTGGAATTCTGGGATATACCTAACTTATTTTAAAAATACTCCTCCCCACATTCCTAAAACCTATATTAACTAACCTGTGTAAGAAAGATCTGTATAGAGTACATTCCTAAAGTATTCAAACCCCCTTCACGTTTTTCAATTTTGTTATGTTGAAGCCTGATACTACAAGTGTTTAAATTCATTTTTTTTTTATTCATTAAAGTGGTTCTAAAGGCTGTAGGTTTTTTCCTTCATGCATTCTATGTATGAAGGTGAAAGACCTTCTGTGTGCAGAGCCCCCCAATCCTTACCTGAGTTCCCTCTGATCCAGCGATGTTCATGATAGCCTCGACTGTCCTGGGACTCTCCCTCCTCATTGGCTCCCACTGCTGTCAATCACAGCCAGTGTAGAAAGCAGGGAGGAAAGAGGGGGGGGAGCTGCAGCTCTGTGTCTTATGGATGCACAGAGCAGCGGCTGGGGAGCAAGTACTCAGCAGTGCCCCCAGGGCAAGCGGCTTTCTTTGAGGGCACTGCTCGAGGGTGAGGAGCCAGCAGCCAGGCACAAAGTAAAAACAGACGTGTTGAAAAGGAAAAACTGAAATATGACATCGACATAAGTATTCAGATCCTTTGCAACAACACTTAAAGTTTAGCTTACAGTAGGTGCCTCTTATTTCTCTTAATCGTTGCTGAGATGTTTCTTCATCTTGATTGGAGTCCACCCATGGTAAATTAAATTGATTGGACATGATTTGGAAAGGCACACATCTCTCTATAAAAGGCCTCACAGCTGACAATGCATACTGTGTCAAAGCAAAAGCCATGAGGTCAAAGGAACTGCCTGCAGAGCTAAGAGACAGGCACTGACGTTTCCCAAGAGCACATTGGCCTCCATAATTCTCAAATGGAAGAAGTGTGGCACAACCAGGACTCTTCCAAGAGCTGGTCGCTAAGCCAAACTGAGCAATCAGGGAAGAAGGGCTTTAGTAAGAGAGGTGACCAAGAACCCAATGGTCACACACTGACTGAGCTCCAGAGATCCTGTGGGGAGCGGGGACAAAGTTCCAGAAGGACAACTACTGTATCACTGCAACCATCAGAGTAGCTAGCCTCTCCTCAGTGCAAAACACATGAAAGCCGAGTTGGAGTTTGCAAAAAAGCACCTGAAGGACTGACTGTGAGGAACAAGATTTTCTGGTCTGATGAAACCAAGATTGAATTGTATGGTGCCAATTCTTAATGTGACTGTATGACTGGAGGAAACCAGGCACCACTCATCACCTGTCCAATACCATCCCAATAGTGAAGCATGGCGGTGGCAGCATCATGATGTGGGCGTGTTTTTTGGCAGCAGGGGCTGGGAGACTGGTCAGGATTGAGAGAAAGCTAAATGGAGCAAAGAAAAGAGATATCCTCAATGAAAACCTGTTCCATAGTGCTCAGGACTTCAGACTAGGCTGAAGGTTCACCTTCCAACATGACAATGATCCTAAGCACAGAGCCAAGACAACAAAGGAGTAGCTTAGGGACAACTCTGTAAATGTCCTAGAGTGGCCCAACCAGAGCCCTAAATTGAATGCTAATAAACATCTCTGGAGAGACCTGAAAATGACTGTCCATCAATGGTTCCCATCAAACCTGACTGAGCTTGAGAGGATCTACAAAGAAGAATGGCAGAAAATCCTCCAATCCAGGCAAAGCTTGTGGCATCAAACCCAAAAAGACCCGAGGCTGTAATTGCTACTACAGTACAGTGCTTCAACAAAGTACTGAGTAAAGGCTCTAAATACTTAAGTACATGAGATCATTTCGTTTGAATAAATTCTGTTTTCGCTTTGTCATTATGGGGTACAGAGTGTAGATTAATGAGGAGAATTTTTTTTATTTAAACAACTGTAGTATCAGCCTGCAACATAACAAAATTAAAAAAAAGAGAAGGGGGTTTGAATATTTTATGAATGCACTGTACTTACCTATTTTCATGGCTGCTGCGGTGCAGTCACATGATCTGGCTGATGTCAGCTAATGGCGGCCTCAGGGGAGAGGAGAGGGCGCTGACAACAAATGGGCCATAGTAAGCCTATGGGTGATGTCAATGCTTCCTTGAATTACCTGCAGCTAGCGAGTGCTCTCCCTTCTCCTCTGCACCTGGCTCTAGCTGACATAAGGAAGAGGAGAGATCATGTGACTGGACTGAAACAAGGTAAGTAAACAGATCTTTCCTACACAGGTTAGTTTGTATAGGTATTAGGAGGGGGGAGCTCATAGGCATGCGCAGAGGGTGTGCCAGATGTGCCTGGGCACACCCTAATCACCCTGTGTGGCGCAGATTCCCCCTGTTTAGACCCCTGATATTTCACTAAAGCCCCCCCACAAAATAATAAAAATAAAAACTACTGACACTGTCCACTGCCCTACTGACAACAATCTCTGCCCTACTGAAACCGTCTATTTCTCTGCTGACACCGTCAGTATATATACACATGCACACATGCGCAAATATGTTTGAGCTTTGGGGTGCACACCTATGGGGGACATAGTGTTTTTAAGAGTAGTGAGGTATATTTTGAAATTCCAATTTAAGCATTTCTGGTGAAGCCTCAAATTGGTCAGGTGTGAGCAAAGCCTAATGCCGTGTACACACGGTCGGACTTTTCAGCTACAAAAGTCCGACAGCCTGTCCGACAGACTTTCGACAGACTTTCGACAGACTTTTGGCGGACTTTCGACGGACTTTCTAATGACCGGACTTGCCTACATACGATCACACCAAAGTCCGACGGATTGGTACGTGATGACGTACACCGGACTAAAATAAGGAAGTTGATAGCCAGTAGCCAATAGCTGCCCTAGCGTCGGTTTTTGTCCGTCGGACTAGCATACAGATGAGCGGATTTCTGGGTCCAGCGGAGTTACGACGTAAAGATTTGAAGCATGTTCTAAATATAAAGTCCATCAAATTTGCGACTGGAAAAGTCCGCTGAAGGTCCGGTGAAGCCCACACACGATCGGATTGTCCGCCGGATTTGGTCCGTCGGCGTCCATCAGACCAGTCCGGTCGAAAAGTCTGACCGTGTGTACGCCCCATAAGGATCCCAAATCTCGTAAGAAGATGCTCCAGCATGTCAAGTTTCCAGGATCTTCTGGAATGATTATGGCATCAAGCATGCCAAACAATGAAATATTTCCCAGCACACTAACCATCTAGCCTGCAAAAAAAAAAAATTAGACCTGTTAACAACTCATGTTAAAAAAAGAGGGTTTAGCTGCATTGTGGGGCGCTCGGCGGGCAAACATGCTGCCTAGCGCCCCGCAAATTTGGGTTTTCACCGAATGGGCAAACAGGTGATGTTCAGGCCAAACTTTTGCTTGGCTCGAATCGTTTGCACAACACTAATCTTAACAAAAGGAGACTGTACTCTACATGTCATGTCATGCCAAGGAGTAGTTGTGGCTACCCAGGATTGAAGATTCAAATCTTTGCAAGTATGGATGCTTATCACACCTCATTATATATACAGTATCTCACAAAAATGAGTACACCCCTCACATTTTTGTAAATATTTTATTCTATCTTTTCATGTGACAACACTGAAGAAATGACACTTTGCTACAATGTAAAGTATTGAATGTACAGCTTGTATAACTGTAAATTTGCTGTCCCCTCAAAATAACTCAACAAACAGCCATTAATGTCTAAACCGTTGGCAACAAAAGTGAATACACCCCTAAGTGAAAATGTCCAAATTGGGCCTAAAGTGTCAATATTTTGTGAGGCCACCATTATTTTCCAGCACTGCCTTAACCCTCTTGGGCATGGAGTTTACCAGAGCTTCACAGGTTGCCACTGGAGTCCTCTTCCACTCTGGTGGATGTTAGAGACCTTGCGCTCCTCCTTCTTCCATTTGAGGATGCCCCACGGATGCTCAATAGGGTTTAGGTCTGAGGATCCATCACCTTTACCCTGAGCTTCTTTAGGAAAGCAGTGGTCATCTTGGAGGTGTGTTTGGGGTCGTTATGTTGGAATACTGCCCTGTGGCCCAGTCTCCGAACGGAGGGGATTATGCTCTGCTTCAGTATGTCACAGTACATGTTGGCATTCATGGTTCACTCAGTGAAGTGTAGCTCCCCAGTGCCGGCAGCACTCATACAGCCCCAGACCATGACACTTCCACCACCATGCTTGACTGTAGGTAAGAAACACTTGCACTCCTCAACTGGTTGCCGCCACACACGCTTGACACCATTTGAACCAAATAAGTTTATCTTGGTCTCATCAGACCACAGGACATGGTTCCAGTAATCCATGTCCTTAGTCTGCTTGTCTTCAGCAAACTGTTTGCAGGCTTTCTTGTGCATCATCTTTATAAGAGGCTTCCTTCTGGGACGACAGCCATGCAGACCAAGTTGATGTGGTGCGCGGTGTATGGTCTGAGCACTGACAGGCTGACCCCCCACCCCTTCAACCTCTGCAGCAATGCTGGCAGCACTCATATGTCTATTTCCCAAAGACAACTTCTGGATATGACACTGAGCACGTGCACTCAACTTCTTTGGTCAACCATGGTGAGGCCTGTTCTGAGTGTAACCTGTCCTGTTAAACCGCTGTATGGTCTTGGCCACCGTGCTACAGCTCAGTTTCAGGGTCTTGGCAATCTTCTTATAGCCTAGGCCATCTTTATGTAGAGAAACAATTCTTTTTTTCAGATCCTCTTTTCTATGAGGTGCCATGTTGAACTTCCAGTGACCAGTATGAGAGAGTGAGAGCGATAATACCAAATTTACCACACCTTTACCCCATTCACACCTGAAACCTTGTAACACTTACAAGTCACATGACACCGGGGTGGCGGGAGGGGATGGCTAATTGGGCCCAATTTGGACATTTTCACTTAGGGGTGTACTCACTTTTGTTGCCAGTGGTTTAGACATTAATGGCTGTGTGTTGAGTTTTTTTGAGGGGACAGCAAATTTACACTGTTATGCAAGCTGTACACTCACTAATTTACATTGTAGCAAAGTGTAATTTCTTCAGTGTTGTCGCATGAAAAGATATTGTAAAATATTTACAAAAGTGTGAGTGGTGTACTCACTTTTGTGAGATACTGTGTGTGTGTACATATATATATATATATATATATATATATATATATATATATATATATATAGTGCTGTGAAAAAGCATTTTTCCCTTCCTGATTTTTTATTTTTTTGCATATTTCTCACACTTGCCTATAGTGCTGTAAAAAAGTAGTTGCCCCCTCCCATGCTGAATCATGAATGAACTGTGATTAACCGCAATTTTTTATAAAGCTGAGTTAAATTTCACTTGCCACACCCAGGCCCGATTACTGCCAGACCTGTTGAATCAAAAAATCACTTAAGTAGAAGCTGTCTGACAAAGTAAAGCACACTAAAAGGTCTAAAAAAGCAACACATCATGCTGTGATCTAAAGAAATTCAAAAACAGATGAGAAACAAAGTCATTGACATGTATCAGATGTATCAGTCTGGAAAGGCTTTGGGACGCAGGGCCATTATTCACAAATGGAGAAAACTTGGAACAGTGGTGTACCTTACCAGGAGGGTCCAGCCAACCAAAATGACTCCAAGAGCACAATGACGACTCATCCAGGAGTTCATAGAAGAACCCAGAACAACATCTAAAGAACTGCAGGCCTCACTTGCCTCAGGTAAGATCAGTGTTCATGAGTAGGGATGAGCCGAACACCCCCCGGTTCGGTTCGCACCAGAACCCGCGAACGGACCGAAAGTTCGCACGAACGTTAGAACCCCATTGACGTCTATGGGACTCGAACGTTCGAAATCAAAAGTGCTCATTTTAAAGGCTAATTTGCATGGTATTGTCCGAAAAAGGGTTTGGGGACCCGGGTCCTACCCCAGGGGACATGTATCAATGCAAAAAAAACTTTTAAAAACGGCCGTTTTTTCGGGAGCAGTGATTTTAATGATGCTTAAAGTAAAAAAAAAAAAAAGTGAAATATTCCTTTAAATATCGTACCTGGGGGGTGTCTATAGTATGCCTGTAAAGTGACGCGTGTTTCCCGTGTTTAGAACAGTCCCTGCACCAAATGTCATTTTTAAAGGAAAAAATCTCATTTAAAACTGCTTGCGGGTTTAATGTCATGTCGGGTCCTGGCAATATGGATAAAAATCAGTGAGACAAACGGCATGGGTACCCCCCAGTCCATTACCAGGCCCTTTGGGTCTTGTATGGATATTAAGGGGAACCCCGCACCCAAATTAAAATAAGGAAAGGTGTGGGGCCACCAGGCCCTATATACTCTGAACAGCAGTATACAGGCGGTGCAAACAAGACAGGGACTGTAGGTTTGTTGTTAAGTAGAATCTCTTTGTAATTTTGAACGGGTACATTTTTAACGTGTTTAGCTCCAGCCAAAAAATCTTTTTTAAGCTTTTTGGAAAACATAGGGAAGGGTTATCACCCCTGTGACATTTGTTTTGCTGTCTTTCCTCCTCTTCAGAAGATTTCACCTCACTTTTTTGTCCCAATGAAAAATGTTTTTTGAAAATTTGGGTTTTTTTGTGGAACAAGGATTGGAAAGCATCAGTGGAAAGGAGAAATTGTTTTCCCATATTAACTCTTACAGGAGAGAATTTCCCTTCCTAGGGGTAGATTTCATCTCACTTCCTGTTGTCTCCTTCCGTTTGCAAGTAGGAGTCGTTTATAAGTTAGATGTTTGAAAGTAGGGTCCTGCCCTATATACTCAGCAGAAATTTGGGCCTTAGGTGTTGCTGTGGCCACAACACTGTAAGCCCTCACAGGGCCCTGCTGTGAAATATTAGATCAAGAATTGTAATTACATGCCCCTGTTGAACAGGAGCTGAAAAATTAGGCCTTAGGCACTGGTGCTGGTGCCACAACACTGCAACCCCTCACAGACACTCTAGTTGGAACGCAGGAACGAGCCCTGCTGCAAAGTATTGCATCAAAAATTGTAATTACACGCCCCTGTTAGACAGGGGCAGAAAAATTGGGCCTTAGGCACTGGTGCTGGTGCCACAACACTGCAACCCCTCACAGACACTCTAGTTGGAATGCAGGAACGAGCCCTGCTGCAAAGTATTACATCAAAAATTGTAATTACACGCCCCTGTTAAACAGGGGCTGAAAAATTGTGCCTTAGGCACTGGTGGTGGCGCCCAGAACCAAAAATGTTCTTACAAGCTATCAGCGTGATGATTGAGGAGGAAGAGGATAACTACTCAGGGATAGTCACTCAGCATCAGCATAGGCAGTCTTTGAAGGGATCTGAAAAAAATGATTCAGTTACATCAGCATCAGGTGCTTGGTAGCTGGTGGTGATCCAAGACTGATTCATTTTTATGAAGGTCAGCCGATCGACCGAGTCGGTGGACAGACGCACCCTGTGATCGGTTACCACGCCTCCAGCAGCACTGAATGTGCGTTCCGAAAGAACGCTGGATGCAGGACAGGCCAGTAGCTCAATTGCATACTGTGCAAGCTCTGGCCAGTGATCCATCCTCAAGACCCAGTAACCCAGAGGATTTTCGGTGGGAAAGGTGTCCAAGTCTAATCTTGCCCCTAGGTATTCCTGCACCATGTAAAACAGACGCTGGCGATGGTTGCTGGAACCGATCATACCTTGGGGCTGCGGACCAAAAAATTGTCTGAACGCATCGGTCAGACGGCCACCTTCTCCACCGCTCCTTCTTTGACTGACCGAAGCCTCAGCAACACGTTGTCCAGAAACAGGAGTTTGTAACCTCCCAGTCTCTGGGAACGCGTTGCACAGACCTTTCTGCAAGGCCTCCCAAAGATGTTTCATCCTCTGCTCCCTCTGCGATGGCAAGATAAGGTCCGCAACCTTACCCTTGTAACGTGGATCAAGGAGGGTTGCCAGCCAGTATTGGTCCTTCTCCTTGATACCACGAATACGAGGATCCTTACGCAGGCTTTGCAGGATCAGGGAGGCCATGCAGCGTAGGTTTGCTGAGGCATTCGGTCCGGAGTCCTCTGGGTCACTAAGGACGACAACGTCCGCAGCCACCTCCTCCCAGCCACGTACAAGTCCATGTGTTCCTTGGGACTGATCCCTTAAAGACTGCTGATGCTGAGTGCCAGGCTCCACCTCCATACTGACACAATCTTCCTCCTCCTCCTCCTCCTCCTCGTCCTCTTCCTGTGTGATCGGCGGGCACGCAGGAACACTGTCTGGATAAAGGGGGCCTTGAGAGCTAAGGAAGTCCTCCTCTTCCTGCCTCTGTTCTGCCTCAAGTGCCCTGTCCATTATTCCATGCAGCGTGTGCTCCAACAGGTGGACAAGGGGGACAGTGTCACTGATGCATGCACTGTCAGTGCTCACCATCCTCGTGGCCTCCTCGAATGGTGACAGGACAGTGCATGCATCCCTGATCATGGCCCACTGGCGTGGGGAAAAAAAACCAAGGTCCCCTGACCCTGTCCTGGTGCCATAGTCGCACAGGTACTCATTGATGGCCCTCTGCTGCGTGTGCAGCCGCTGCAGCATGGCCAACGTTGAGTTCCACCTGGTGGGCATGTCACAGATTAGGCGGTTCTTGGGCAGGTTAAACTCCTTTTGGAGGTCCGTCAGCCGAGCACTGGCATTATATGACCGGCGGAAATGCACACAGACTTTCCTGGCCTGCCTCAGGACATCCTGTAAGCCCGGGTACCTGCCCAAGAACCGCTGCACCACCAAGTTAAGGACGTGAGCCAAACAGGGCACATGGGTCAGTTGTCCCTGTCGGAGGGCAGAGAGGAGGTTGGTGCCATTGTCGCAAACCACCATTCCTGCCTTAAATTGGCGTGGCGTCAACCACCTCTGAACCTGCCCCTGCAGAGCTGACAGAACCTCTGCCCCAGTGTGGCTCCTGTCCCCCAAGCACACCAGCTCAAGCACCGCATGGCATCTTTTGGCCTGCGTACTTGCGTAGCCCCTTGAACGCCTACAGAGCACCGCTGGTTCCGAGGAAGAGGCCTTGGCAAGAGGGGGTGGAGGAGAGAGGTTTGTCACAATCAGCATTTTGGAGGCGTGGTGGCGGAACAACCTCCAACACTACTGCACCTTGTCCTGCATCCTTCCCAGCTGCCAGCAGAGTCACCCAATGCGCCGTGAAACTTAGGTAACGTCCCTGTCCATGCCTGCTGGACCATGAGTCAGCGGTAATATGCACCTTACCGCTGACCGCCCTGTCCAGCGAGGCATGGACATTGCCTTCCACATGCCGGTAGAGAGCCGGAATCGCCTTCCGTGAGAAAAAGTGGCGTTTGGGTACCTGCCACTGAGGAACCGCACATTCCACAAACTCACGGAAGGGGGCAGAGTCTACCAACTGAAAAGGCAGCAGTTGAAGTGCTAGCAATTTTGCCAAGCTAGCATTCAACCGCTGGGCATGTGGATGGCTGGGAGCAAACTTCTTTCGGCGGTGCAGCAGCTGGGGCAGGGAAATTTGCCTGGTACAATCTGACGTCGGTGTACCAAAAGCAGATTGCCCACAAGTACTTGGCTGTGACACACCTAATTCTACACCTTCATTCCTCTCACTGCAGGTCTCAGAGAGGACTGAAGGTCTAGTGGGGTTGGAAATCTCAGCTGATGAGGAGCAAGGAGAGATCCTCTTTGTTCTTTGGTGTGGGTCTTTTAGATATGCTTGCCAACGAACTGCATGGCAGGTCAACATATGTCTGGTCAAGCATGTGGTACCCAAGCGGGAGATGTTTTGGCCACGCGAGATACGCTTGAGACATATGTTGCAAATAGCAGCGGTGCGATCTGATGCACTCGTCTCAAAAAAGGCCCACACCAAAGAACTTTTTGAATAACGCGCAGAGACTGCAGCGCCCTGCACATGTGGAGCTTTGGGGTGTGATGCAGTCAATGTGCTGCCCTTAGGCTGGCCCCTGGAGGGCATCCTGCCTCGTTGGTGATGTGCCGCCTCCTCCTCCTCCTCCTCTCTCCTATCAGGCACCCACGTTGAGTCAGTGACCTCATCATCCCCTCCCTCCTCATCACTGGAGCAAACCTGGCAGTATGCTGCAGCAGGGGGAGCATGACTGCCAGATTGCTGTCCTTCTTGGGCACCCCCTCTGTCCGTGCTCATGTTACTGCCTTCATCGAGCTCAGTATCATCATCAGAGCCTTCCAAACGCTGGGCATCCTCCTGGAGCATGTACCCAACACTGTGGTCAAACAGTTCGAGGGAATCCTCAGGAGGACATGGTGGAGCTAGGGAAGGAGTCACTGATGACATTGAGCTGAGGGAAGAGGCCGCTGCTTTGCCAGACAAAGCACCCTGGGCATGGGTGAGAGAGGATGAGGAGGATGAGGACGGCTTGGTCATCCACTCGACCAAGTCTTCCGCATGTTGCGGCTCAACACGGCCAGCTGCCGAAAAAAAGGCCAAGCGTGTCCCATGGCCACGTGCTGATGAGGATGCACCGTCTCCACGACCAGCACTAGACACAGAGCCTGCTTGCCCTCTCTTATTGGCTTGTGACTGTCTGCCTCTCCTTCTTGGCCTTCCAGACATACTAATGGCCTGTAGCTGCACTAAGCTGGGATAGAACACCTGTAATTTTCTTCAGGTAGCTTTATATACTGTAACCAGACAAGCCTGTCTGTCAGTAGGAAGATAACAGGAACGGATCTAGCTGAACACTGTGAGCAGGACGCACTGCACTAAATGTAAATAGCAGGAACGGATCTAGCTGAACACTGTGAGCAGGACGCACTGACTGCACTAAATGTAAATAGCAGGAACAGATCTAGCTGAACACTGTGAGCAGGACGCACTGACTGCACTAAATGTAAATAGCAGGAACAGATCTAGCTGAACACTGTGAGCAGGACGCACTGACTGCACTAAATGTAAATAGCAGGAACGGATCTAGCTGAACACTGTGAGCAGGACGCACTGACTGCACTAAATGTAAATAGCAGGAACAGATCTAGCTGAACACTGTGAGCAGGACGCACTGACTGCACTAAATGTAAATAGCAGGAACAGATCTAGCTGAACACTGTGAGCAGGACGCACTGACTGCACTAAATGTAAATAGCAGGAACAGATCTAGCTGAACACTGTGAGCAGGACGCACTGACTGCACTAAATGTAAATAGCAGGAACAGATCTAGCTGAACACTGTGAGCAGGACGCACTGCACTAAATGTAAATAGCAGGAACGGATCTAGCTGAACACTGTGAGCAGGACGCACTGACTGCACTAAATGTAAATAGCAGGAACAGATCTAGCTGAACACTGTGAGCAGGACGCACTGACTGCACTAAATGTAAATAGCAGTAACGGATCTAGCTGAACACTGTGAGCAGGACGCACTGCACTAAATGTAAATAGCAGGAACGGATCTAGCTGAACACTGTGAGCAGGACGCACTGACTGCACTAAATGTAAATAGCAGGAACAGATCTAGCTGAACACTGTGAGCAGGACGCACTGCACTAAATGTAAATAGCAGGAACGGATATAGCTGAACACTGTGAGCAGGACGCACTGACTGCACTAAATGTAAATAGCAGGAACAGATCTAGCTGAACACTGTGAGCAGGACGCACTGCACTAAATGTAAATAGCAGTAACGGATCTAGCTGAACACTGTGAGCAGGACGCACTGCACTAAATGTAAATAGCAGGAACAGATCTAGCTGAACACTGTGAGCAGGACGCACTGCACTAAATGTAAATAGCAGGAACGGATCTAGCTGAACACTGTGAGCAGGACGCACTGACTGCACTAAATGTAAATAGCAGGAACGGATCTAGCTGAACACTGTGAGCAGGACGCACTGACTGCACTAAATGTAAATAGCAGGAACAGATCTAGCTGAACACTGTGAGCAGGACGCACTGACTGCACTAAATGTAAATAGCAGGAACGGATCTAGCTGAACACTGTGAGCAGGACGCACTGCACTAAATGTAAATAGCAGGAACAGATCTAGCTGAACACTGTGAGCAGGACGCACTGCACTAAATGTAAATAGCAGGAACGGATCTAGCTGAACACTGTGAGCAGGACGCACTGACTACACTAAATGTAAATAGCAGGAACAGATCTAGCTGAACACTGTGAGCAGGACGCACTGACTGCACTAAATGTAAATAGCAGGAACGGATCTAGCTGAACACTGTGAGCAGGACGCACTGCACTAAATGTAAATAGCAGGAACAGATCTAGCTGAACACTGTGAGCAGGACGCACTGCACTAAATGTAAATAGCAGGAACAGATCTAGCTGAACACTGTGAGCAGGACGCACTGACTGCACTAAATGTAAATAGCAGGAACGGATCTAGCTGAACACTGTGAGCAGGACGCACTGCACTAAATGTAAATAGCAGGAACGGATCTAGCTGAACACTGTGAGCAGGACGCACTGCACTAAATGTAAATAGCAGGAACAGATCTAGCTGAACACTGTGAGCAGGACGCACTGCACTAAATGTAAATAGCAGGAACGGATCTAGCTGAACACTGTGAGCAGGACGCACTGACTGCACTAAATGTAAATAGCAGGAACGGATCTAGCTGAACACTGTGAGCAGGACGCACTGCACTAAATGTAAATAGCAGGAACAGATCTAGCTGAACACTGTGAGCAGGACGCACTGCACTAAATGTAAATAGCAGGAACGGATCTAGCTGAACACTGTGAGCAGGACGCACTGACTGCACTAAATGTAAATAGCAGGAACGGATCTAGCTGAACACTGTGAGCAGGACGCACTGCACTAAATGTAAATAGCATCCCTATTCATGAGTCAACAATAAGAAAGAGACTGGGCAAAAATGGCATCCATGGGAGAGTTCCAAGGCCACAGCTGACCAAAAAGAACACACAGGCTCATCTCACATTTACCAAAAACATATTGTTTTCCCCAAGACTTTTTGGCAAATATTCTGTGGATTGATGAGACAAAAATTTTACTTTTTGGAAGGTGTGCGTCCCGTTACATCTAGCATAAAACTAATACACCATTTCATAACAAGAACATCATACCAACGCTCTCCAGCCCCCCCCACAGTGCTCTTTGCTCCCCCTAGTGCTCTCTACTCCTGTTCTTTCTGCCCCCCAGTGCTACCCAGCTCTCCCCAGCCTCCCTCCCTGTGCTCTCCAGAGTCCAACCCCTCCAGTGCTCCCCACTCCCCCCAGTGCTCTCCACCCCCACAGTGCTCTCCGTCCCCCACAGTGCTCCCCTGCCCCCCATGCTCTCCACCCCCCCATGCTCTCCACCCCTGTTCTTTCTGCTCCCCCCGTGCTCTCCACCCCCCCAGTGCTCTCAGCTACCCCTGCTCTTTGTCCCCCCAGAGCTCTGAAGCGTCCCCGTGCTCTCCACCCTTGTTCTTTCTGGCCCCCCCAGTGCTCTTCAGCTCTCCACCCCGCCCAGTGCTCTCTACTCCTCCCTACTCTTTGTCCTCTCCAGTGCTCTCCAGCCCCCCTGTGCTCTCCACCTCTGTTCTTTCTGGCCCCCCAGTGTTTTTCAGCTCTCCCCATCAATCTCCAGCCCCCACCCTGGTGCTCTCCACCCCCCAGTGCTCTCCACCCCCCATGCCCTCTGCTCCCCCCTGCTCTTTGTCCCCCCCAGTGCTCTCCAGCACCCCCGTGCTCTCCACCCCATTCTTTCTGGCCCCAATGCCCCGTGCTCTCCAGCTCTCCCCATTACTCCCCAGCCTCCCCCTTGAAGCCCCCTTTAACAAGGGGACCCCCAGATCCCAGCCCTCCCCCCTGTGTGAAATGGTAAGGGGGTACCCCTACCATTTCACAAAAAAGTGTCAAAAATGTTAAAAATAACAAGACAGTTTTTGACAATTCCTTTTTTTAAAATGTTTCTTCTTTCTTCTATCTTTTATCTTCCATCTTCTATCTTCCTTCGGTTTCTTCCTCCATCTTCTTCTTCTTCTGGTTCTTTCTCCGATGTTCTCGCCCGGCATCTTCCTCCGCGGCGTCTTCTTCCCTTCTTCTTCTGGGGCCGCTCCGCATCCACCATGATGGGAGGCTTCCGCTGTGTGACACTTCTCTTCTTCTGAAGGTTCTTAAATAACAGAGGGCGGGGCCACCCGGTGACCCCGCCCCCTCTGACGTCACGTAGAATGCCACAGGGAAGTCCCCGTCAAGTCCCCGTGCGTCAGAGGGGGGCAGGGTCACCGGGTGGCCCCGCCCTCTGTTATTTAAGAACCGTCAGAAGAGGAGAAGCGTCACACAGCGGTAGCCTCCCATCATGGTGGATGCGGAGCGGCCCGAGAAGAAGAAGGGAAGAAGACGCCGCAGAGGAAGAACCAGAAGAAGAAGATGGAGGAAGAAACCGAAGGTAGATAGAAGATAGAAGATAGAAGAAAGAAAAAGCATTTATATAAAGGAATTGTCAAAAACTGTCTCTTGTCATTTTTAACATTTTTGACATTTTTTTGTGAAATGGTAGGGGTATCCCCTTACCATTTCACACAGGGGGGAGGGTCGGGATCTGGGGGTCCCCTTGTTAAAGGGGGCTTCCAGATTCCGATAATCCCCCCGCCCGCAGACCCCCACAACCACCGGGCAAGGGTTGTGGGGATGAGGACCTTGTCCCCATCAACATGGGGACAAGGTGCTGGTACAGTTCAGGAGGGGGGGAGCTTTCTCGTCCCCCCCTCTTTTCCTGTGGCCTGCCAGGTTGCGTGCTCGGATAAGGGTCTGGTATGGATTTTTGGGGGGACCCCACACCATTTTTTTTAAATTTTGGTGTGGGATTCCCCTTAAAATCCATACCAGACCTGAAGGGTCTGGTATAGATTTTGAGGGGGACTCCACGCCATTTTTAAAAAAAATTTTGGCTGTGGTTCCCCTTAATATCCATACCAGACCTGAAGGGCCTGGTATGGAATTTAGGGGGGCCCCCACGCCATTTTTTTTTTAAATTTTGGTTCGGGGTTCCCCTGTGGGGAATTCCCATGCCGTTTTTATCAATGAACTTTCAAGTGTATTGTCGGACCGACAATTCATTAATAGCCGCAAGTAGTTTTAAATGACTTTTTTTCCTTTGAAATGTCTTTACCTTTGGAAGCCCTTAATGTGAAAGATGATGTTACGCCGAGTAAATACATTCCTAACATGTCACGCTTTAAAATTGCGCACACTCGTGGAATGGCACCAAACTCCGGTACCTAAAAATTCCCATAGGCGACGCTTTAAAATTCTTTACAGGTTACCTGTTTAGGGTTACAGAAGAAGTCTAGCACTAGAATTATTGCTCTTGCTCTAACGTTCGAGGCGATACCTCACATGTGTGGTTTGAACGCCATTTACATATGTGGGCGCAAACTACGTATGGGTTCGCTTCTGTGAGCAAGCAGGGGGGGGCTTCACTTTTTTTTTGTTTTACTTTTATTTATTTTTTTGACACTTTTTTACTTTTTTTTATCACTTTTATTCCTATTACAAGGAATGTAAACATCCCTTGTAATAGGAATACAATAGCAATAGTGCGTGACAAAAAAAAATGATTTTGGCTTCCCAGCCGAGGCGGCGGCAGTTTTTCAAATGCAGAGGCCGGGCGTGATGTCATAACATCACGCCTGGCCTCCGAAAGGTCATAGAGACTTCTGGGGGCCATCTGGGCCGCTGGATTCTCTATGGTGAACTTCCGCCACCAGCTGGTCCATTCTTTGGCTCGCCGATCGCACGAACGAGCTGGTAGAAGCACCGGAGGGCGGCACGAGGGGGGGGTTTCATCCCCTCCTGCCGCTTGTAAGAACGATCAAGTGGCTGCCACTATGATTGTTCTTACAGTGCAGGGAATTGCTGGTTGAGAACAATGATATCTGAATGATGCCTGTGACTGCAGGCATCATTTAGATATCACCACTCAAACTCTGTGACGTCATATGATGGCATGCGGGCGGCAAGTGGTAAAAATGATCAGCTTTTATTTATTCATGTAAAAGCTTTATCTCGAAAGGAAAGCAAAACAGTTTGGTGTAACTGAATATAAGGTGTGAGTTGGAGTTTGGCTTCAATTTGTTAGTATATCTAAATCTGCTAATACACTTAACATCCTCCCCCCAGACTGACAATGCTGCTGCCTGCTGTGCCTACTGTGCCCATTCCATTCTTCCAGAGTTGCGTCTTACTAATACAGGAGGTGTGTTACTGGCCAGATCCCCAGATGAAAACAGACAAAAGAAAAAGCCAAAGAAAATAAATATTTTCTATATACTGTGTGTATATATATATATATATATATATATATATATATATATATATATATATATATATATATATATGTAAAGAAGAAACACACAACATAATGCTCAGTAACACCAGTTTCATTTGCATTAAAGCCCAACCTGGGGCTTTAGGTCAGTTTTCCCATTGAGAGGACCTCGGATGCCCCTTCAAACATTTTATTTTATTTTTTTTTCATTTTTATTTACTCTTTTAAGATGTCTACACACCAGTTACTGAGGTTATTCACCCCAAAAGGCATCTTGTGTCAGAAAGCAATTAAAAAAATATAGCCCAGAGGCTTTAAACATTTTTTTGCAAAATAAAGATTTTATATAAATAGTTAAAAATATAAACATATTTCATACATGAAACATTGATTGGAAAACTGAATAACTAAAGAACAAAACAATTGACCCCAAACAGTAGATCACAACCTACCACCCCGAGATTGACTGACTCATTCCATACCATAATGGTATTAGTCTGAACCACAGACCATTTACATTGATACAAACACAGAGCTAAACATAGAAATGAAGGTTAATCAAGACTTCTGCTGCCATTTTATGACACTGATAAGAACAAAACATCATTTGCATACTAAGTGGTCTAAATTAAGTCACTTGATTATAGTGATGCCATGCATTTTTAATTTAGCCTCTATAGAGGAAAGTTCTTTTTTTCCTACAGTAAAGTATAGATTTGTAGTTCACTCGGTGGAGGTAGACATTTTCAACAATATGGCAAGTTTTCAGGGTGACATTTGGTGAGAGTTTTTTTTAAAGAAATATATCACATTTTCATCAAAGTGCAGCCTGGCACAGTAGATTTATAGATCCGAGAGCCTATTAAATAGAACTGTTCATCACAGCTGTCTAGCACATAGACTGGCTGTTTGCTAATATCCACTAGTGTCCTTTTGTCATTCTTCTTTCAGCTTAGAAAAGCCAAAAGAGGTGTTTGGGAAAGACCACCAATGCATCAAACCTAGTCAGAATATCTTGAATCTTTGACTTACTGTATGGTTTTAAGCCAAGACGTTAGACAAAAAAAATCCAATAACATGTAATGCAAAATTCTATGTACCTGTCTGCTTTTAGTCTCCTGATACACTCTTGTAAAGGTAAAGTTTTTATTTTATCTGTTTCATGTGACCCCTGTAAACATTTCCTATGATAAGTACACCACACTTGTCCACTAAAGGGTCTGTTTACCTATAAATAAAATAGGATTTTTTAGGTGGAGACAGGTAGGATGATATATCCCCACCACTCTCCAATTTTATGTACAGTGCATCTGGAAAGTATTCACAGCGCTTCGCTTTTTCCACATTTTGTTATGTTACGGCCTTATTCCAAAATGGATTCAATTTATTATTTTCCTCAAAATTCTACAAACAATACCCCATGACGACAACCTGACAGAAGTTTGTTTGAAATCTTTGCAAATTTATTAAAAATAAAAAACATAAAAATCACATGTACATAAGTATTCACAGCCTTTGCCATGACACTCAAAATTGAGCTCAGGCTCCTGTTTCCACCGATCATCCTTGAGATGTTCCTACAACTTGATTGGAGTCCACCTGTGGTAAAGTCAGTTGACTGGGCATGATTTGTAAAGGCACACACCTGTCTATATAAGGTCTCACAGTTAACAGTGCATGTTAGAGCACAAACCAAGTCTTGAAGTCCAAGGAATTGACTGTAGACCTCTGAGACAGCATTGTATTGATATGTAGATATTCGCCAGCAGACCAAGGATCATCAATTTCGTCCAAAAGTTTTTTGCTAAAAAGAAAGATCACATCACAAAACGGTGTGAATGTGTGCAATGGAAATATGGACTGAGGATTGTGTCGAGGCACAGATCTGGGGAAGGGTACAGAAAAATTTCTGCAGCATTGAAGGTCCAAATGAGAACAGTGGCCTCCATCCTCTCTAAATGGAAGACATTTAGAACCATCAGGACTCTTCCTAGAGTGGGCTGCCCATCCAAACTGAGCAATCAGTGGAGAAGGCCCCTAGTCAGGGCGGTGACCAAGAACCCAGTGCTCCAGCGTTTCTCTGTGGAGAGAGGACAACCTTCCAAAAGAACAACCATCTCTGCTGCACTAAACCATCAGGCCTGTATGGTAGAGTGGCCAGACGGAAGACACTTCTCAGTAAAAGGCACATGACAGCCCACCTGGAGTTTGCCAAAAGGCACCTGAAGGAGACTCAGACCATGAGAAACAAAATTCTCTGGTCTGATGAAACAAAGATTGAACTCTTTGGCCTGAATGGCAAGCGTCATGTCTGAAGGAAACCAGGCACTGCTCATCATCTTGCCAATACCATCCCTACAGTGAAGCATGGTGGTGGCAGCATCATGCTGTGGGGATTTTTTTCAGTGTCAGGAACTGGGAGACTAGTCAGGATTGAGGGAAAGATGAATGCAGCAATGTTCAGAGACATCTTTGATGAAAACCTGCTTCAGAGTGCTCTGGACCTCAGACTGGGGTGAAGATTCATCTTCCAACAGGACAATGACCCTAAGCAGACAGCCAAGATAACAAAGGAGTGGCTATGGGACAACTCTGTGAATGTCCTTGAGTGGCCCAGCCAGAGCCCAGACTTGAACTCGATTGAACATCTCTGGAGAGATCTGAAAAAGGCTGTGCACCGCCACTCCCCATCCAACCTGATGGAGCTTGAGAGGTCCTGCAAAGAAGAATGGGAGAAACTGCCCAAAAATAGGTGTGCCAAGCTTGTAGCATCATACTCAAAAAGACTTCAGGCTGTAATTGGTGCCAAAGGTGCTTCAACAAAGTATTGAGCAAAGGCTGTGAATACTTATGTACATGTGATTTTTTTCGTTTTTTTATTTTGAATAAATTTGCAAAGATTTCAAACACACTTCTTTCACGTTGTCATTATGGGATATTGTTTGTAGAATTTTGAGGAAAATAATGAATTTAATCCATTTTGAAATAAGGCTGTAACATAACAAAATGTGGAAAAGGTGAAGCACTGTGCATACTTCCGAATGCACTGTATGTGTTATACTTGCAATAGTGAGATAGGGTGTATCAGTCTTGTGCATTACCTTACGTAAAATATATTCTCGAAAAACAAACTAAAATACCCACAAAAAGTTAAAAACTTCAGAAGTCCCACAACGACACCCATCTAAAGGAACAGGAACTTACGTGTTTTGTGTTTCGAGGGCAATACCCTCTTCTTCATAGCACAATTTGATGCAGTGTGCGGCGTATGGTCTGAGCACTGATAGGCTGACCCCCCCCCCCCCCACCCCTTCAACCTCTGCAGCAATGCTGGCAGCACTCATACATCTATTTCCCAAAGACAACCTCTGGATATGACGCTGAGCACGTGCACTCAACTTTTTTGGTCGACCATGACGAGGCCTGTTCTGAGTAGAACATGTCCTGTAAACCGCTGTATGGTCTTGGCTACCAGGGTACAGCTCAGTTTCAGGGTCTTGGCAAACTTCTTATAGCCTAGGCCATCTTTATGTAGAGCAACAATTCTTTTTTCAGATCGTCAGAGAGTTATTTGCCATGAGGTGCCATGTTGAACTTCCAGTGACCAGTATGAGAGAGTGAGAGGGATAACACCAAATTTAACACATCTACTCTCCATTCACACCTGAGACCTTGTAACACTAACGAGTCACATGACACAGAGGAGGGAAAATGGCTAATTGGGCCCAATTTGGACATTTTCACTCAGGGGTGTACTCACTTTTGTTGCCAGCGGTTTAGACATTGATGGCTGTGTGTTGAGTTATTTTGAGGGCACAGCAAATTTACACTGTTATACAAGCTATACACTCATTACTTTACATTGTAGCAAAGTGTCATTTCTTCAGTCTTGTCACATGAAAAGATATAATAAAATATTTACAAAAATGTGAGGGGTGTACTCACTTTTGTGAAATACTGTATAAACTCTTTTATGACGGTACAGTGATAGCAATTATGTCATAAGTGAATTATGATATATCTTACACCCAAAATTAAAGTCCACCAATGTCAGAAAAAAATGATTATGCATTGAGGTCAATTGGGGGCGTTTGTGCATTGAAGTCAATGGCACACAATTTTGCATTTAAAGAGGAACTGCAGTCTGTTCACATAATTTGTAATAAAAACATTTTTGCCATTGTGAAGCTTCCCTCCAACCACTTTGCATATTATTTTATATATACTGTGATTCTGTACCTGCCAAATATGCTGCAGAAATCTCCCTCCACTGAGTCTGGCTGCATCCATTTTAACTGTGGGCAGCTGAATCTGCTGCCTGTTCACTTCCTGGATTTACACAGACACACAGAGACACACCTCCAGCTCTGCAGCTCTGATTGGCCCTCTTATTAGAGAGGTTTAGAGAGAGAGCTGTGCATGATGTCATAAGCCTAGGCTTTTTACCAGACAAGGAGCAGGATGTGGGCTGTATGAGGTATTTACTGGCAGAAAAAAAATATTTTACTATCCAAAGTTAAAACAACAAGGGCACAAGATTTAATAGGTGGAAAGTTAAAAAAAATACTAATGCCGCGTACACACGGTCGTACTTTTCGTCTACAAAAGTCAGACAGCCTTTCCGACAGACTTCCGGCAGACTTTCGGTGGACTTGCGGCGGACTTGCGGCCTACTTTCTAACGAACGGACTTGCCTACACACGACCACACAAAAGTCGGTCGGATTCGTACGTGATGACGTACACCGGACTAAAATAAGGAAGTTCATAGCCAGTAGCCAATAGGTGCCCTAGCGTGGCTTTTTGTCCGTCGGACTAGCACACAGACGAGCGGATTTCGGGGTCCGTCGTAGTTACGAAGTAAAGTTTTGAAGCATGTTTCAAATCTAAAGTACGTCGGATTTGAGGCTAAAAAAGTCAGTTGAAAGTCCGGAGAAGCCCACACACGATCGGATTACCAGCCAGCTTTAGTCCGTCAGCGTCCGTTGGACTTTTGTAGACGAAAAGTACGACCGTGTGTACGCGGCATAAAGGTCTGCTTTAAAGTGACCTTCAGTAAGTGTGACCGTCTTTAAAATATGCGCTGCTTGCTGCTTTTATTGCAGCTTAGAAGTCAGTGAGTGTTTAGAGGTCAAGGCAGATGAAACACGTGGTGTAATAGAATGCAGGTTGGTGGAAGACATACAGACACGTTTTTTTCTATATATAAAGTGGACTTTTTGCTGACATTATATGGAGTTTTTTTTTTTGTGTGCAATCACTGTACCGTCACAAAAGTGTTTATATATGTTATTAACTACCCAGAGAGACTAACTACCCAGAGACACTAACTACCCAGAAGGGTTCCCCTAAAATTTTATGTTGTGAAATTGATGATTTAGACATTTGGTATATGCTAATTATTTTACCCTCTATGACTACAATAATTTGTGATTTTTCACCCAATAGGTTAATTTAGAAAATTCACCCAGTCACTTTGGAGATTTTTTTAAATTATTTTTAAGGTTTTGCACGTTCACCCAGATATATTTGCATTTGTTATAGGTTATACATCTAATTGATGGACTATTGGCATATAAGGACACAATCACATTTTACATATATTAGATAAAAGGAAGATGAGAGCAAGGTGTGTACAAGGGAAGGGGGGCCAATATCCTAGTGAATTGAACTATAAAGAGAAATATGCACTAGGTGTGCATTTTGGGTCGCCCTTAATGGATATTGTTGGCCAAAAGTGAGTATTAATTCTCATAGATTGTTATGTATAAAAGTGCACTAGAGTGCCATCTTTATTAAACACATTCAATGCATAAAAAAGGGAGTAACAGTAGGAATTACAATTGTATAAAGTGCAAATACAAACACTGTACATTCACTTGCATATAGAGGATAAAGCACCCATGTGCCTACAGCCCGCAGCCTGTATGTGGAAAATCAGGCGGATGAGGTGTATGGCATGTACCCGACATGTTTCGGAGATGGGTATGTATTACTCCTTCATCAAGGGATTTATGATTAGGTGCTCAAATCTATCTGTAAATATCAAAGAACAAAAGAATATAGTAGTAAAAAATATCTGTGTCGTCATAAATTATATGCGACTACATTTTTGCAATATATGCGATTTTAGTAATTATTGAAAGAAATAATATAGGGAAAGTATAATATGGACTAGTTATACTTACATCAATCTGATTCATAAAGACAAAAAACAACGATAAAAAACAATGAAAGTGGAAGCAGGCTGGCTTCTGGTTCACATAACACAGGGTGGGCAACCCGGAGTGTGATGCAGGGCGTTGCAGCACTTTCACAAGGGATGACCGGTGGAGATCTGTGTGTTTAAAAAGTAATGTTTGTAAGTATACAAGGCATATAATTAAGCCAATGCTCTGCTGAAGGATAAAATAGTCATTCAGCTGTGGTTCACAAAAAAAGTAGGTATGTAAGGTAAGTATTCAAGTAGTCTGGAACAAAGTGTCCTTTTACATTACCTTGTGGCTATTTGATAATCTCTCAAGACTCAGACCTCCAGGCAGCAGTTTAAAAGACTGACAAATGCCCAAGGAGTGTCTGTGTTCTAAATAGGACAACTGATTGGACATCAGCCAATCAGTGTCCACTCCACATAATCAGCTGCAGGATTAGCAGCCATGTGTGGAGATCGGGCATCCCCCAGACGACGAGGCGCGCGGCGTAGCCACGCCCACAGGGGCGTGATGACGTCACGCGTCACGACGTCACCGGCGGGTATGCGGTCCCGGCGCGACTAACGAAAGCCACACCGGGAACCGTACAAGAGCTCGTCCACACGTGAAAGGCCTATGGGGCGCGCAACCAGGTGCTGCCCCATGGCCATGCGTGCGTAGAGCTTACCCGCCGGGTGTCCGTGCGCAAGCGCACATCCAACACCAGGGAGGAACTGCGCCATCTTGTGGATGGATGTAAAAGGTGAACTGGATGAATAACAAAAAGCCAGCCTGCTGTACATAAATACATAAATAGGGTAAAAAATGGATATATAGAAACATGAAGAAACAAAACAAGGAAAAGAAACACATGTATTAAATGACCAAAGGTTGCATGGAACAATTTGCGAAATACCAGTCAGTTTCAAACAATGTTATTAAAATAAACAAAATCTTCACAATCTCTGAAGTAAACACAAGGTATTCATTACTTTAGAACAGTTCGTATTCTAGCAATATAAGGAACCCAGATATACATAGCGTTCAAACATACAGTACAGCGATGACCCAGATCAAAGACAGTTCAGATACATGTGAACATAGTGTCCTGCATCCACACCTGTATCAATCTGGAGGTACTCCATTGCACCGACAGATACCACCTAGTACACAAAATGTCAAAGAAAAATGAGATTACTAAACTGGAAAGCAAGACGAAACAATGAGACACACCAGGAGGTCCCTATAGATCTAGTTCACAGACCCCTGATGTGAACCCAGGAAGGAATGGTTTGAAATTAAAGGCCCCGTTGAGGCCAGGTGGATAATTGGCCCGTAGATTATGTATCCATCTCAGTTCGCATTGGAGAAGACGCTTATTAAAATCTCCTCCTCTCGGACCGAAGTGGATGCGATCAAGGGCCAAAAAATATACTTTGGGGGTTGATGAGGGGTGAGCCATTGCCATATGGCGACCAATAGGGAGGTCTGGATCGCGTTTGCGTATGGTGCCAAGATGCTGGTAGATGCGTTTCCAGAACTCGTTTATGGTCTTACCAACATAGTAGCACCCGCATTCGCAGGTCAGTAAATATACTATTGCTGGGGTTTTGCAGTTAACGTAATGCCTGGGGGTGAACCTTTGGCCATTGGGCAAAATAATGTTTTTTCGTTTGTCCATATATTGGCAATAGTGGCAGCCCCCACACATATATGTTCCCAATACTTTACATGGATCGCCTTTACAGGTTTTGTACTCACTATTGACTATTTTGTCTCCTATAGATGGTGGCCTCCTATAAGTGACTATTGGGGCACTAGGGACAAAGGGGGCCAAGGTTTGGTCCATAGTTAATAAGTGCCAGTATTTATTTAGAATGCGCTTTATCTGCCTATGTTCTGAAGAATATGTCGTGATAATTCTGGTTGTTTCATCTTTACTGGGTTGTTTGTGTACATTAAGTAAGTCACGGCGAGATTGATTGAGCGCTCGTTTATACGCTTTTTTTAGACAGGTGTTTGAGTATCCTCTTTCGAGGAGTCTCTTTTTTAGGGTATTGGCTTCTGTTTTAAATCTGGCATCATCGGAGCAGTTGCGACGTGCTCTTAGATATTGGCTATATGGTATGGAGGTTAAAAGGGGCTTGGGATGAAAACTACTTGCGTGCAACAGGGAGTTGCCGGCTGTGGGTTTTCGGTATAGTTCACTAGAGAGATTGCCATCTAGTGATCTTTTGACCAATACATCCAAGAATATAATTTCCTTTGGACTATGGGTCATTGTAAATTTTAAATTAAAGTCGTTCTTGTTAATGCAGTTAAGAAATTCATGTAGTAGTTCAATTGGCCCATCCCATATCAGGAAGATATCGTCTATGTAACGTCGCCATGTAATAACATGGCGCATATACACAGACAACGACTCCTGGACAAGCAGTGAATGTTCCCACTCCCCCAGGTACAGATTGGCGTACGATGGGGCACAACATGTCCCCATCGCCACGCCCTGTACCTGGAGGTAGTGGGAACCATCAAAGCAAAAGAAGTTATGATTGAGTATAAACTCAAGAGAAGTCAAGATAAATTCAATATATTTGGGTTCAGAATCGCTATATTGTCGCAAAATGTGTTGTATGGCTGATAGCCCTTTGGCATGGGGGATAGTGCAATACAAGGATTCCACATCGATGGCTACCAATTGGGTGCCTTCTTCTATGTGTATATCTTGAATAATCTGTAAGAAATGGATTGTATCGCGTACATACGATGATAGGCAAGTGACTAAAGGTTTTAGATGGTTGTCAACTACACGACTGAGATTTTCTGTTAGGCTTCCACAGCCTGAGATGATAGGTCTGCCCGGTGGTTTTTTCTTTTGTTTATGCAACTTCGGTAACGCATAGAAAGTTGCCTCTTTGGGATGGCTAGTCCTAATGAACTCCCAAACTTGTTTAGATATTGCATTGTGTTGAAATGCAGTGTCAACAAGTGTATAGAAGTCGTGAGTGAATTTGTCCAATAAAGATTTAGAAATGGGGCGGTACCATTCATGGTTTTGTAATATGTCCATGCACATCTCTGTGTATTGTACATTGTCCATAACCACGACGTTGCCGCCCTTGTCAGAGGGTTTAATGACAACGTCGTGGTTACGTGACAGCGCCTCCAGAGCCAACCGTTTATCACGGTTGAAGTTGGGGTGTGAATGCGAAAAGTTTTTCATTTTGTTGATATCTGTTGATACCAATTTAAGGAAAGCTGCAGCGTTGGGGTTGGAACTAGGCGAGGGATATAGAGTAGATTTGTTTTTCAATGTACATACTTGCGTATGTGAAGTTGGTATAGCATCCATGTTCCTGTCGGGGTCATGGGTGTTTTCCTGGGTCAAAGGATTTTCAAAATCGTTTTCGTCTAGCAAGGCAACAAGATTATCTAATGCTTGAATCTCTTGATTTGTGAATTTCTGTTCCATCAAGGGTTTTTTTGCATAAAGGCTTTTTAGTAAGACTTTGCGGATGAATAGATGTATATCTTTAATGGCTCCAAATCTGTCCAGACGGGTGTCTGGACAGAAAGTGAGGCCACGTCCTAGAACAGCCAATTCGTGTTCATTGAGTGAGTATGATGATAAATTGACTACATTTAGCGTGGTTGATGTTGATTGGGTTTGTAGGCCTTGGATGACTGTGTTTTTGTTTGTTTTTGATGCGTTTGCATGCGGCCTCGCATTTGGTCTAAAAAAGTTCCAGGGGGCATGGATTGTGATTGTGGTGTAGTGGGCATAAAGGATGATGTATTCAAAGACGATCCGGAACAACTGGCCGGAGTCTGTACATCTGATGTGTCGCTATTAAGATGCTGGTTAATATGGGAGCCATTACTTGCCTGTGAAGGGGAGCTCTCCATGTGTGAAGACTCATCATAGGATTCATTGCCCTGGCGACGCCGTTTAAATTGTCGACGACCTTTGTTATGAGCAGAGGGCTGTAGGGAAGAAGAGACAGGTGAGTATACACAAGATTCAGATGCGTTTTTTTGTTGTTTGTTTCTTTGTGGTTTTTTGGAAAATTTATTGTTTGTATTGGTTTGCCATTTATAAGCTCTACCGTCTTCAAAGGCTTTCCTATCGCGTTGTAATTTTTTGTCCTTTTTAATTAGTATATTTTTGTTAAACTCTTCTAGATGTCGTTTTAGTCTTTCTTCTGACTCAGAGAAGGACACATGAGTTTTTAATGGTGACATTTGATTTTGTAATTTTTCCAATTTGCTATCTATGTCAGTTATACGTTTGGTATACTCATCAATGAGCAGCAGCATCATTTTCCTTGAGCATTCCTTTAAGTTTTCCTCCCACACCACCTTAAAGCTAGGGTCTATATGCTCAAAAGTAGGAAAAATTTGTACCCTAAGTCCAAAGGGGTTTAGATTAGCCAAAATGTAATCTTTAAAGGATTTAATATGCCAGTGCAAGAGAGATTTTTTCTCTAACAATTGACTTAGGGTAGAGAAAGTTGTAGACAGTTCAAAATCAAGAGATTCTTTCTTTTCAAATTCATTGTGTACTTTGGACATGAAGTCCGTCCAGTGACTTCCTTGGTATAGAGCCATACTGACAGAAAAGAAAAAAAAAAAAAAAAAAAAAAAAAGTCTCTCTCTAGTGAACTATACCGAAAACCCACAGCCGGCAACTCCCTGTTGCACGCAAGTAGTTTTCATCCCAAGCCCCTTTTAACCTCCATACCATATAGCCAATATCTAAGAGCACGCCGCAACTGCTCCGATGATGCCAGATTTAAAACAGAAGCCAATACCCTAAAAAAGAGACTCCTCGAAAGAGGATACTCAAACACCTGTCTAAAAAAAGCGTATAAACGAGCGCTCAATCAATCTCGCCGTGACTTACTTAATGTACACAAACAACCCAGTAAAGATGAAACAACCAGAATTATCACGACATATTCTTCAGAACATAGGCAGATAAAGCGCATTCTAAATAAATACTGGCACTTATTAACTATGGACCAAACCTTGGCCCCCTTTGTCCCTAGTGCCCCAATAGTCACTTATAGGAGGCCACCATCTATAGGAGACAAAATAGTCAATAGTGAGTACAAAACCTGTAAAGGCGATCCATGTAAAGTATTGGGAACATATATGTGTGGGGGCTGCCACTATTGCCAATATATGGACAAACGAAAAAACATTATTTTGCCCAATGGCCAAAGGTTCACCCCCAGGCATTACGTTAACTGCAAAACCCCAGCAATAGTATATTTACTGACCTGCGAATGCGGGTGCTACTATGTTGGTAAGACCATAAACGAGTTCTGGAAACGCATCTACCAGCATCTTGGCACCATACGCAAACGCGATCCAGACCTCCCTATTGGTCGCCATATGGCAATGGCTCACCCCTCATCAACCCCCAAAGTATATTTTTTGGCCCTTGATCGCATCCACTTCGGTCCGAGAGGAGGAGATTTTAATAAGCGTCTTCTCCAATGCGAACTGAGATGGATACATAATCTACGGGCCAATTATCCACCTGGCCTCAACGGGGCCTTTAATTTCAAACCATTCCTTCCTGGGTTCACATCAGGGGTCTGTGAACTAGATCTATAGGGACCTCCTGGTGTGTCTCATTGTTTCGTCTTGCTTTCCAGTTTAGTAATCTCATTTTTCTTTGACATTTTGTGTACTAGGTGGTATCTGTCGGTGCAATGGAGTACCTCCAGATTGATACAGGTGTGGATGCAGGACACTATGTTCACATGTATCTGAACTGTCTTTGATCTGGGTCATCGCTGTACTGTATGTTTGAACGCTATGTATATCTGGGTTCCTTATATTGCTAGAATACGAACTGTTCTAAAGTAATGAATACCTTGTGTTTACTTCAGAGATTGTGAAGATTTTGTTTATTTTAATAACATTGTTTGAAACTGACTGGTATTTCGCAAATTGTTCCATGCAACCTTTGGTCATTTAATACATGTGTTTCTTTTCCTTGTTTTGTTTCTTCATGTTTCTATATATCCATTTTTTACCCTATTTATGTATTTATGTACAGCAGGCTGGCTTTTTGTTATTCATCCAGTTCACCTTTTACATCCATCCACAAGATGGCGCAGTTCCTCCCTGGTGTTGGATGTGCGCTTGCGCACGGACACCCGGCGGGTAAGCTCTACGCACGCATGGCCATGGGGCAGCACCTGGTTGCGCGCCCCATAGGCCTTTCACGTGTGGACGAGCTCTTGTACGGTTCCCGGTGTGGCTTTCGTTAGTCGCGCCGGGACCGCATACCCGCCGGTGACGTCGTGACGCGTGACGTCATCACGCCCCTGTGGGCGTGGCTACGCCGCGCGCCTCGTCGTCTGGGGGATGCCCGATCTCCACACATGGCTGCTAATCCTGCAGCTGATTATGTGGAGTGGACACTGATTGGCTGATGTCCAATCAGTTGTCCTATTTAGAACACAGACACTCCTTGGGCATTTGTCAGTCTTTTAAACTGCTGCCTGGAGGTCTGAGTCTTGAGAGATTATCAAATAGCCACAAGGTAATGTAAAAGGACACTTTGTTCCAGACTACTTGAATACTTACCTTACATACCTACTTTTTTTGTGAACCACAGCTGAATGACTATTTTATCCTTCAGCAGAGCATTGGCTTAATTATATGCCTTGTATACTTACAAACATTACTTTTTAAACACACAGATCTCCACCGGTCATCCCTTGTGAAAGTGCTGCAACGCCCTGCATCACACTCCGGGTTGCCCACCCTGTGTTATGTGAACCAGAAGCCAGCCTGCTTCCACTTTCATTGTTTTTTATCGTTGTTTTTTGTCTTTATGAATCAGATTGATGTAAGTATAACTAGTCCATATTATACTTTCCCTATATTATTTCTTTCAATAATTACTAAAATCGCATATATTGCAAAAATGTAGTCGCATATAATTTATGACGACACAGATATTTTTTACTACTATATTCTTTTGTTCTTTGATATTTACAGATAGATTTGAGCACCTAATCATAAATCCCTTGATGAAGGAGTAATACATACCCATCTCCGAAACATGTCGGGTACATGCCATACACCTCATCCGCCTGATTTTCCACATACAGGCTGCGGGCTGTAGGCACATGGGTGCTTTATCCTCTATATGCAAGTGAATGTACAGTGTTTGTATTTGCACTTTATACAATTGTAATTCCTACTGTTACTCCCTTTTTTATGCATTGAATGTGTTTAATAAAGATGGCACTCTAGTGCACTTTTATACATAACAATCTATGAGAATTAATACTCACTTTTGGCCAACAATATCCATTAAGGGCGACCCAAAATGCACACCTAGTGCATATTTCTCTTTATAGTTTTTACATATATTATATTAAGATTGATGATTTGGTGGAACATATAACTGGATACAATTATACGTTTATTCATTACCATTAAGCATGAATCATATTAAAGCAAAGCGCCACATAATAACTATTACATCTACATTATTGTAATGTATTGATTTCCTTTTATTTAGATTGTGGCACTGCACAATGTGTTCATGTCAGAGAACTTAGGAGACCTGTAGCCTAAGACCTGTAAACTAAGTAGCCTAAAGCTCCACCTGCTGGCTAAATACAGGAATACAAAATATTCAAATGTAATATTTCATATTTAACTAAAACAAAGAAATAAGCAAGAAGAAAATAAGTTCTGACAGTAATGGATTTAAATATAACACATGTTTAACATCATTATTTATTCTCTTTAACTATGTATATTTACTGTATACTCTACTGTAAGGTGCTAAATAATATCACTGCACTCTTCAATAAAAGTGAAATAATAGCAATGTACGAATCGCAGCTGAAGCAACATGTCTCCAATATGCCAAGTATTATCTAATATGCCAAATATAACATAATTGTTGTTATGTATGGTAGGAAAGCACTGACACTTAAACGCGATAAACATAATATTAGACACTTAAAAAAGAAATAGCAATGCAGGTACTATCCAATGCGACAATGTAAAAACACACTGATAAGAATAAATAAATATTGGGCTGAGGCATCTTTAATAACAGTCTGCCTACATTGTCATACATCTCTGAGAAGAGAGAGGATTTCAGCTATTGCAGGGAATGCACTGTGTAACCGCACATCAATCAGAATTGATAATCATACACATTGCAGTGACAGACAAGAATGGGATGCTGTGAGAATAGAAATGACTCCATATATATATTACTCTTAGGAAGGAACAAAGAACATTTTTAATATGGATACATTTAACTCTTTACTGAATGGACTGTATACAAGATATTGTGCTTATTTATGGTTATTTTATTAAAAATAAATACAAGTACTGAACATATTTGCCAATTCTGCTATCTGGTGCATGGATGGTCTCTCCTATTTGTGTCTACTGTAGTTAGCCTATTATCCAATCCAATAGGAAGATGTGCCAACATTACTGGTGCAGGAAGTGACAAGCAATCTACTGTCCGAATGTTCAGCCAGTCTTGTGATCCAGAAACACCCCTGAGACAGCAAGGTAAGGTTCCCGATCTACCTGCAAACCACTCCACAGGGAGAAGACAGTGATTATCGCTAGCGGCTATAGCCACTGCTTGCGATACTCGCAAGCAAATCTGGCAGGTTGGTTGTACCCAAGTTGATTGTTTGATCAACTTGGTACATTCAGCCTGCCCATTAACGGTTTAAATCTCGGCCGGTTACTACTGAACCAGGCAAGATTCGAACCGTGAACGGCCGTCCTTAGGCTGAAAGCACTTTGTAAAGCAGCAGACCCCCATTGTGAGTGATAAACAACTCTTCCTGACAGTCCTAATGTGCAAGGATTACATGGGTCTTAAATTTATTTATTTATTTATTTATTTATTTATTTTAGGTACTTATATAGCGCCGTCAATTTATGCAGCGCTTTACATATACAATGTACATTCACATCAGTCCCTACCCTCAAGGAGCTTACAATCTAGGGCCCTAATTCACATTCATACATACTAGGGACAATTTTGACAGGATCCAATTAACCTACCAGCATGTCTTTGTAGTGTGGGAGGAAACCGGAGTACCCGGAGGAAACCCACACAGGCACAGGGAGAACATGCAAACTACAGGCAGGTAGTGTCGTGGTTGGGATTCGAACCAACAACCCTTCTTACTGCTAGGCGAAAGTGCTATCAACTACACCACAAAATAAAGACAGATTTAAGTACTGTATTTATTGGCGTATAACACTCACTTTTTCACCACAAAAATCCGGTACAAATAGCGTGTGCGTGTTATACGCCAATACTTTAATTTTAGCTGCCTGGGAGGGGACAGGGAGGGGGGCAGGGCGAGCGCCGTCAGATTACATACAGTGAGAATCTCCTGTTTACTTGGCGGCCTCTGTAATAGGAAGTCCCATCTCCTGGGCTGCCCTTGGACCACTGTTCCGTCTATCATAGGGGATTTTCACTGTATGAAATATGTCGGCGCTCATCCCGCCCCCCTCCCTGTCCCCTCTAGGCTGCAGATGGGCATCATTCACGCTGCACTGATGGCAATGGTGAGGCTGCTGCATTGAAGGCAATGGTGAGGCTGCATTGATGTGGACTGATGAGGCTGCATTGATGGCACTTGTGAGACTGCAGATGGGCATTGATCAGGCTGCATTGATGGCAATGGTGAGGCTACAGATGGGCACTGACCCTTATTTTGCTTCAAAGTTCCTTATTTAAAATTTAAGTTTTTTTCCTGAAACTTCCCTCTTAAAATGAATGTGCGTGTTATACGCCTGTGCATGTTATACGCCAATAAATACGGGTACTTATATTTTATTTCTGTAAAAAAAATGTCTTATTAGCTATACTACATCTTCTGCTTGTATAGCCTAATATATATGTGAACTGCAAAAAATTGAAATAACACTCTTAAAGCCTCATCCGTATAAACTTGATTGGAAGAGAGAAAGGGTAAATGGCCACAGGGCCCTAATTCGGACTTTACAGGCAAGATGGACAATGATATAGTACAAAAATATATTTATTTAACAATAAGTCATATCAAACAGGTCAAGTAAAAAAGAATTAAAAACATACAATAGGCATATGATAGTAATAAGTATCTAGTGTAAACAAGAGAGTTGACACCAAATAAACGGCAGTGAGCCCCTGTGCGTCAACGCGTTTTGCTGTTTTGCTTCGTCAGGACACACTTGGGGGTACAGTTGTATGCAAAAGTTTAGGAACCCTGACAATTTCCATGTTTGTCATTTATAAATATTTGGGTGTTTGGATCAGCAATTTCATTTTCATCTATCAAATAACTGAAGGACACAGTAATATTTCAGTAGTGAAATGAGGTTTATTGGATTAACCGAAAATGCGCAATATGCATCAAAACAAAATTAGACAGATGCATAAATTTGGACACCCTTGTCATTTTGTTGATTTGAATACCTGTAACTACTTAGCAATAATTAATTTGAACACACAATTGGTTTGGTGAGCTCATTAAGCCTTGAACTTCATAGACAGGTGCATCCAATCATGAGAAAAGGTATTTAAGGTGGTCAATTGCAAGTTGTTGTTCTCTTTGACTCTCCTCTGAAGAGTGGCAACATGGGGGCCTCAAAACAACTCTCAAATGACCTGAAAACAAAGATTGTTCTACATTATGGTTTAGGCGTGGAGCTTTCCAAGCACTGGATGCAGCGGTTCAGCCTGTTTACAGACTCCACACCCAGACAAAACTCTAGCCCTGCAGCCGCATAACAGATGCCTCTGATCCTTCCCACGCGCTCCCCCCTCCTCTCCCTGTGCTTGATAATGAAGACCCCTCCAGCCAGCTACTATCTCTGATGTTAACCACTGCACAGTGCCTCTCTGATCCTCCCCCGTGCTCCCCCCTCCTCTACTTAGGCTTGATAACAGAGGTCACTGCAATGGCTCCTTTTCAGCCTCACAAACTGCACACCTCCCGTCCCTGTTTTCTCTGCATGCCTGATTGCTGTGAATCTCCCTGAGCTCCCTCAAACACCACAATAGAAGAGGGGGCACATTTAGGGCCAGTTCACACTGCTGCAATGTCAGACATCACATGTGATTCGCACAGCACTGCTGTGCAAATCTCATGTGATGTCTGTGTCATGCAAATTCGGCCATACAGATAGTATGGCTGAAATCGCATTCGGACCAAACTCACACAGGACCCATTTTGTGATCCGCACCAGAATCGGATCACATGAGTGTTCACACCCATGTGATCCGATTCCTGTCCGAATTCACAGTTTGCACTGCGATATGCAAACTTTACTGGAGGTGTCATTAACATTGTATTGACACCCCCAGCAGTTCGCAAAGGGCAGTGTGAACTGCCTGCGAGTTGTATGCGATGCAGGAACCCATACTGGATTTGCAGGGTTCCCGCATCACTGCAGTGTGAACGGAGCCTAAGAGTACCCGTCTTGTTCAGCAGTAGCCTGGCCTGTCATCACAAATTCTGTCATCACCGATTCTGGCCTGGCTACCCGCACTACCTGCACCTGCGATTTCTGCGGGGAAGTAAGCAGCGAGTAATTCTGGCTCCCTTGCCAGCCTGGCCAACCACAACTCACAAATGGCTGTCAGTAAAACACTTTGGGGAAAAAAAAGTCTGTGATTCTGAACTGTGCATGCGCAGTCTGAAGTCAGCCGTTTAGAGAACTGCATTTGATGGCATAGTGGCTGCGTTTGATGGTACAGTGGCTGCGATTGATGGTACAGTGGCTGCGTTTGATGGTACAGTGGCTGCGTTTGATGGTACAGTGGCTGCGTTTGATGGTACAGTGGCTGCATTTGATGGTACAGTGGCTGCGTTTGATGGTACAGTGGCTGCGTTTGATGGTACAGTGGCTGCGTTTGATGGTACAGTGGCTGCGTTTGATGGTACAGTGGCTGCGTTTGATGGCACAGTGGCTGCATTTGATGGTACAGTGGCTGCGTTTGATGGTACAGTGGCTGCGTTTGATGGTACAGTGGCTGCGTTTGATGATACAGTGGCTGCGTTTGATGGTACAGTGGCTGCATTTGATGGTACAGTGGCTGCGTTTGATGGTACAGTGGCTGCGTTTGATGGTACAGTGGCTGCATTTGATGGTACAGTGGCTGCGTTTGATGGCACAGTGGCTGCGTTTGATGGCACAGTGGCGGCAATTGATGGGTTTTTTTTCAGAATTTTTCAGTTTGTTTGCGCCCCCCCCAAAAAATTTTGAGCACCAGCCGCCACTGGTGAACCCCTACCTTATAAAATAACTCATTCAGTTTAAAATACCGTGGAACCTTGGATTATGAGCATAATCTCTTTCAGGAGAATGCTTGTAATCCAAAGCACTCGCATATCAAAGCGAGTTTCCCCATAGAAGTCAATGGAAACAAAGATAATTCGTTCCACGTACTTCTATTGTATGCAGTATTGCATGTGGCCGGAGGTGGGGGGGTTCGCCAGAGACACTCGGAAATACTCGGAGACCGCCTAGAGCCGCTCGGATGCTCTCGGAAACCCTCAGAGGCTCAGAAACACTTGGGAACCGAGTGTTTCCGAGTGCATCTGAGTGGCTCAGAGTGTCACCGGAGCCCCCGCACCCCTGATTAAATGCAGTACTGCACACCGCAGAGGCTTGAATCCTGCTAGTTTTGGGAGACAACACTCGCAAACCGAGTCAGGATTTTTTAAAAGTAATAGCTCGTATTGCGAAACGCTCGTTAACCGCGTTACTCGCAATCCAAGGTATTACTGTAGAAATGAAACGTTGGTGTAATATACATATAAAAAATCAATACCTTTTTTTCTTTAATTTGTAAGTGATAATAAAACCTCTGTTCTCAGCTGCATAAGGGGATTAGAGACCTAGGGATAGAGAAACAGCAGGACACTGACCTTCCCAGTGAATGGCTGCGCTGGGGAACATTTCAGCCCATGTCTGATCTTTGGAGGACAGGCAGACTGCTTTTCCATCACAGCCAGAAAACTGACTATGTTGGGATGGATGTGTTGTCATGCCTAGCACAGGGGCTGCCCGTCTGTTAAGGGCGTACAGGCGCCACCCCCCTATTCATTGCCACCTCCCCCTATCCATGTGTCCGGCCCCTTGCAGGATGCTGGATACATAAATTACAATGGCTGGGGTGTTTTTTTGAAGCGCCTGATTAGAGTCAGAGGCTCGAATAGGCTTCAAAATAGGGTGGGCTGGGGGTGCAGAGAATGCAAACAGAGCCTACCCAGGTGTGTTACAACAGCGAATGAATATTGTAACACTGATCTTCCTCCCAGGCCAATCTGCAAGCGGGTTTTGAAACCTGTCACCTGATTGCCTGAAAGGACAGGCAATCCTATTGGATGCCTAGGAGGAGGGGAGGAGCCGCACACTGCAAACCGCAGTGATGGAGGAGAGGACACGGAGCCGCTGCCCGATGTCCGCCACCCGCCTAGATGGGATAAGTTCTGGACCGACCAGCAGACAGCAGGGGGGGGTGCCACCAGCCGCTTCGGGGGTGGTTGTTTGCAGCCCCCCCACCCCACAAAAAAATTAAAAATAAAAACACCAGCCACCACTGGCCTAGCACAATCAATTTGGAATAGGAAAGCTGGGGGACTAGCTAGATCACCAAGTATTTCCCACAAAGGAAGCAATGCAAAGAGAACAAGATCATTTTTAACACAAGTACATGGTACAGCAGACACATATCAGGAATATGAAATGTTGGGGTAACATATTCTTTAAAGTGATTCTAAAAGCTGGACATTTTTACTTTAATGCATTCCCTGCATTAAGGTAAAAAATGTCGTAGTATTTGTATCGCCCCCACCCATCCTTTCTCGATTCAGCACTGTGTCAGTCTGCAGCAAAGCTGGTCTCTCTCCTCACAGGACACAAAGAGGGAGGGAGCAGGGGGTGGGATCGAGTCACGCTGTGTGTCTCTATGGATGCAAACAGCCTTGGCTCAGGCGCAAGCCTGCAGGTGTGCCACCATAACAAGCGGTGTGCTATGGTGGCACACACAGAAGAGGAGGAGCCAACAGAAACATCAGGGGGAGGTTCAGGGCTGCTCTGTGCAATACTATTGCACAGAGCAGGTAAGTATGACATGTTTAATATTTCACAAAAAAAAAAAAAATATCCTTTATAACCACTATTGTAGTCAAATTTGAGAAACCCGCACTATATATGTTTGTTATGTGTTCCCATTCATACAGCATACCTACAAAAAAAAATCTTACTTTTCTAGCTGTTTCTTTGAAATCGGTTTATACATAGGACTCCATAGGCGGCTTGAAATTGTTCAGAATAGCTTCCACGGTACATTTAGGGGGCAATACAACATTATTATCTCCCAAGAGACCCCAAGAGGCCCAAGTTAGCTTGGGCCTCTTGGGGTCTCTTGGGAGATAATAAATCTCTTGGGAGATAAAAATTACTAAACATCAAATGGCGGTACTGGGAGGTGGGTAGGAGGTAGCTGCAGCTATCCTCTAAGAAAAAAAAAGTATAGAATATAGTAATTATTTTTGCAAAAAGGGGAAATCCATCATTTTAGAGTTGTCACTGAAAGAGGAGATGAGGGGGAAATGTTTAAATGATAACAAGAACAGGTCTAAAATGAAAATCTTTTCACTTGGGGAAGACTTCCTCCGATTTCCTGATGTGTCTAAGGACAAGAAAGGGAAACCTCCCAAGTAGTGCGCAGTAAGTAAAACATAAAAAAGAAGTTTTGCCTATACTAATGCCGCGTACACACGACCATGTCCGTCGGACATTCCGATCGTGTGTGGGCTTCATCTGACTTTTTCTTTCTAAAATTCTGACGGACCTAGAAATAGAACATGTTTCAAATCTTTCTGACGGACTCAATACCTATCGGGAAAACCGTTCGTCTGTATGCTAGTCCGACAGACCAAAAATGACGCAAGGGCAGCTATTGGCTACTGGCTATTGAACTTCCTTTTCTAGTCCCGTCGTACGTCATCGCGTTCTAAACGAACGGACTTTGGTGTGATCGTGTGTAGGCAAGTCCGTTTAATCGGAACTCCGTCGGAAAGACCGATGGTCAGAGTCTACTCTGAAGGGAAAGTCCGGTCGTGTGTACGCGGCATAAGACTCAGTTCACACTGCCACGACTTGGGATCCGACTTGTGAGACCCCAAGTCGCATTACATATAAAATCCCATGTTAGTCAATATGAGCTGTCTTAATTAGCACTACTGAAGTCGCTCTGACTTTGGAAAAGGTTCCTGTACTACTTTGAGGCGACTTCTATCCGACTTGTGCTTCAAAGTAGTACTCAAGTCATCAGGAAATCTCCTGGCAAATCTCATCGTAAGTCGCGCAACTTTCAGGTCACGGCAGTGTGAACCGAGCCTTACACTTAAATAGTATTAAATCCAAACCATTACAGTTTTCCTTTAACCACTTGCCGACCAGCTGCCGCAGTCGTACTGCGGCAGAATGGCACGGCTGGGCGAAACAACGCTATGTAACGTCGCTTCGCCCTGTGGCCACTAGGGGTGCGCGCCCCCGCTGCTCACCCACGGAGCCGATGCGAGTGCCTGGCGGTCACGATCACCGCCGGGCTCCCGTGATTGCTTGTGGCATACAGAGAACCGGGATCTGTGTGTGTAAACACATGGTTTCCGGTTCTCTGAGGGGAGAAAAGACAGATCGTCTGCTCATACAGAGTATGAACAGCGATCTGTTATCTCCCCTACACAGTCCCCTCCCCCCTTCAGTTAGAACACACACTAGGGAACACAACCCCTTGATCGCCCCCTAGTGTTAACCCCTTCCCTGCCAGTGACATTTTTACAGTAATCAATGCATTTTTATAGCACTGATCGCTGTATAAATGCCAATGGCCCCAAAAATGTGTCAAATTTGTCCGATGTGTCCGCCATAATGTCGCAGTCCTGATAAAAATCGCAGATCACCACCATTACTAGTAAAAAAAAAAAATTAATAATAAAAATGCCATAAAACTATCCTATATTTTGTAGATGCTATAACGTTTGCCCAAACCAATCAATATACCCTTATTGTGATTTTTTTTACCAAAAATATGTAGAAGAATACATATCGGCCTAAACTGGAGGAAAAAAAATGTTTTTTATATATTTTTGGGGGATATTTATTATAGCAAAAAGTAAAAAATAAGTTTTTTTCAAAATTTCAAAAAATAAAAACAGCAGAGGTGATCAAATACCACCAAAAGAAAGTTCTAAAAAGGACGTCAATTTTGTTTGGGTGCAACTGTCAGTTAAAGCGACGCAGTGCTGAATCGCAAAAAGTGCTCTGATCAGGAAGGGGGTAAAATCTTCCAGGGCTGAAGCGGTTAAAGAGCTCATCTTGCTGCCCATTAATTTGTGCATATTCCCTACTGATTGCATCTTGAATTCCTTTATAGAGATGTTATAAAAGATGACAACACCACAACATACATAAATAAGAGCCAACTCTAGGAACTGGCACTCCTACATCCAATTTATACATATCTGTTAAACCTCAGATAGTTAAATAATTTACATGACGCACTATATAGCCATAATTGGACTATATGCCACAGCAAATTGTTAGTACAACAGCATTGTGTGCTTGGTCTTTATGGACAAAAATGTAGAAAATCATAAATAAGTAAACAGATATACAAGACTAATGTGGTATCATCTAGGAGCTGCAGCAATGTGTTTTATTTCATAAATCCAGCACTAACCATTTATTGCTGCAGTAAAACACAAGCTTGGGTACACAGATATCGCTATTTTGCTTCCACTTTATCTTTTTGTAATTCCTCCGTGGACCTCTGAGTGACTGTTGGTTTAATAAAACCATTACTTTTATTTATTTATTTTACAATTTTATACAATAAATGTATTGTTTTAATAAAACCTTTAGAAGTTAATACAAAACTTTCCAATACACCTGGTGAAACTTTCGTGACATCAGCAATAATGGCCCAAATATTAACAGCAGAAAATCTGGACCTTTCTCTTTGGCCTGGAAGAATCAATAACAATAAAATATAGGCTGTAACTTCGTAACTCACAGAAGGAGCAATGGATGTGTCAAGCAGAGCCTAATCTTTTTATATGGTATGTTGTTGCATGCAGACGGAGCGTCTGGAAACATAAAAATCAATTTTCAAGAGTTTGTTGGACAATAGCCCTCGTTTCAAAAGTCCAAAAGTAATGTGCAATAAACATTAACAACCGGCGAGTCTGTTCTGATTGCATTGAACAGATGAAATGTAAAACTTAATTGAGCTGAGAAACAAAATAATGTCTGTGGGTACCAGAAGACACCACCATCTGTGGCTTGCCAATAGAAGAAGCAATTGGACAGATTGGAAAATCTTGTCCGAATGTTTTTGTTTTTACCTGATAGACCGGCCGTGGAAGAGCCTGCAGTGTGCCTCCCCACCCATTGCTGTAGGTTCATAACAGACATTGCAGGCTGGTATTTAACCACTTCAATACTGGGCATTTTCTCTCCTTCCTGCCCAGACCAATTTTGAGCTTTCAGTGCTGTCGCACTTTGAATGACAATTGCGCGGTCATGCAACACTGTACCAATGAAATGTTAAATTTTATTCGTTTTTCTTTGCTTCTATTACAAAATTTGTAGATAAGTAAGTTTTCTCCTTCACTGATGGGCACTGATGAGGCAGTACTGATTGGCACTGATGAGGCAATTATATGCAGCACTGATGGGCACTGATAGGCACTGATAGGTGGCACTGACGGGCACAGATAGGTGGCACTGTTAAGTAGCACTGATAGGTGACACTGATGGGCACTCATAGGTGGCACTGATATGTGGCACTGTTAGGCAGCACTGATCAGGAGGCACTGGCAGGCAGCACTGATGGGCACGGAGTGCCATCCCTAATGGGCACAGATTGGCATAAATGGTGGTCATAGGTGGGTATCCCTGATGGTCATGGGTGGGCACCCTCGATGGGTCTGCACTGATTATCATCACAGAACCCCCCTGTCAGGAGAGCAGGAGATCGGCTCTCCTCAACTCATGCCTGTCAGTGCGAATGGAGGAAAAGCCAATAAACGGCTCTTCCTGTTTAAACTGTGATCAGCTGTGATTGTACACAGCTGACCACGTGGTAAAGCGCCTACGTCATAGGCTCTTTACCAAGATTGGAGATGCAGTGTGTCAGATTAACACCACGGATGGCTGTGCTGCGTGCCCCTGCGGGCGTGCGCTATCAGCTTATCCTGCTGGACGCTATATGACACCCAGTCAGGATAACAGAACCACTGACCGGCCGTCATTCTGCTATATGGTGGGCGGGAAGTGGTTAATGTCTCAATGGGCAATATAAATGATTTTGGGTGGTTTTACCATGCATTGACATCTGACCACCAGTTAATGTATTGTGCAGGCTTAGGTATTAAAAGCCACATAATCTGATAAAAGATATTAACAGTAACATCTGCTATTGAAGTGGAACTAAAGTCTTTCAACATTAAACAAGAAGTGCAGGAAAGGAGAATAGCAAACATTTTTACTTACCTAGGTGGATGCAGCATAGATCCGATGCTGCAGCTGTCCCCCCACTGGCTCTATACCTAAAACTGAGTGATCACAGGCCGCTGATCACTTAGTTCTCGGATCAGCTGTGAGCACTAAGTGGTGACTATCAGGGCCGTCTTTAATATTGATTGGAACCCTGGGCAAACATTTTCTTGGGCGCCCCCTATGCAATTTCGCTCTCCACCTGCTCTGAGACATACAATAAATAGCAGCTAGACTTGAAATCAGTTTACTTAATCAGATCACGCAGCGATTGTGATTGGTTGCCAAAGGTTACAGTGTATTATTACCGCTCACTGACTGGCTGCTAGAGGTCACAGCATACATTATGGCTCACTGATTATTTGCTAGAGGTTACAGCACATGACTTCCGCTTGTTGATTGGTTGCTAGAGGTTACTGTACATCAATACTGCTCAATCATTGGCTGCTAGACTTTACTGGACATCCTTACCACTCACTAATTGGTTGCTAGAGGTTACTGCACATTATTGCTGCTCACTGATTGGTGGCTAGAGGTTACTGCATATTCTTATCACTCAATGATTGGTTGGAAGAGGTTAGTGCACACCCTTACTGCTCACTGATTGGTTGCTAAAGGTAATAGCACATCATCTCCTCACGGCACACCACCTGCAATGACCACCAATGTTAGGGGAGATTTACACTGACCACCAATATAAAGGGGGATATACACTGACCACCAGTGTAAGGGAAATTCTGCACTTACCACCAATGTAAAGAGAAATGTACACTGATCACCAATGCAATGAATAATTTACACTTGCAACGAATGTAATGGGGGATTTTACATCAACAACCAATAAAGGGGATTTCTATACTGGCCACCATTTTTTTTACAGATTACCAATATAAAGAGGAGTTTCTACACTGGCCACCAACGTAATGGTGGATTTACACTGACTACCAATGTAATAGGAGCTTTCACAGTAACCATCAATGTAACAAGGGATTTACACTGACCGCCAATATAAGGGGGACCTTTACACTGGCCACTAGTGTGAATGAAAGAATTGTACACCAAGCCTCAATGTAATGAGAAGATTTACATTGGCCACTAGTGTAACTGAGACATTTAGCCTGCGTTCACATTTGTGTGTGTGTCAGAAACGCATGCAGAATCGCTTTCCTGACACCACAGAAATGTGCTGCCCTTTAGCAGATACACAGCAGTGCCATTAATTTGGTAATGATACCCTCATGCATCTGCTGAGATGTGCGTATTCACATGCTCCAAAATTCTGGGGGTTGTGGCACCATGTTATTTTGAAAAGAGTTCCACCTCCAATTTGCTTACCTTTGCAGAACAGGCTGATGTTAGGCTTAATGACCACGGTTGTAGGCAAGACTTTCCATCATGCCCCTTTATCTCCCCAGTGGGCAGCATTCAGCAGAAGTGATGGTGAATATGACCTCAGAGGGGCATGATATACATATGAATGCCACCTTTTTTTACATATCAATGCCATTGGTCCACAACTATTTGCATATTTATGCTGCCGCTATTTACATATCAATGCAGGTTATTTACATGTAAACACAGGGTCTGCAGGTGAGTCAGCAGAGCTGGGCAGCTTTAGTAACAGAACTTCACACTGGGATATCGGGACACAGCATGGGACTAAAATTTCAAGGAACAAGGGAATTTAAACTGTGATAGTTGGCAAGTATGAGGCAGCTGCTTTGGGCCCCACAACAATGATGGGGCCCAGGGCAGCTGCCCCTTTTTCCCTGCCTTAAAAACGGCCCTGGTGACTATCAATCACCAGCTGTGTGGTCTGCCCCTCTAGTGCTCACTGGAGCACCAGGTTGTGGAGGAGATGGAAGCACTAGCTCTGGCCTACAGCAGCTCTCTGTGAAAACCCACAGCCTCCATCTGCTGTTTCTGCCTACCGGCCTTCCCATTGCATATCAGACCTGTAGAACTGAGCTGAGGGGAGTTCTCCAAAACTCCTCCTCTGCTCTTTACCACAAGTCTTATAGGTGGAACTGAAAAAAGAGGCAAAGCAGCTAGTTAGTGTTCTGTGCACACTGCATTGTATTAAAAAACAAATGCAATCCCATTGAGCTGTCATGATGTCTGCAACAGCTGTAAGGACCTTCCTGTGATCTCTACCTCAGTTGACTGTTATCAGCTAGCATTGTTTCCAGATCTCCTTGTGCTATGGAGATGAGAGGGGGGGGGGGAGGTGTTTTGTAGGCCTAACACTCCCTTGTCCTAGAGTGACACTGCTTTTTTTCCATGGATATGGTACAATGATTGAGCATTGTCATCCTTGGAAAGGAAGTGTGTTTACTGGCAGGATCATCAGGTATTAAAGAAAAAATAATCATGAAAAAAAGGGAAAAAAATGAATGCACCCAACACATCTAAGTACTGGTAAGCTACAATACATTCATTTTCCTTCTGGGGTTTAGGTACAAACTAACTTCAAAGATTTGAATAGACAAATATGAAACAATGTTATAGTAGCAATCTCTGCCATCGCTCTTTGTTTGATGGACACATCTTTGCACTTTTATTCTATCATGAGTCTACATTATAATTATTTCTCGGTTACAGTTTGCCCTTCACCAATGTTAGTCAGAGGTAAAACCTAATTCATTTTTTGTCCTTTACATGAAACATAACACAAGGGCACAGTAAATCTGTCACTTAACTTTAATGTGTCTATAATTTGCTGCAATAATTGTGGATGTGTGCACTATAACGGTGTAGCATTTGTTATAATATGACAGTGATATAATAAAAACATATAGGAATCAATTAATCCTTGCCTTTCTTAGGGACAGGTTAGGCACTGATAGGCAGCAATGACCTACTGTATATACACATAGATAGATAGACATTCCTAACTTTAGTCTATTGTTTCTTTTAGACAGAAGTAGTAATATTATATGGAATATGATCAGGGGCGGATCCAGAGTCTACTCTCAGGAGGGGCACTGCCAGAAAATAAAGTTTTTTGCGGGCAATTTATCGGGGCGATGGCTGGTGTTGGCGCTTTAATAATCCGGCACCATGGTTGATATATTGTCAGGATGATTGAAGCACATTATTTCTATTATTAAATTGTTATATAAAATGAAATAGTTCAACTCACCATAATGCAGAATCAGTGGGAGCCCCGAGTGTGTCACCTGTCACGTCACCTGCCACCAGATGCAGCATGTCACCTGCTACGTCACCTGCCTTCAAATGTGGATTGTCACTTGCCACGTCACTTGGATCACATAGTGCACGGCAACATCCAGTGTCCAGCGGTTTCCATCCGTTTTGCTGTCTGTTCATCTGTCAGCTTATGCGGCACAAACCGGGAACATATCTTCTGCTTATCCAAATCTTCGTGGATGATTGTGCGCACTGTGTCCTTACTAATGCCTAGTTCCTTCGTCATCAATCATAGAGTCAGTCGCCGATCTCGTGCCAGCTAGTGCTCAACATTTTTGGGGGGGCGCAAACAAACTGAAAAAAAAAATGTGCCCATCATGCGCAGCGACTGTGCCCATCAAGAGCAGTCACTGTGCCATCAAACGCAGCCACTGTACCCATAAATTGCTGCCATTGTGCCATCAAACGCAGCTACTGTACCCATCAATTGCTGCCACTGTGCCCATCAATTGCCGCTACTGTGCCCCATCAATTGCTGCCAGTGTGCCCGACAATTACTGCCAGTGTGCCCCATCAATTGCTGCCAGTGTGCCCATCAATTGCCGCTACTGTGCCCCATCAAATGCTGCGAGTGTGCATCGCCTGGGAGTCAGGACTTACCTGTCTCACAGCGGGTCATGGTGGCGTCCTCCACGTCCACGCTCCTCGATATCTTCCGTCCTCTCTATCAGGCTTTTAACCACAATGCCTGTTGTTTCAGCCAAATAGGTGACAGGTTACCAGCCCTGAGCACCTGATTGGCTGAGAGGCGGGTCAGTGTTTCCAACACAACACTGAGTAAACATTGAATGCACAGCATTGTGCCTGCTGTTTACCATTTTGGAAGCCTATTAGAGCCTACGGCTCTAATCAGGATGCCTATTAGAGGCCACAGCTCTAATCAGGTGCTTCCAAAAAAAAAACCACCACTGTAATTCAGGTGCCCGACAAGGGGCCGGACACCTGAATAGGGGGCGGCAATGGCGACCATAGATAGATTCATGCAATGCATGAATCTATCTATGGTGAGAGAGAGGTAACAGGAGAGAGGGGTTGGCGCTCCTGCGCCCTTTATGGACGCACTGCCACTCGTGCCAGCATTTGCCACACTTGCTTGATCATTTCTGGGGTTCTGCTTGCCGACGGCTGACCCGAACCTGGCTCATCCTCAGTCATTTACTTCTCGTTGCAAAAGCGTCCGAACCAGTTGTAAACACATTTTCTGCTCACGGCTTCTGTCCCTTACACTTGCACCAACATTTTATGCATCTCTGTTACTGTTTTTCCCAATTTGTAGCAGAACTTGATGTTGACCTGTTACATTGCACTGTGACCCTACCTCTCAAACCGATTACGTTTGACTGCCCGCAGCTGGTTTACCCTAATGGTCATGTGTACAGTACCTGACCGCGAGAATGTATTTCCAGCGCGATCCCATTGCGCTGGTTCTCAGCAACAAGGTACTGTGCATCTCGCGCTGGCTCGCTCATCGGGAAAGGAAAACTGTGTTTTTTCCTTTCGCGATGAGCGACAAGCATTGCTGACAGGTGTCTGGTATGAATCATGAGGGGGAAGGCCGCACCAAATTTTAAATAAAAAAATGGCATGGGTTCTCCTCCAGGGGCATACCAGGCCCTTAGGTCTGGTATGAATTTTAAGGGGAACCCCCTACGCCGAAAAAACGGCGTGGGGGTCCCCCCCGAAATCCATACCAGACCCTTATCCGAGCACTCAGCCCAGCCGGTCAGGAAAGGGGGTGGGGATGAGCAAGCGCCCCCCCTCCTGAACCATACCAGGCCGCATGCCCTCAACATGGGGGGGTGGGTACTTTGGGGAAGGGAGGCGCCCTGTGGCCCCCCCACCCTAAAGCACCTTGTCCCCATGTTGATGAGGACAAGGGCCTCTTCCCAACAACCCTGGCCGTTGGTTGTCGGGGGTCTGTGGGCGGAGGGCTTATCAGAACCTGGGAGCCCCAGATCCTGGCCCCCCACCCTATGTGAATGAGTATGGGGTACATCGTACCCCTACCCATTCAACTGGGGGAAAAAGTGTCAATAAAAAAACACACTACACAGATTTTTAAAGTAATTTATTAGGCAACTCCGGGGGTCTTCTTCCGACTTCGGGGGTCTTCTTCCGACTTCTCCGGCCTCTTCTCCCAGTGTCCGGTGTTTCTCCCGTTCTCCACTGAGAAGTGTGAATGGGCACTAAAGGATTTCCTAGAAATTTTTTGAGTCATGCTAGATAGCAATCAGGCTTTTTCAAAAACTGGCATAAGCTTTTAATATTTATTTGGAATACTCATGTTGTAACAGCTTTTGGAGAGCTATAAGAAACAGAACTTTGTTATCCTTTTGTTAAAACCCCCTTCCTAAAAAAAAATAAAATAAAGGAATGCCATGGTGCCACTAAGGAATGAATTGAGTGATTTTGGCAAAATTGGTTTTACAGAGAATTTGGTACTTTATTTAGAAGGTGTGTGCTTTTTATTATAGCTTAGAGGGGCATGAGTTTATTTTTACATTTGTTTTGTTTATTGTTCTTTGTTTATGTTTTTTTTCCTGTATATTTGATCATTATTTGTGTGTTTATGTACTGAAAAATGTATATATGTGGCGCTCACTAACCCTATCAAAATTAAACAAATACCTTCAGTAAACATAAAACTGCATTAAATATATCACAAAGCACAGTGAAAAAGTAATAAAAATCATCAAGGGTGTAATAAAGTGCACTAAAATGTAGAAATCCTGATGCACAATGTGAGGTGAAAAAAACTACTCATCGAGTGTAATAAAGATTTCCAAATTGCAATACAGTAAGAGAAATGGCTGATAAAGTGCAAAGAATAATATAAAGTGACAATGTGCAAAAAGAGAAAACGTGACCCACTAACACACTAATGCGTGTAATGGGTATCCCAAACAAACAATAGTGATCATAAAATAATATAATAATATTAATAATGAATTATCCAATAATTAGTGCAAGTCCCAAAGGTGATAATAATGTAACTCCCAATAGCAGCAAAATCCGATCTTCTAGAAATGATGGCAGATAGAAGTGGAAATGCAACAGGCAGTCTCTGTGATTAAATGTGTCCCGGTTTGAAAGAAAAAGTCAAATAAATACTCCGGAGTGTGACATCTGTTTCCCCCAGCCTCTCACCTGCAGTAGCGGCCCCCAATGGGCCGAATCAAGCATGAGCCAAGGGGTGAGGCAATCCACAGAGGATCTGTGGGACATTTAGGTTGATCCTCTCTAGTTCCTCCCTAGTTTTATTCTACATTTATTTCATATTTATTTTTTCTCCATTGCGTGTTACTTATGCATAATAGTGAGCGCCACATATATACATTTTTCATTTTTTTGAGTCATGCGAGTACACTTTTTTGTGTAGGCAGCTCCTTCTCAGCCTATTTGATCATTGTGGTTGTGCGCATTAGCTATTTTTAGATGTGTTTATGTACTGCCTCCTTAAATCTTTTATTCTACTTGTTTTTTATGTCACATTTAGATTTTTTTTTTAATTATTTAAGCTGATGGCGGACCATTTCTTGCCACAAGAACACATCCAGGATACTTGAAAGTTGACAGGAGATTATGTAACCCTTAACAAATTAAAGCTCATTGAGCACCCCAAAATCACCAAAAAAAAACTGTAAAAAAAGTATGTTGATCCTGTCACCACAGAGTCACTTGGGGATTCTGTAAAGAAAAAAAAAAAAAAAAAGCACAACATACTTACCTTTCTGGTAGCCCGTGTTTTTGAAATGCCATAACGTTGCTTCTCCTTGTCCGCAGCAGGTATTCAACCCTTTTGGGTAGGTTAAAGTGACTCTAAAGGCTGAAGGTTTTTTACCTTCATGCATTCATGAAGCCCCTCCTAATTATTTACCTGAGCCTGATCTTGACCCTGCACTGTGCTAGAGAGCAGAGTCTCTCTCAGCTCTCTTCCTTCTCATTGGCTCAGACACAACAGAGATAGCCTTTGGCTCCTGCTGCTGTCAGTCACAGCCAGTGAGAAGGGTGCCTTATGAGTGTCTTATGGACACTCAGAGCGGGGCTCGGAGCAAGCACACACACAAGAGTGCAAGCACACAGACAACCCCCCTGAGGAAGACACGTGATCGCCCTGTGTAGTCACGCGTAGAGGAGGGGCCAGGACGGTGGAGGAGACAGTCACTTGCTCTCTGAGCTAGCTGCTGATTCACACAAGCCTGCAAACCATTTGGAGAGGATTTTAACATTGTATGTTTTCTATAGCCTGGTGCGCTGCAAGCACCCATAAAGTGTGAGTACCCTGATGTTTACCTACAATACATTTCTATATTTAAATGATAATGCACGATCTGGCCTCTTTTGTATTTTAAATTGAGTATACCATCTTTGGATTACACCTGGGGGAGCCTATATATCCTGCTACTTAGAGCCCAGAGGTGGTTCAGCTGCTTTTGTGGACCAAACTTAATTGTGCGGTCACACAATAGGAAGTGAGGGGGGGGGGAGCACGTGTGTAAAGTCATGGTTAATATTATTTGGATCATCATCACAGAGTCACTTTATGGGACATTATATTGTATATTTTTTTTTTTCATTGTGGACTTGCTTCATTTATTTCATTTTTATTTCATATTTTATTTAATTTATATATTTTTGCACCATTTATATTCTTTGTTTGGGAATTCAAGTTGCTCCAGCATTCACTTGTGCATTGCCCACGGCGATTATATATATATTTTTTCACCTGAGTGAATGATATATCACATAGCGCTGCATTTGTTTATTTTTACAAAAGTGAGTGCCCCCATAGCAAGAAGCTTGCTATGGGGGCACTCTGCAGAGGGAAGAAGCCAGAAGTGCCAACAGGGGACCCCTGAAGTAGAGAATTGGGGCTGCTCTCTGCAAAACCATGAGTCTTAAAAACCCTTTAAATATCTGCTCCTCCCCCACACATACTGTGGTTACTTCTACTGGCTCATACATTCTGAAGTCATGTACAAGCTGGTGAGAGGAACCACAACATGCAACGAGGAAACAGTTATTCTGCACAAATGGAAGCATGAATACCTTCACAGACCGCTGGAAAGGTGAGTATATTGCTTCTATTTTACAGGGTTCCTATTGTGTACAAGTGACCACGTGGTCACTTTAATTTCACCTTTTTATTACTTCCAATGCATTATTCAAAGTTGGTGAGATTTCCAGAATTTTGTAGAAATTTCTAGGAAATGAAGACACTCAAATTGTGCTCAACCCTAGTCACCACCACAATACATGGCTTGCACCCTTGTGATCAGGCACACTGTACAGAGGTATAAAATACAGTCAGGTCCATAAATATAGGGACATCGACACAGTTCTAATCTTTTTGGCTCTATACACCACCACAATGGATTTGAAATGAAACGAACAAGATGTGCTTTAAAGCGGGATTCCGGCCATAAAAAAAAAAATTAAAAGTCAGCAGCTACAAACACTGTAGCTGCTGACTTTAAATAAGTACTTACCTGTCCTGGGTGCCCACGATGTCGGCCGCCCGAGGCCGACCCGTCCCTCGGCTCTCGTGTCCCGGCACCGCCATCCTAGGTAAGGGAAACAGGCAGTGGAGCCTTTCGGCTTCACTGCCAGTTTCCTACTGCGCACGCACGAGCGGCACGGCGCTCTATGAATGGCCCCCTGGTGTTCTGGGAACACACATAGTTCCCAGAAGACAACGGGGCCGCTCACCAAGGAGCAGAACACGCCGCGGAAAAGGAAGAGGCAGAGTTTAAAAATTTTTTTTCAAATGTTTTTTTTAATTTTTTTTAGGATTTTTGATGATTTTTTTTTTCAGGGTGGCCCTCCACGTTACCTGCAGACTTTCAGCTTTAATTTGAGGGTATTTACATCCAAATCAGGTGAACGGTGTAGGAATTACAACAGTTTGTATATGTGCCTCCCACTTTTTAAGGGACCAAAAGTAATGGGACAATTGGCTGCTCAGCTGTTCCATGGCCAGGTGTGTGTTATTCCCTCATTATCCCATTAACAAGGAGCAGATAAAAGGTCCAGAGTTCATTTCAAGTGTGCTATTTGTATGTAGAATCTGTTGCTGTCAACTCTCAATATGAGATCCAAAGAGCTGTCACTATCAGTGAAGCAAGCCATCATTAGGCTGAAAAAACAAAACAAACCCATCAGAGAGATAGCAAAAACATTAGGTGTGGCCAAATCAACTGTTTGGAACATCCTCAAAAAGAAAGAACGCACCGGTGAGCTCAGCAACATCAAAAGACCCGGAAGACCACGGAAAACAACTGTAGTAGATGACCGAAGAATTCTTTCCCTGGTGAAGAAGACACCCTTCAAACAGTTGGCCAGATCGAGAACACTCTCTAGGAGGTAGGTATATGTGTGTCAACGTCAACCATTAAGAGAAGACTTCACCAGAGTGAATACAGAGGGTTCACCAGAAGATGTAAACCATTGGTGAGCCTCAAAAACAGGAAGGCCAGATTAGAGTTCATATTCAGCAAAATGCTTCAGAACTCATTGGACGGCGCTTCACAGTGCAGATGGACAATGACCCGAAGCATACTGCGAAAGCAACCTAAGAGTTTTTTAAGGGAAAGAAGTGGAATATTATGCAATGGCAAAGTCAATCACCTGACCTGAATCCGATGCATGCATTTCACTTGTTGAAGACAAAATTGAAGGGAAAATGCCCCAAGAACAAGCAGGATCTGAAGACAGTTGCAGTAGAGGCCTGGCAGAGCATCACCAGGGATGAAACCCAGCGTCTGGTGATGTCTATGCCTTCCAGACTTCAGGCTGTAATTGACTGCAAAGGATTTGCAACCAAGTATTAAAAAGTGAAAGTTTGATGGATGATTGGTAATCTGTCCCATTACTTTTGGTCCCTTAAAAAGTGGGAGGCACATATACAAACTGTTGTAATTCCTACACTGTTCACCTGATTTGGATGTAAATACCCTCAAATTAAAGCTGAAAATCTGCAGTTAAAGCACATCTTGTTTGTTTCATTTCAAATCCATTGTGGTGGTGTATAGAGCTAAAAAGATTAGAATTGTGTCGATGTCCCAATATTTATGGACCTGACTGTATCTGGTTTAACAAGATGAACTGCAATATATTTCAACAAGTGATGCAATTATGTTGGTAACAAAATGTTGCAGTACTGTCCATGCTATTGAAAAATATGGAACTGCTTATATTTGTCATATAAGCAGCACTGCTATTTATTTATTTTTTCACAAAAATAACAGTGCATATTTAATTCCCCCCTCCCCTGTAAAAAAAAACAATCTTTTATTCCATAAAGAATGACAAAGAAATCTCTTCAAAGTAAAGGATAACCCCTCTGACAGTTGTCACCAGAACAAGTGTCCCTATCAGTGCGGCCCGTCCAAAGGGGGCGCACAGGCGCCCCCCCTACCTATGCGTCCGGCCCCCTGATCTACATGCATGGTGCTGGAGTCATGGTTTCCGATTGGGTTTTTTTTTTAAGCACATGATAGGCTTCAAAAAAGGGTGGGCTCAGGGCGCAGAGCACTGCGCCTGAAGCCCACCCAGTTGTGTTACAATAGTGAATGAATATTCGCTATTGTAACACTGACTCTCCTCCCGGCCACCCAGATTGGAGGATTGTTTGCCACCCCCACCCCCCAAAAAATTTTTTTGCAGCAACTGGTCCGCATTCAACAATTATTCCCATTTATTCTTTTTCTGGTGACAACTCAAAATATAGTGTTTTCCTTCTGTCTTAATGGCAGTGGTCACTGGACAAACAGAGGGACTGCATCTCTCTACCCAGGGCACAAACAGCAATAAAAAAAATAAAAAAAGGTGCGCTGCAGTCTATCAAGTCACTACTGGGGGGGAGGGGCAAAACCAGCTACTATGAGAAAGTAAAAATGCTTCTGCTGAGATTGAAAGATACATGACTCCACAGTGCCTGCAGCTACAGGGATCAGTGAGGCCTTGTCCTAAAACTTCTTTACTGCTTATAGGAATGCAAACATTTGAATGCCCATATCCTTTCCACAGCTGTTCTTTAAATAACACGATTTTGATGCCTTTAGGTGCTTTTCCTATTTCTGCAATGCTTAGGGCTTACATACCTGTAGTTTTTTCCAGCACTTTGTGTGAAAAATGAAAATGTTTATGGTACATCATTGAAATTTTATTTTGTTCTTACAGATGCTCGTTTGACAGCTGAGCTGATTTTGATTAGAAGTTTGCTTCACCCTGTGAATCTGCATGTACATTTGTTCTGTGCTAATTGGGCAAAAACGAATATGGTTTAAGCTATTTGCTATTCTAAACTAATGTTGTTTTTTTAAAAAAAATAATGTACCCCATTTTAGACACTAGATGGAGCTGAAGAGCATAATGCATGCATCTTTGTAACTGGAGATACAATGTATCAACTCTAGAGAATGCTGGAGGGAATTAGAAAAAAAATATATACCGTATTTATCGGCGTATAACACGCACTTTTTTCCCCTTAAAATCAGGGGAAAATCGCGGGTGCGTGTTATACGCTGATCCCCTGTGATCCTGAGCTTCAAAATTGCCGACCGAGATTTGAAAATGGCGCCAGCGGCGCCATTTTCAAATCGCGGTCGGCGATTTTGAAACTCAGGATCGCAGGGGATCGCAGGGGAGCAATTTTCAAACTGCAGTGACAATGAAAAGTCACTGCAGTTTAACTGCAGCCTGAGCAAGGCTGCAAATGGACACAGAAAGCTGCAGATCAGCACTGACAAAGCTGTAAGGCTGCAAATGACACTAAGGCTGCTGACTGCAAGGCTGCAAATGACTGCAAGGCTGCAAATGACACTGGACAAGCATGCAGATGGATGCTGTGCAAGGCTGCATTGATGGGCATTTAAATGTAAGTTTTTTTCCTTAAAACATTTTTTTCCTTATAATTCCCTCCTAAACTTGGAGTTCCTGTTATACGCCGGCGCGTGTTATACGACGATAAATACGGTAATTATTGGTTACACATATTTGCTAATTTCTTGGAGTATTCTCTAGAATTGTTACATTGTACAATTTTCCCATGTTGATATATATATATATATATATATATATATATATATATATATATATATATATATTATATATATACTGTATATTGTATATGTCTAGGGGTATAGCCAGGCTCTGGTTTTAATTTCTTGGATCTCATGTAAGTCTAGTAGAAGGGGTCTCCCTGATTAAAAACTATAGACTCTGTACAGTATCTAATGATGTACTCCTAATGCTCTCCATAAACAGAGACCATGTGATATTTCTCTAGGCTTTAGGTCACAAGAGTAAGCTCAGCTTCCCATCATGGTGGGATTTGGTGATTCTGATGTGTCCATGGAGTGTGATTTTTAGCAGTAGGTTCTCTTTAACATCATACAGAGTTGGAATCACCCCTCTCTGTATTTGCATTGAGAGATCACGGGTTTGCTTTTTTATCAAATTTGTAAAATCTCTTTATTTGAAATTTATTTTTACCATTTATCTGCACAGCAGTTAGGAGAACTGACTGATGATATGTGGAACATAAAAAATTGTTAAATGAATCTGATTGAAGCCCAGTTATGTACAACTTACAGCAATCATATAACGAACCTTCCAGCAAAATTAGACATCAAAGCCTATCCAGAACGCATAAACCATTTTAGCTTATCATCTTAAACTCAGATTAGGTCTAAAAAGTCCTGGTTTGCAGCTGTGCAGACTCTTTAAGGAGAAACTATGTCTTGGGAAAAAAATCAGTACATATTGGCAATACATAAACATTTCCCATGTTTTGTCTTTTTCTTTTTTAATGCTGCAGGTACAGAACAATATCGGTTGATCCTGCTAGAAATCCAGTGAGTGCCTAACTTCCTGTACTGTGCCTCTACTGCACTGAAATCCTAAGCAGGGTTATCAGGATTGCCTGTGTTCTCCTTTGCTAAACTACAGCACCCCCCCCCCCCCCCCCCATGGTATGGAGAGGAGGAGAAGGAAAGGTGTTCAGTTTATCGGAGGAGGTAACAACACTGCTAGAAATTTCAGTGCAGCAGAGTCAATATTGTTATCTCAGCAGTTGGAAGTTAGGAGAGCCAGGCAGAGTCTTTATTGGGTCTATTTGTGGACTTCTCTCCTGGAACACAAACAGGAGTTCCAAGATCACCAAATTAGTGACAAAGGGAAGTAGAATTAAAGTGGAAATAAACTGTAACATTTACCAACCTCTCAAGTTATTCAGACTCACACAACTAACATTCCCAAATATAATATATAATGATTTCTGCACTTAGCTCTTTGTGCTCACCTCTAAAAGCAAACATGCACAGCACAGTCCTTGGACCCTCTACGTGGACTTACACAATCAAAGGTTGTTGTCTACAGGAATGGGGGGGGACATTGAGCGACACCATGGATTGCAGGGTGTCACCGAAAATTGCCAGTAGATTCAAAAGCAGATTGTGGGAAAACCGGAGTGTGGCCATAACCCAAACTTGCGGCAAAAATTTTATACAGGTACTCATGGTATAGCAATATGAAATGTAGACTTAAGCCAGCCATAGATGGATCGAATCTCAGCTGGTTCAGCAGATTTGATCCATCTATAGGTAGGCTGGTTGTACCCAAGTCAATCCATCGGTTGACTTGGGTACAACCAACCTGTTGGATTTTTTTACACGTGATTACTGCTGGTGGCTATAGCCGCCAGCAGTAATCACTGTGTTCTGCCAGCCAGGAAGGTTTCCCGCTGGCAGAACACAATAGCGCTGCAGGAGCGATTCCTCCATTAACACTGACTGTTTTGATGGGGGAATTCAGTGAATTTCTTTCCTTCCACTTGTGGTGGAAGCATAGGCGTGCACAGAGGGTGTGCTAGGTGTGCCTTGGTACACCCTAATCACTCTGAGCGGTGCCAATTCTCCCTACTGCCCAGGCTCCTCCACGTGTTGCAACCCCCCCACCACAGTGCTGCTGACTTCTCTTCTCTCCCCCAGGCTGCTGCAGGGGATGTTTCAGGATGGAGAGTGGGGGAAGGGGCTAATCAATATGTCATTTACTGGGCCCCTCCTTTTCTAAATGAACACACTCACCCACTGTGTTCAATCATAACGGAGGCATAGTAAACTGTTTATTATGCTTCAGTTTGTGAAGGAACAGGAAGTCACTCAGCACAGAGCACTTCCCATTTATTCACTATTCCGTGCAGCTGAGACTGCAGAGAAAGACATATGTGTTAGAGATTTGGGGCGCACACCTTAATGCAATAGGCTTAGCACACCTATGGGTGAAAGGAAAGAAAATTGAATCATCTATGGATTGCCATTAATTAGTGAACTAACACTTTAACTGGTGTACTACCTGGCTGAACGGAGCAGGTAGACTATATACTTCCTGTGTGTTTCTCAAAGCCCAGTTTGGGTTGAACGTTTAACAAATAGTGAATATGTTCATCCTGTTTAAAATTCAACGCATTACTTCAAATCAGAAAGCTTCATGCTTGCCCATTCCATATCTGGCATGACTGTAATAAGTGTTTTGTCTGTGTTTCATTGTGCTTTGACTGAATATACACATTCGGAATTGAGCTCCCGCTGACAGCTGTGATGAACGATAAGAAAATGACCTCAAAGGATTCTCAGGCATCATTCTGGAAGAGGTTGATAATGAGCAAACATTTCTTGTTTTATTTAATGACAGGGCCACGAGCGTCGTCTCTCTATTCACAAATTTATGTCATGCCGGGTAAAACACAGACAACTGGAGCACATATTTCCAGCCATTCATACTGAACAATATAATCATCCCTTATCAGTTTTTATTCCTTTTCTTGATATAAAATTATGGAGCTTCATTCAGAGTCCACAAGGAAGGACAGATGTAAAGGTAGGACATATACAGCCCATTTCACACACCTGATAGGTACACCTGTTAGATCATATTGTTACCTGCATAACCATGAACACTCTTGCATATTTCTGACAAACACAAACTGGTTTATTTAAAGTGACTGTCATTATGCAGAAGACATCAAAGCAGAATAAACCTGTATACCACCTTATGTCACCTTTCTAGCAAGCAGAGAGGAACATCTCTTATGCCGCGTACACACGGTCGGACTTTTCGTCTACAAAAGTCCGACGGACGCCGACGGACTAAAGCTGGCTGACAATCCGATCGTGTGTGGGCTTCCCTGGACTTTCAGCGGACTTTCAGCGGACTTTTCCAGCCGCAAATCTGACGGACTTTAGATTTGAAACATGCTTCAAATCTTTACGTCGTAACTACGCCGGACCCAGAAATCCGCTCGTCTGTGTGCTAGTCCGTTAGGGCAGCTATTGGCTACTGGCTATCAACTTCCTTATTTTAGTCCGGTGTACGTCATCACGTACGAATCCGTCTGACTTTTGTGTGATCGTATGTAGGCAAGTCCGTTTGTAAGAAAGTCTGCCGCAAGTCCGCCAAAAGTCCGCCAAAAGTCCGTCGAAAGTCTATCGGACGGGCTGTCGGACTTTTGTAGCCGAAAAGTCCGACCGTGTGTACGCGGCATTACAAACTTCAGCTACTGTTTTCTGACAACCTGGGAGTGGCAGAAAGCATGTCCCCTGCTTCACTCTGTGGTTTCTCTCACCAGCTTCTATCTTAATACTTACTACTACTACTGCTGGTTTGTCTTCAGCTTCCTGTCTGAGTTGTTGCCTGTATTTGAATCATTTGCTTGACCCGGATCGTCCCTGACCACTCTACTCTTCTCCTGGACCCGACCTTCGGCATGTTTAATGGATTCTGCCTTGTCTTCAGTGTTTGACCCTCTGCCTGTGACCCAGATTAGCCTGATATCTCCTGTGTTTGACCCTCTGCCTGTGACCCGGACTTGCTTGCTATCTCCTGTGCTTGACTCCCTGCCTGTGACCCGGATCTGCCTGCCATCTCCTGTGTTGACCCTCTGCCAGTGACCTGAGCCTGCCTTTGTCTCCTGTGTTTGACCCTCGGCCTGCTTCGGACTTCCTGAATTGCCAGTCTCTGCACATCTGCTAAAACTCTTCAAGGAGTACTACGCAAGTCTTATCCTGCCTGCTGGTAGCCTGTGCCTCTTCGTGCCATCCACTCCCTGTACCACCTCCAGGGGGCGGAGTGCGCCTAGTCGCAAGGGTGAACCACTCTTGGCATGTTGGCCTCGTGAGTACTTACCTGACAGCGTTCCTCTTTGGGGTGCATTCCTCTCTATCCCTTTGTGCTGAGGCTTTAAAAACAAGGAGAGGACTTTGTTAATGTTAATAGTTAATGAACCCCGTCGCACTCCGCTGGAGTGCTTCCGTCAGTACACTGCTTCCTCCAGTCTGGACCTTCAGATATCAGATATTACAGCCACATATTGAAACCAAGAACCAGGCGAGACTAGCTCAGTTACAAAACTGCAACATGGAATGTTTATTTGAACAAAAACACACAAATATATACACCAGGAGGACATCCCCACTTCTGATCATATTACCCTAGCAATACAAACTGTAACCAGAAACAGAATTAACATAGCTAATTAACTAGTCACTTAAAGCAGCTGAGGTGACTCCTTGCCCACCTGGCCATTTTTGTGATTAACCAGGATTTCACTACAGGTCAGACTTGTTGTCACCGAGCTTCACACAGTAGATTACACATTATCATAAGTATAAACACAGGACACCTTCACAAAATAGCAGGAGCCCCCAGTAGAAAACAGACCGTCACCTACATTGTACAGAGGCCAATGTGATCAGCTCTTTCAATTAACATGTATAGTTCAGAATCAAATAAACCAGGAATAGTCTTTGTATATTTCCTGGGAAATATTGTGGCTAAATATAACTGTAATCCATGACTTTTTTTCCTTTAGAAATGTCATTTTGCTGTCAGACAGTTCTAATCACGGGAAACATGCCCCCCTTTACAGGCCACCTATAGACACCCCCCAGGTACGAAATTTAAAGGAATATTACACTTTTATTGTTTCACTTTAAGCATTATTAAAATCACTGCTCCCGAGAAAACGGCTGTTTTTAAAAAATTTTTTTGCATTGATACATGTCCCTTGGGGCAGGACCCAGGTCCCCAAACACTTTTTATGATAATGACTTGCATATAAGCCTTTAAAATTTGATTATTCATGTTCATGTCCCATAGACTTTAACGGTGTTCGAACAAATTTTTTGCCTGTTCGCATGTTCTGGATGCTAACCGAACCGGGGGGTGTTCGGCTCATCCCTATGTAGGAGGTGCATGGGGAGCTGAAGCAAGGGTTTCTCAACCTCTCCAAGGGATTCTGGGTTCCACCAGCCCCCCCGCCCAAAATGACCCATCACAGTTAACACTTGGGAAGCAGTGAGGCTTCTGGAACTACTATATAAGTGGACTTGGACATGGTTCTTGCCCTTTGCAGGAAACCCATAACAGGGACCTGTGGTAATTTTCTATTTTCTGAACTGCCTTTGAGAATGAGACTCTTTGTACTAGGGTATCTCACTCCTGGATAGTTTAGATTATTAGGTGAAACCCCTCATGTAGGAAGCAGGCTGTAGCAATCTAGGCAGAGTTTGTGTAATGTTTATTACAAACCCTTTCTGTTATCACCACTATTTGGAATTTTGTAAAATCATTTAAAGCAGGGGACTCAAACTGGCAGCCCTCCAGCTGTTGCAAAACCACAAGTCCCATCATGCCTCTGCCTGCGGGAGTGATGCTTGTAACTGTCAGCCTTGCAATGCCTCATGGTTCTTGTAGTTTCGTAACAGCTGGAGGGCCACTAGTTTGAGACACCTGATTTAAAGCATCCTTCTGCCAAGTTCTGTGTCTGAGTATAAAGCAAGTGGGCCAAGTTAGGCCTCAGCACAGTCTATGAAGATTAATGGGAAGAGAGGAGGAAGAGCAGACAGCTTGGGGTGGGAACAGTGGTGGCTGGGTGATGGAGGGCCTTGATAGAAAGGGGGTGATCTGGATGGTCCAGGATGCAGCCTTCTAGACAGCTGGACTACCATAGTGTGGTCCTCAGCTGTGGCACGGGACCATTCCCAGGGACTCAGCCTGTAACTAGATTGACTGCAAAGCCTCGTGTATGGAAATGTGATGGCTTTTGCCATTACCTGAAGGCATAGTGTAAAATGAACCTGTGTATGTGGAGGATTTGGCAAGTAAAACTGCATTTCCCTTCCATTAGACCTAAACAAGCATTTAACCCTTACAGTGCAGGAGCAGCCTCACTGCAATGGAGGATTAATAGTTTAACTGAAGTTGGACTATAAGATTTTCCTTGTTGCCTCCCTAAAAATAAGTATTCTTTTTTTTTTTTTTACATGGCTACTTTGCTCTAACACGTTCCAGCTGGTGACAGGGTCACTTTAAAGTGTATCTAAAGCCAAGCCTTTATTTATTTATTTTTTAAATGGAGGGAGAACCCCGGTCAGCACATTGGTGTCTATGACCTAGTTAGGAAGATTCACACTATTTACTTGCCCAGCTTACCAATGTAACTGGGACTGAAAGTAATGGGGAGAAATAAAAACTAAATTCCAAGTTTTCACCAAAACAAGAACAAAATGGAAATCTCCCAGTGATGAAACTTGTTCTAATGGCCACTAAAGGGCATTTACCTCACTTTGGAGAGATTTGTTCTTCTACAAGAGGAAGTGCAGGAAGATCCACTAATAAACCCGTCTTCACTCTGTAACAGCAAAACCATTGTGGATAGTCACCGCACATCAAAACAAATGTACTTCAAACCATTTATTTGCATGACGATCAACATATACCCAACCACGACAATGCCTGCTTAGAGTTTGCATGTTCTCCCTGTGCCTGCGTGGGTTTCCTCCGGGTACTCCGGTTTCCTCCCACACTGCAAAGAGTGCTGGTAGGTTAAATGGATCCTGTCTAAATTGTCCCTAGTATGTATGAATGTGTGTTATCGACCTTAGAGTGTAAGCTCCTTGAGGGCAGGGACTGATGTGAATGTACAATGTATATGTAAAGCTCTGCGTAAATTGACAGCGCTATATAAGTACCTTAAATAAATAAAATAAATAAATATACTCCCCTTCCGTTCTGAACTCGTGCATGTTTCGCCCATGAACAGGGCTTATTCTTATGCCCTGTACATACAATCTGACATTCCGACAACAAAATCCATGGATTTTTTCCGACGGATGTTGTATCAAACTTGTCTTGCATACACACGGTCACACAAATCTTGTCAGAAATTCGGAACATCAAGAACGTGGTAACGTACAACACGTACGGTGAGCCAAGAAAAATGAAGTTCAATAGCCAGTGCGCCTCTTCTGCTTGATTCGTGGAACTTTGTGCGTTGGAATTGTGTACACACGATCGGAATTTAGGACAACGGATTTTGTTGTCGAAAAATTTGAGATCCAGATCTCAGATTTTGTGTGATGGAAATTCCAATGGAAAATGGAGCCTACACACGGTCAGAATTTCCGACAACAAGCTCCCATCGAACATTTTCCGTCGGAAAATATGACCGTGTGTACGGGGCATTAGAAATCTCTACGGTTAATTGCTGTACAAGGAGGAAAAGCATACTGTAAGAGTTGAAGACTCAGGCGGGGACAATGTGCTGATCATCTTTCAAATAAATAAATTGAAGTATGTTTGATATCGGTGTGCTGTGATTGACCACACTGGTGTTAGCATAGTGGATTTGTTTTGTTGGCTTGCCATTAACTTGGCACAACAAGTAGTTTATTGCGTAGAGAGCTGGTCCTGTTTTTTTTAAAGTGGAGTTCAGCCGATTTTTTTTTTTAAGTCAGCAGCTACAAATACTGCAGTTGCTGACTTTTAAAATAAGGACACTTACTTGTTCAGGGCGCCCGCGATGTCGGCACCCGGAGCCGATCTATCCCATGGCTGTCAGGTGCTGCCGCTGCCATTATCTTCGGTAAGAGAATCAGGAAGTGAAGCCTTACAGCTTCACTTCCTGGTTCCCTACTGCGCATGCGCGATGTGTGACTCACGCTGCGCTGTCCCACTGGTCCCTGCTGTTTTCTGGGACCTATGTGTCTCCCAGAAGACAGCGGGGGGGGGGGGGGGGATGGAGAAAGCGCCGGAAGTGGCGTAGATACCCTCAGGTGGCTCGGTATCTATGCCCGGAAGTGGGAGCAAAATACCTGTATTTTAGATAGATCAAGTCATCGGGGTCGCTGTCCACACAAACGTGTGCGAATGTGTTCCTGAGATCTAAGCATACCCTATCAAGTAATGCAAGTACTGAACACTCCTGGTAATGAAGGAGTTAAAGCTGTTCCACTTGTACATGTGCATGGACTTATTTTGGCCAGCATAACCTTTTTAAAACCATGAATTATTAATGTGGTCATTTGCTGTTATCTCAAGTTTGCAATTAGTATTTCTTCAGTAGAAACACATTTCCCTTCATATTAGATAACAATCATAAATAAGTTTAATAATGCATCCCTGTTCAAAGTCTGTAGATACCTCTTTTATATATTTCAATGGGAAAAATTATAGGATTAATTAAAAGAGTTTAATCCACATAAAGTATTTTATGCTCACTATAAAATTCATTTTATTACTGAAATTGCATTACGCTTAAAAAGTGATGACCTTATCTGGGGACAGTAACGTGTTTTTCATCTAGATAAAAAGTCTTGTTTTACAGATAGCAGCCACACAGGATGACAGAGATATGAAAAAAAAAAAAACAGCAATATACAGTGCTATGTATAGTGTATGCCTGTCAATACAGTTTCCAATGCAGATCCTGACATATAATTGTCCTGCAATGTATTGAGATTTAGCAACAATTTTCATACAAAGAATGTCTGTGTTTTTCACCTTGCATTGTACTTAGGGGGCAATTCTATACAACAAGAAAAGTCAGTCAATGAACTACTAATGTAATCCAGGGAATAATGCCACATCGGTAACTGTCAGGAAGGCCACCAGATTTAGCAGACTTTTCATGATACTTCTGGGCAAAGCTATTATCATGTTATACCTTGCTGTGCAACCTTCCTCTCTTGCTTCAAAGAGTGTAGACAACATTGCTCTAGGCCAAGCATCACTAAGTGATAGACCATAGTTCAGACTCAGAATGAGTGACAAACCTATCCAGACTGTAGCCATTACACCTAACAGTTCAGTTGTCCTTTCAAGGGTGTCCTATCACCTTGCTACTGTTTTCATCCTCACAGCACCCTATTCCCACTTCACAACACAACCCCCTTTATATCACCCCCCTTTCAATTACTGCCCCCCTTTAAAGGCCTACCTTACACAGCAGGGAAAAGGGCTTAATGTGATGCAGGTCTGGTTGGAGGGAGAGGGCTGGTCAACTTTTCAAGTTAACAAGCGGCTGATTGGTTGCTAGGATGCAGAGTGGGGATGTAAAGGGGGGGGGGGGGGTGATGTGAAAGAAGGACTCATTCTTCAGCCAGCGAGTTTTGGGGCCCAATCTTTACAGTGGTGCACAAACTTACAGTCCAAATAAAGTCCACATGCAGTAAATAGGGCTGTTAGTTAGATCGCCAATCTCTATGTGCTCAGTCTCTGCTAGCAGCAATAGATCAATGGCAGCAATGTGCTCTCACCAGTCCCAGTGATACAGCAACTTTGGTCCCACTGTTTAGATGTCAGCTCACTTTTGGTTCCGAAAAAAAAGAATTTAATTTATATGCCACATCCCTGAATTTGATGCATCAAAACTATATTTATAGTATAGTTATGGGAATTTTAAGGCATAACATTTAGTAGAATAACAACATTTATTTCAGTTGAATTCAGACAATAGTAGTCCATACAGTAGCAAATATTACTAAAATATATTACAATTGTAAAACAATCGATCCCAAATACTGTGATAATTGCATATAAAAGTCATTCAAGCTCAACGCGTTTCTTGGACATGGTCCTCTTTATCAGGAGCTATCAATGTATACTTTATTTGTACCATCTAAATGGAATGACAAGTTTTAATGATATATAAAAAATATTAAAAAAATGTCACACAGTTTGTAATAGCATTTCCCAGGGGATTTCCGCATGTGGACCTGGACAATTCCTATTCATGGACTCACACATATCTCCCAGAGGTCCCACAAGCCCTTCTATCCCCTTATCTCCCTCCAACCTCCAGTATAGTTTCACTTCAATCACTTCTGAGTAGTAATCATATATTATATCATTTACCTTCTGCTTTAATATCACAATTCCATTTAGATCAAAAGAATGTGGGAGTTTATTGACTTCATCCTGGATAGATAGAATTTTACAAACTGTTATCATTTTATATCTTAGTTACTTTAAAGCTGTTTCATATTTAAGGGGAACCCTATGTTATCTCATCAATGTGATCCATTGTGGCGGTTAAGGTAAATACAGAAACCACAATGCAAATGGTGGAGGGTTGTCAAAGAAAGGGTACAAGGCTATGTTTAATGCCTTGAAGTTGCTTTTGATTTAGATTTTACTCATGTATAGGGGAAAGGTGTAATTGCTCTACAGCCTTAGTGGCCTGAGCTAGGGAGGATAAAATGCAATAGGGATAAAACTTTTTTGCAGAAGGGAGTTTAACAAGACTCGCGGCCACTCATTAAAATTAGAAGAAAAGAGGTTTAACCTTAAACTACATAGAGGGTTCTTTACTGTAGGAGAGGCAACGATGTGGAATTCCCTTCCACAGGCGGTGGTCTCAGCGGGGGGCATCAATAGTTTCAAAAAAATATTAGATAAGCACCTGAACGACCGCAACATACAGGGATATACAATGTAATACTGACATATAATCACGCACATAGGTTGGACTTGATGGACTTGTGTCTTTTTTCGACCTCACCTACTATGAGAGCTGAGCTACTAAGTCACTCTCTACTTCAGAACTTTTCTCACCAATATAATTTACAGAATATCGATAATAAACCATTATTTACAGAATAACGATATTTAACAAATATATTTTAGTATAATCTGCTACTGTATGGTGAATATATATAAAATAATGATCCTGCACAAAACTTTAATGAACAATGTGAGACAGTGCCTACTAAAATAAACAATAACGTGTAATAAGAACCGTGCACCTGCTAAATGGTCTAGAAACTGATAACAAAAAAATGTGTAAAAAATGAGTGGGTGTGTAGGTATTAAACTCTACAGTAAGGATAATGCCATACTGGGTGCCAAATAAAATAATTACATAATGAAGAAAATGCGGTCATAGTGAAAAAATATATGTATAAACCAATCCCAGCAATAAAAATAAATCAGATAATAAAAATGTGAAAAAATGAAAAAAGTCCCAGAATAGCAGATGGAAATGATGATGAAAACACTTCAAAGATCTTCACAATAGACAAAAGCAGAACGTATCATGTTAACTGTAGTGAACTGACATCCATTCAATATGCTCACAGAGCCCTTATTCCTTTGCTTTGCTAACATACAGCTGAGTGAGAAGCGAATGCACAGCGTTGTGCCCGCTTCTCATATTTTTGGGCGCCTATTAGAGCCTATGGCTCTAATCAGGTGCTTCCAAAAAAACCCCGAAAATGGGCCGGGCACCTGAATAGGGGGTGTCAGCGGCGACCATAGATAGATTCATGCAATGCATGAATCTATCTATGGTGATTAGAGTGGTGCAGGAGAGGGGGCGGCACTCCTGCGCCCTTTATGGATGCACCGCCACTGAGAGTGTATCTCTGGGAGTTTCAGCCCATCACTCCATCTACTCACAAGTCCTCTTCCCAGACTACACTTCCCAGGGTTTAGTGCGGTGTGCACTCTCAAGTCCTTCATGCCCACTGGCTTCCTCTGATGGATAGATGCTGAATGGCACTGAAAGCCAGCATAAGAGTCTTATATAGAGACACAAAGCAGCTGCAGCACAATGTTCTTAAAGTGGCTCCTTCTCTAGCCCAGTGTTTCTCAACTCCAGTCCTCGAGGCGCCCCAACAGGTCATGTTTTCAGGATTTCCCTTCGATGAAACGGCTGTGGTAATTACTAAGACAGTGAACTGATTGAATCACCTGTGAAAAATAATGGAAAGCCTGAAAACATGACCTGTTGGGGTGCCTTGAGGACTGGAATTGAGAAACTCTGCTCTAGCCAAGCGCCTGTCTACACTAGAATGGAAATGTGTTATTGCAAACCTTACCTAAGAACAACTTTTTAAGTTTTGGATAGAATAGAGAAGGGTTAAAAATCCCTTTCAGTTTATTTGTTTGCTGTCTGTGTTGCACTGGGGGAAATTTCCATTTACATCTTGTCCAAGAGACACAACAGGAAGTGACAGGAAATCTCTAAGTGAGGGGATTTTTTTAAACAGTGTTCACTGGAACAGGTTTACTTATTGGAAGATTTACCCTCATCTCTTTTTTTGGTTACAACTCAACTTAACTTACAACTAACAGTTTTGACAATGGACACTTGGACAGATAGAGAGGGTGAAGCTCCCTAGCACAGACATCAATAAAAATACAACAGATTGTAAATGCTCACCATTATATCTAAAATTAAAAAAAATGCTTTAGATATATTTTAAAGTGGCACTAAACAACATCATTATTCTCCAAAAATATTGAATTGAAGGTTTTTGTTTTTATGTGTATAAAAATGTAATAAAAATAACACATCATTCTCCAAAAATAGTCCATACACATCCACTACCTAAAGTGATACTAAACACACACTCTTTAATTTTCATTATCCCTTCTCTTTCGGTATATGGATGATAGCACTGTAACTATTTTCATGAAAAAAAAATCTAAGTACCTTTTTCCTAATCAATATACAGCTGTCACATGACCCAACTCTTTCCCAGCCTGTCTTCAGGGAAACATAAGCAGGAGGAGCTTCTAGTCCTTTGCTAGTCACATGTTCAAAATAAAAGAAACATCCTTTGGGATACAGTGCAAGAATAAATAATTTATATGAATAAACAGTTTTAAGTTGTCATACAAATATATACGAATCAAATCTTTATTATTTTTTGGCAAAAACATGGTGTCAGTGGATTTCTGCCAGTCACAGGCTGTATCATGCCCCTTCTGCCTGTGTCTTAGAATAAAAGGGAGGTGAAGCCTCCATGAATTTACATGTCCTGCCCCCATTGTGTTTAGATGATTAGTGGTCATGGAGAAGGAGGGAGTGGGCTATCATTTAACACTGTGTATACACCCACATGTGTGACTCAATAGTCACATGGGCTGCTCAGATGTGATAGGGAGGAAATGCTCAGGGTAGAAAATGCACTGAAAACGGAGCATGTACAGAGCTGCCAACACTACTCTGTGAAATCCCCAACTGCACTGGGGACATGGACTGAAGGGGGAGACAGAGAACAACAGGATGAACCAGATTTTTGCAGGATACAGAAAACAAATCCCAAAGTGACTACAGTAGGAATAATAGCATGTAATACAGAATTTATTGATAGTTTTTAGTAATGTGGGTTTAACCCCTAGGCGCCAACCGCATGCAAATATGCTGCCTCTCGGCGGCCAGGCTCTCAGGAGTGAGCAAGAGAGAGTGGCTACAAACAGTGGGGCCATGGAGAACAAATGTAGTCACCTTCTAACAGGAAGCCAGAGCACAGCGGCAAAAAAGGGAATTTGGAGATTTGGAAGAGGCTGACAGCAATACAGAAGAGTTAAGAATACATACTTGAATTGATTTTGTTTAAACCAGAATTTAATGTTGTTTGAACTGTAAAAGAGGACCCACACTTTATAGAACACTCGCACATGTTGATGCAATTTACATTACACTGGTCATATTCTCATATTTTACAGAAATTCAAAGAATGTAAAAACTCAATTTTAACATTCACTTTATAATTAAACAAAAGTAAATTGAGGATCTTAGAATACAAAGTAGTTTCTGTACAGATGTCCCCTAACTATGGATGGGGCTTGCATCCTATTGTCCCATGTTGTGCATTTTACACAGAAGATGTATGTATACTTCGAATGTCTTGACAACCTGAACCCCATGGGCGACATCTAAACAGTTGTAATTGCAAACCTTCAGTGACATGAATCATTCACCTACAAATTGAGTTTCAAATATATGGCATATTTATCTTTCTTTGGGTGAATATAGCTCTCTTGAACATAATCATTTTAAACACCTGCTGCATTCATAAAAAAGACACATACTGAACATGCAGCTTCCTACCCCATTCAGTTGCTGTGGATGCTTGTGATGAATTTTATAGATTTCTATTTCACCTGAATTCATTTTCAAAACGTTCATTTGAAATTAATGCTATGTAAATTGCTATATAGGCATTTATACAGTAGAACTTTGGCCTACTGTATATATATGTAAAAGTGACACAGAGTTTAAAGCAAAGCAAACATATATTATATTGCAGCCTACCAATTTCCTAGATGTGATGGCTGCATTTATTTTCTTTTTTAGGCTTTCTTTTCTTTCTATTTCCATCTGGTTATCCTGCCAGTAAGTCTGTTGTTTTTCAAAAGAAAAAGCTTCAGCGGAATGTATCAGTTACAGAGATGAGGCAAACCATTTTACGCTAGCCGTCAGCTTTTATTTATTTATGTAAAACCTTTAAGGGAAATGGAAAAAAATGTTGCTGTAACTGCTTTTAAGGTATTAGCCGGAGTTTGACTTCAATTTGATAGTGTATCTAAATCTGTTAGTCCATCTAGCAATCCTTTCCCCCAGAATGACAATGTTGCTGTCCAAAGGTGCCCCCTGTGTTCCTTCATTCAGAGTGGGGGCACTTGAATACAGGAGGTGTGTTACTGGCTGAACCACCAGGTGAAAACAGAGGGGTGAAAAGGCCTAAAAAAGGAAAACTATTACAGCCACCAAATTTTATTATTGTTAAATTGCATTATATTACATTTTTAATACTGCTTTAAAGTCAATGCACTTACAATAGTTTTATTGAAAGTAAACAATAGGAAACAAGCAATTTTCATTACTGAACATAACTTGTGAGGTACAAATGAAGGAGGATTTAGTTGATCCAAGGCAGGTTAAAACACACACACACACACACACACACACACACACACACACACACACACACACATATATATATATATATATATATATATATATATATATATATATATATATATATATATATATATAAAAAGTCCAAGAGGTTGCTGCACTTAAAAACTTCTTTGCTTTATTTCACAATATCTTCAGGAGAGATTTACAAAGCAAGTATAATCCTTTCAAGCAATATCAAAAGGCAACAAATGCCTACACAGTTTCAGATATGAGTAGATTCACACATGTGCTTCAATGGATCTCAGGAAGGGCGTAAGCTGACTAGCCCGAAACGTAATCCATCCATCCATCCATATCTGAATCTACTCATATCTGAAACTGTGTAGGCATTTGTTGCCTTTTGATATTGCTTGAAAGGATTATACTTGCTTTGTAAATCTCTCCTGAAGATATTGTGAAATAAAGCAAAGAAGTTTTTAAGTGCAGCAACCTCTTGGACTTTTTTTCTATATACAAGGTCAGTGGGAAGACCTGTAAGCAGAGTGCGGTTCTCCTCTACAAGTGAATATATATATATATATATATATATATATATATATATATATATATATATATATATATATATATATATATATATAATTATTACAGTGAATATAAAGTCTACACACCCCTGTTAAAATGTCAGATTTCTGTGATGTAAAAAAATGAGACAAAGATAAATCATTACAGAACTTTTTCCACCTTTAATGTGACCTATAAGCTGCACAACTCAATTGAAAACAAACTGAAATGTTTTAGAGAGGGGAAGTAAAACTAAAAACTAAAATAATGTGGTTGCATACGTGTGCGCACCCTCTTATAACTGGGGATGTAGCTGTGTTCAGAATTAAGCAATCACATTCAAACTGATTTTAAATAGGAGACAGCACACACCTGTCATCATTCAGAGTGCCTCTGATTAACCCCAAAGAAAGTTCAGCTGTTCTAGTAGGTCTTTCCTGACTTTTTCTTAGTCGCATCCTACAGCAAAAGCCATGGTCCGCAGAGAGCTTCCAAAGCATCAGAGGGATCTTATTGTAAAAAGGTATCAGTCAGGAGAAGTGTACAAAAGAATTTCCAAGGCATTATATATACCATGGAACACAGTGCAGACTGTCATCATCAAGTGGAAAAAATATGGCACAACAGTGACATTACAAAGAACTAGACATCCCTCCAAAACGGATGAAAAGACGAGAAGAAAACTGGTCAGGGAGGCTGCCAAGATGCCTACAGAAACATTAAAGGAGCTGCAGGAATATCTGGCAAGTACTGTGTCAGAAACCATGAATCAGACCGAGACAGAAGTATAGTTAAATCACACCTGTTTACTAATATAAGTAAATAGGACAGATGTAGTCAAAACATAGCCAAAGATTGGTAACCGGAACGGACAGTCAGACAAGAAAGAAAGTCAGGAAGCCAGAGATCAGCATAGTGGAACAGCAAGCAGGATCTGGAGCCAGAAGGAATGTCAGCCAAGCAAGTCTTTAACAGGAACGCAGGAGATAGCCTTGGTCAACATCACAGAGACTAAGGCAGAGATCATATGGGCTGGACGGCTTAAGTAGGCTGGACTGACGAGCAGGATATCATCAACAAGTGAGTTACTGTGGAGAGATAGAAGCTGGCAATTAGCCAGCCCTGACAGTACCCCCGCCTCAACGACCCCTCCCCCTCGGAGGACCACCAGGCTTGAGGGGAAAACGTCTATGGAAATCACAGAGGAGGACAGGGGCATGTACTTCCGAGGATGAGACCCAAGAGCATTCCTCTAGACCGTACCCTTTCCAATGCACCAGGTACTGTATGCGCCCACCTACGGGAGTCAAAAATGGCCTGTACTTCATACTCCTCATGGTTCTCAACCTGTACAGGGTGAGGACGTGGCACGAGGTGGTAAAGCGGTTGCACACCAACCAGGTTTTAATAAGATGACATGAAATACATTTGAGATACGCATATTAGAAGGAAGTTTTAATGCATAAGCCACTGGGTTAATCCTGCGAAGAAAACTGAAAGGCCCAATAAACTGAGGTGCGAACTTCAGAGAGGGAACATGAAGTCGGAGTTTGCGAGATGACAGCCAGACCCTGTCCCCAATCTGGTAGGAAGGCACAGACAGGCCTCTGCGGTCAGCATGGAGTCTGTACCTATCGTTAGCATGTCACAAAGCCTCCTGGACTTGTGCTCAAGTGGAATGAAGACCACGGAAATGCTCCTCTAACGCAGGAATACTCTGTGGAACAAATGAGTCAGGCAACATGGAAGGTTGGAAGCCATAGTTTGCCATAAACGGAGACAATCGGGAAGCAGAATTCAAGGCACTATTGTGAGCAAACTCCACCTACGGTAAGAGGTCTGACCAGTTGTTATGATGGTCAGAAATTTAGCAACGTAGGAATTTCTCCAAGGCTGATTGGCTCGCCCCATTAGACTGCGGGTGATATGCAGAGGAGAAAGCAAGCTGAATTCCCAACTGTGCACAAAAGGCTCGCCAGAACTGGGACACAAACTGATTACCTCTGTCCGAGACAATCACCTTGGGTAGCCCATGTAAGCGAAAGATCTCCCGAGCAAAAATGAAAGCCAGTTCCTTAGAAGTGGGCAACTTCTTAAGTGGAATACAATGACACATTTTTGAGAACCGGTCAACCACCATAAGGATAAATGTGTTTGGTAACTCCACAATTAAATCCATAGACAGGTGGGTCCAGGGCCTTTCTCCATTGGGTATGGGTTGTAGGAGGCCCACTGGGCAGGTGCAAGGTAGATGTGGTTCAGATGCAGTAAAGGTTCAGAATAATGCCATTTAGGGTTGCTATAAGTGCAGTCTAGGTTTGGAATGAGTGCAGTATGGGTGCAGTATTGATTGGGTACACTTGGTGTTCTGCAGCGAGTGGCTCAGTCCTGCTATCAGAAATAGGTGAGTAGCCCTCCCACCAGTTCCCGGGATGCTGTGGTGACCTATCTCTGTTAAAGGGGGACGCCCTTGGTCTCTCCCCAAAGGCCTTTGGTGATCCAGTGAGAAGGAGAGGGTGAGTGGGTGCTCCAGTCTCCCTGTGATGTGGAGTGTGCTGTGCTGCCCCTGGGTGTCCTCACTAGTTTCAGATCTCTGCTGGTATGATCTTCTACTGGCAGGTGAATATTCAGTCAGAGGTGCTTTTTCCCTAACGCCCTCTTTTCCAAGAGGAAAAAACTTTCCCAGGTAGTTTAATAAAAATTGTATCTCACTCCTCCTAATGTACAATGCCTCAATACAGTCATGCATACTAAATGCAGCTCCAGCTATGACCAATCTAAAGTAATATATTAAGCACAATGGTGCAGTATGTATGCCGCTGGTTACGTAATGTAGAGTAAACTGAACTTCAGAGTGAGTTGGCTTTTTATAGTACCATGTGCAACCTCCCACATTTAGAATTATAGTGGACAGGGCTTCAATCTAGAAATACTTAGTCTGCTGTTTCTCAGGTCTAGAGTCAAGGCCAAGAAGGAAATAAGCATGAAAATGATCATAGGGATTCAGCAAATAGATTAGTCAACTGCACACAATGAATCCCAGGATGAAAAATTAGAGCCACTCATCTCTAAACTTTTCTATTTAGTGGGTCAGTACGGTCATGTTTGACATAAATGTACCTTTAACCACTGTCTTTTTTCTTACAATAATATTTCAATAATATCGCCACTTAAAGGGTAATTTAACAGTGTGCAGAGCTAAGTCTTTTGGATATACAGGCTTTTCTCTAGTTGACTCATGCAAATTAAAAAAAAAAAAGATATACTGTTTAATTTCTGCTAAAGTCAAAGAAGTGATATTTGATTTGTGAAATCATTTAGTGCTCTGGACAGCTGAAGTGCATCAGAATTCATTGCAGAGCTTTTTGGCTGCTTCTGGGAAATTACAAATCATTACATTTTTGTGCTTCTCTTTTATTTAATATTCCAACTACAGCAGTATTTAAAAGTAGATTTAAAAAAAAAATCCTGGTACACTTTGGGGTTTATTTACTAGAAGAACAGAGGCTGTTCACTTAGCAAAATTCATATTCACTGAGCTTAGTAAAAACAATGATGTAAACAGTTTCACCCTATTTACTAAGCTCAGTGACAACTTACTTTGGTAAGTGAATAGCCTCAATTTCTTTAGTAAATAACCCCCCTGAGCTGAAAGTTATTTTTACCCACATTCAAAGAAACAATTTAAATTTTAATTCTAAATTCTAGCCATTTTCAAGGCTAATAGTCAAGCTATTGTCAAACAAAGGCCTTGGACGCTGACATGGAGGACATTTAAAAAATCAAAGAAAAACAATACTATATAGTGGGTTGAGGGTTCATTTAAGTGCTTTAAATTACATGCTTGGGAGATGTCTGTAAGCTGTCCTGTATTATTTTTACGAGCAAAGTCAGCAACATTGTATTCTGGCATGACAAATTTAGGATGTGTAATTGATTTTTTTTAACTCTTACATTTAAATTGTTTACCTTTTACATTTATTCACAAAATATTTAAAAGCTATAGGAAAGTTTGCTCTTCTAAAAAATAAAGCTAAAGCCCCCAACTTAATGCAAATTTGGCAAAAGCATTTAATAGTATAGTTTGTGAGTTTTTTCACACTACCAGACTTCATTGTTTTAAATGTTTAATAAAATGTCAAAACAGAGTGCACAAAAATAAAACCACAACGTCACATTCCACAAACCCCTCCTATCACCATTTCCCCAATTATTCCCTAAAAATTCAAAATAGGTGTTTAGTAGACATTAGGGTTTAATTACTAAAGCTGGAGAGTGCAAAATCAGGCTCACTTCTGCATAGAAACCAATCAGCTTCCAGGTTGTTTTGCCAAAGCTTACAGTAATTGAACAAGCTGAAGTTAGAAGCTGATTGGTTTCTATGCAGAAGTGAGCCTGATTTTGCACTCTCTAGCTTTAGTAAATAAACCCCATTGTCTAGCACCAGGACAGCACTTGACTAGCAAATAGAAAGAGACAAAGAAAGTTTAACTTGCAATACAAATGAGTGAATTTTCTGAGAGACTACTGCCACAAATATTGTTCAGTGGCTGGACAAGTATGTAAGCAGCTTGGATAAGCTGCAATATAGGGGGAGAGACATGGCTGGTTTAAGCCTTTATCTTAAAATAAACATTACAGTAAATTACTGTATTTGAGAAACAATAGACACAAATGTGGTTCAGTGGATGGAAGGAATGTAACCAGCTTGTTTAGGCTGCATTAAAATAGAGAAGAATGAGACAGGTTTTTAGTTTGAAATAGAAATTTGAGTGTTTTATTTAAAGTACAAAATCCACAATACAGTGGCCGGAAAGTGTGGTTCCAGGTGGCAGTGGGCATCAGCTGCGATTTTAGCTGCAAAAAAGCTACACTATAATCACCCACAAGTCTGGCATGTTTTTTATTTTTGTTTGCTTACTTTTTTTTTATCTTTAGCATCTTATGTATTTTTATATATTTTTTCAGTATTTTTTTGTATTGATGCGATGGTTGGGCTGAACAGTGCATAAAATTCTTCATAGGCTGCCTGCCCTTTCCCAGAGTGAATCCTTGAAACTTAAAGCTGTACTCGCCAACACCTACCTCTTTGCCTCCAGGAACAACCTTCCTGTGCCAGGCTTTTGCTTAAGCAGTAGAAAAAAGTCCCCAAACCCTATACACATCCAGCACACTTCAATTGCTTGCATACCTGCTGGCAAAAACAGCCCACTTTCAGTTTACAGTTTTTTTTTGTTGCATTTTTTAAAAATATGTTTTAAAACAGTTTCCTTGTACGTTTGTCCCCGTCCTGGTCAAGCTAAGAGGGCAGGGACACAACTGTAACTAAAACACAAGCTATCATATCCATGGGTGTCAAGGATGTACCACTGGATGGAGTTAGCTCAATATGCACTTGAGGTATTAGTCTTCCCTGCTATGCATATTATGTCAGAGAGGGCCTTCCGCATAGTGGGGGATATTTGTGGCTGATATACTGAATTTAATAAAAATAATCAGACATACACCCACTGCAGATGTACCTGATAAAATGAATACATTTATTTTATATATATTTAACTAAAAGAGACCAAAAAGACTAAACACTTTTTGGGTATATAATGATTTGGGGTTGTGGTTCACCTGAGGTAAGGGTGTGCTATATTTGGATACACAATATTTTTTCCTTTTTTAAAAAAAAAGAATGCAGTTTTATTCCTCCAAAAAATGCAGCTCTTAGGCAGGCTGTCAGTAGCAACTGCCTGATACCCTGTAATTGCCCCAAGCTAAAAGTTATACTGTATGTAAATTAAGGGAAACAGCACAATTAATAGACAAAACATAGCTAAGGTGTTGACATTTGAAGAGCTAACTATTAATCAGTTGTTTAAACAGATATTGTTCTTTAACCACTTAAGGACCGCCCAACGTACATGTACTGCGGCAGGGCGGCCCTTAACCGCAAAATCACATACCTGTACATGATTTCTGTTGTTGGCTCTGGGGCACGATGGCCAACGGCACCCGCCGATTGTTTCCTGGAGAGGCAAAATGGTGGTCTGCCTATGTAAACGAGGCAGACTGTCGTTCTGTCAGAGAGAAAGAGAGAGATCTCTCTCTTCCTCCAGTTAAGCCATCCCCCACAGTTAGAAATCACATCCTAGGAGCACACTTAACCCTTTGATCGTCCCTGATGTTAACTCCTTCCCTACCAGTGTAATGCACACAGTGACTGCATTTTTTTTAGCACTGACCACTGTATTGGTGTCACTGGTCCCCAAACAGTGTCAGATTTGTTCGCCGCAATGTCGCAGTCCTGCTAAATATCGTTGATCGCCACCATTACTAGTAAAAAATATTTAAAAAATATAAAGTCCCTAAATCTATCCTATAGTTTGTAGACGCTATAACTTTTGCGCAAACCAATCAATATATGCTTATTGGGATTTTTTTTACCAAAAATATGCAGCAGAATACAATATAAAAATAGAGAAATACCACGCTAAAGAACATATATAAATACTGTGTAAAAAGAGCAGCTTCTAAAACTGTGAGATACACACAGAAACCGATAAATAATACAAAAGTAGCACTGCTAACCAAAACGTGACCAAATGAGTGTATAAATATATTAATGAATTTGTTATAAAAAGTCCAAATAAATGGTTGTGTACAAATGACATAGGTAGTGAAAAACAGTCCATAAATAGCACATAAGGTGAGTGCTAAAAAATAACACCTCTTGACAACAGTGCACCTCCACCACATAGATTGTGCGCTTACCAGAAGGCAAGCTTTAAGGAGCCTGTGGCTAATTACCCAGCCAAGGCCTTTGTCCAAAGGAAAGATGGTAATCCACCGCTAGTTATGGGAAGGAGCTTTGTAATGTGCACCAATTAGCCAGGAGTACTCGAGCATCAGCCACCAAGGATCAAAATTCATGTATTACCCAGAAGATATAAGGAGATACTCCATAGTGTGTACATTTGGTCCTCACAGCGGCTCTATCCTGCCTTATCCTACTGCCAGACTCCCTTTCTCTGTTTTCTCCTGCTCTGTAGGTAGAGGTGCTGTCTCTGTAATTGCAGCCTAATACAGAATACAAATTGGCCTAAATTGATGAAGAAATTCGATTTTTTTTTTTACATTTTTTTTTTTTTGGATATGTTTTTTAGCAGAAAGTAAAAAATATTATTATTTTTTTTCAAAATTGTCATTTTTTTTGTTTAGAGCGCAAAAAATAAAGATCACAGAGGTGATTAAATACCACCAAAAGAAAGCGTACGACTGCGCAATTGTCAGTTAAAATAATGCAGTTCCGTATCACAAAAAATGGCCTGGTCGGGAAGGGGGTAAAACCTTCCGCAGCTGAAGTGGTTAAAGGGATTTTTAAGTGTAGAGATCTGTGCATAGAGGCAGCACACATAAAACAATACGTCAGCACTGTGATTCAAAGAACATAAGCAATTAGACAATCTTATACAAGCTTTAATAATATCACTTGGAAAACCTATTTTAATTCTAATCACTGACTTCTAATCTTTCTTAATGCAGTTTATCAGCAGAACTCTATGCTTTTCCAATCACAGGTAAAGCACAATGTCAATATTTGTTGTAAAAAAGTGCAGCGCTACAAAATATCAATAATAAAAACAGTGCAAGAAGTGTCTCCATGCAAAAAGTTGCCTCCAGTGCAGTCCCCTTCACCAATGCGCACTTACCAAAATGCCATTGGTAAATGGCATGTCATCAGAGCAACCCTGTAAGGATACCAGCAACCTTCTAGCGGTAAGTAGCATCACATTAAAAAAAAAAGGACCTTTTCAGAAATTCCCCACAGTCATCTGGTGGCTCTTCTGCAAAGACAGAGGAGAGGTGCATAGTGTAGTAATTTATTTTATAAAATGCTAGCATACATTTAAAAATAGAGGATGTACATTCAAAATAAAAAAAAAACATATAAAAGGCCAAACTCACAGAAATGGCCATCAGACGCAAAGGTAGAATGCAACGCGTGGCATCAGCATGCAAGGCTTCTCCCTACGCATTTCGTGCACATGCACATCATCAGGGGCTCCATCTCCACATCTCACATTTACTTGAATAATGTCAATATTGCTGCTGCCAGCCTTTTATAATAAGGGAGCTGACTTATCAAAAAGCCCCATCACTGGATTTTCTCAGCCACCTGACCTATATTAAAGGCCAGGCAGTGCATTTGGTTATTTTGGCAAATTCTTGCATTATTTCGCTGGGTCCCCAAACTTCAAACATGCAAGGTTTGCAGCAAACCTCATTCCAACCAACAGGTATATTTGTGTACTTACTGTATTACAGAGATGTACTGAATATTTTTTTTTATTTAAAAGAGAAGTAGGGAGTTAAAAAAAACACACAAAACATTTATACTTACCTAGGTGGATGCAGCATCGCTCTGATGCCGCATCTGGACTTTACCCAGCTATCAGCTGAATAGGGGTCACAGGAGAACAGAACTAAGTGCACTTCAGTGACCCACAGAAGAATTAGGGCCAAAAGAGCTTTGGCCCTACTTCTCCTTTAATTTTGCTCAGACGTATACTTTAACTAATAGGAAACATTGTAACCATAATGTTTCTTATTGATTAATGTTTAGAATTGTGAAATTACTTTTTGATTTTACCAGTTAACAATTCTGTCTGTGATTTAATGGAGTGAAGTCCATTACTCACTCCACTAAGCTAATATTTGATTCACCTAAGGGAGCCTGAAATGGATTGATGTGGAATTTCCATTTGCTTATCTCAAGGGGTGCATTCACAAAATTCACTTTAATAGCAAACAAATCCTAAGAATCCCCTTACAAGTTATAAAATGGCGGGACTTTTTAGAATGTTTGATTCTGCTTCCAATGGCTAAGAAAACAACTTTATTATCTAAAAAATGAAAATTAAACCTACGCCGTGGAAAACATGAAAAAAATAAATATAAATACAATATATATGTTTACACATACATATATATATATGTGTAATAGGGCTGCCGCTGTAGTGCAAGGTAAGTACCCCAAAAAGTGACAAAAAAGAATTTATACCCAGCGCTGCCTCTATGAACCATTAATATACATATACACGCATCAAATGTGTCATATAACAACATATATAATAAAGTGCTCAATGTCAATATAGTGCAAATAAAGTGCAATCAATAAAGTTCAACAGATGTGCAAAATAAAGTGCAATCAATGAAGTCCATCAAGTGTAGGGTACAGGGCTGGTGACACGTTGATATAATCTTGGTGACTTCCTGTGCTCCCCTCCTGGGTCCCCACTCACCAGATGAAGATGACAAATGCGCCTGTGTATATCAAGATGGTGCCTCCTGTCTAACGAAAAGGTAGGTTGATCGTGCCACAGAGAATGGGATCTTCTCTCCTCCACCACATGATGTAAGTCCTACATACTTTACTCAGTCAAAGGATGGTCGGGATAGTAAAGCTCGGGCAAATGAAGGAAAGAGGACATATGGTGTAATACTGTAAGATTTATTAAAAAGTTTAAATTCATTACACTTACATCAGAATCTTTAAAAACTTGCAAAATTGCCGCCTTGGCATCCAAACAGCCTTCACAGTGTATCCTTAGCTTGACATGTTTCGCCTTTCCCACTGGGCGTCATCAGAAGCTTGTGGAGTCTGTGATTGGCTGTCTTATATACTTTAAGTACCGCCTACTACACCCAATGACTCCCACTACTCTCATTGATGACGCAGTATGAAATTGGCCTCACTTCCGGTTTCCGCCGGAACCGTAATTGACATATCCACCAAGACCGGAAGTGGTCAGCGGCGCTGGAAGTGATGTAATCCTTATTGATAAAAGGTAAACACCAGCATCCTGCTTCCTGAATTAACAGGTAGTGACCAGGAGACATCTAGTGTTAGTAATTGGGTATTGCATTAAAACAGACCTTGATATATTACATTATATAAACCATTGTCACAATAACAGTATTCTCCATATGAAGAAAAATATACACAAACAAATAATAATCCAATAGTTGGGAATGACATAAGGACGAAGAACTGGTGTTACCAAAGCAAGTAATGAAAAAAAATAAAAATAAAGATACAAATAAAAAGTAAAAATAAAAATTAAAAAATTATAAAAATAAAAATTTAAATAAATATAAAAATAAAAATAAAAAAAGAATAAAAATAAAAATAATAAAAATAAATAATAATAAAAATAAAAACAAAAACAAAAATAAAAATAAAAAACAAAAAATAAAGACAAACAAAGTAAATAATCAAAAATTACTAATAAAACAATTTATGTCCAGGTCCACATTTAACCCTTTCGGCGTTAAGGACTGTAATTTATATATCCATTGAGTCTCGTTTTGGGAAATAGACTGTTTAAGATTGGTGCCCCTCCAATGTTTTTCCACCCTATGAATACCACTAAAAGTAAGTTTTGATGGATCTCTATTGTGGAATCTCCTAAAGTGATATGATAGACTGTTTGCGGAAACCCTTTTTAATACTAATGATATGTTCCCTCAGTCTAACTTTAAGTTCTCTTGTGGTTCTCCCTACATATTGGAGACCACATTCACATTCCAAAAGGTATGTGACATGTTTAGTGCCACAAGTTATAAATTTGGGGATTTCATATGTTTGTCCTGTTGTCCTAGATTTAAAGTGTGTAGTCTTTTTCTTTCCACCCTTGCATGTCCTGCAGATTAAACATCTGCCACATTTAAAGAAACCTGTTTGGTCGAGAAAGGTTTCCAACTTCTTGGGGGGGGTCAGGGATGCTTTTAACAATTTTGTCCTTCAATATAGGAGGACGTTTATAGATGAACTTTGGGCGTGAATGTAAGGTTTTCGATAAAACTGGATCTCTAAGTAAGATGGGCCAATGTGTTTTAATAATCTTTTCTATTTGCTTATACTGTCGATTACATTCCGCACAGAATGTTAAGTCATAACTTTCTCTCTTTTTGGGTTTAGGGACCAGTAATTGTTCTCTATACATTAGTCTTACTTCTTATTGTATTTTTAAAAGTTGTTGCAGTTCGTTCCCTTTTTGCTCAAATCTGTCCATCAACATGTTGGACTGGGTTGTATAATCCTCCTGCAGATTGCAGTTTCTTTTAATCCTTATCATCTGTCCTTTGGCTATCCCCGAAATCCATCTCAGGTGGTGGCCGCTGGTTGTGGGGATATAGCTATTCCTATCCGTTTTTTTTTAAATGTTCGTGTGTGTAAACTGTTGTTTGAATGGAAAATTTCTAGGTCCAAATAATTGACCTTTTCTTTACTGTAATTTGATGAAGAAGATATATTATATTTGTTGATATTAATCTGTTCTAAAAACTTTTTCAGAGAATCCTCACTGCCCTCCCAAACTAGAAAAATGTCATCAATATATCTTCTGTATATTTATAACTTTATTATCTACTATACTTATGGATTAATTGTTTTGCAGCATATATGCATGCATGCATGAGATGTGAAGGTGTAGTCAAGGAAAAAGGTTGCAATAAAGCAAAACTAAAAGTAGTTCTAAAGGTCAAGTTTTTTTTGTTTACCCTTTTTCATTACCTGCATTAAAGTGTTACTAAACCCAGGAGCCTGCATTCACTATATCTGGTCTTCCACAGTACACAGAACATGGAAATGCAATTACTTTAGTAAATATAAACTGCTAAATACCTTTTCTCATCAGCAGTATATACTGTAGCAGTCTTGTGACTTCTATCAGTGTCTGGTTAAAGCTTGTAGGAGTTTTCATTCTCCTCTGATTGTCCTATGAGGCTGCAGGACCCCTGACCCTCTGTCTGGACAGTGTTGATTGGCCATGTGCTGATCACATGCACTCTCCAAAAAAAAAACTCTCTAGCAATACACTCCAAACTGAGCATGTGCAGTGTGCCCCCAAGGGGGACAGCAAGTAGAAGGTGTTTTACCTTAAAGTGTTACTAAACACCCATCAGCAGATAGATTTGGGGCTGTGGAAAAAGAGGAGGATCAGAGAAGACAGGATCAAACTTTTTTACACAATGTAGAGGATTAACCCCTTAGGTTCCAGTTTTCCACAGTGAGTATAACAAGCATACTTTACTGCATATACAGACTGAATTTGCTGTTGTGGGTTTAGTAACACTTTAAGGTAAAACACCTTCTACTTGCTGTCCCCCCCCCTCCATAAATACTTACCCCTCTCAATCCAGCCCTTCTGCAGCAGCTCTGATCTCTCTCCCAGCTCTTACAGGATGGCCTGAGAGAAGTGGAAATGACTATCCGTTAAATTGCTGCTCGGGAGCATACCCACATTTGTGCTCCCATAGCAAACTGCTTGCTATGGGGCACATGGAGAGGAGGAGGAGCACGCAGCGCTGGCAGGGGACCCCAGACGAGGAGGTAAGAACCCTCTGTGTAATATCCTTGCACATAGCAGGTAACTATAAACCTCTTTTTTTTTTACTTTAGGCTGATGTAGATTTGCTTGACTACCTTAAGATTTAGCTTATATGAATTACACCTGTTTATCTGCAGCCTTGTCTCCTCTACAGACTTCTAAAGCACACATTTTAAACAGCTTTTCTGCTCTTCCAGAGCAGGGGATGGGGATCTGATGTCACACACCGCACAGCACAGCTAATAACACAATATAGAAGATTTGCTTTGTTTATTTTTCATGTCAGAGGTTTACATCTACTTTAACATATTTTGTTAAATGCAAAGTAAAACCTCAATAGTTATTACAAGAGGGTACTTTGCACAAATATAAATGGGCCACATAGTAATAGCCATCTATTGTTTCAGGGTTTGAAGTAACGCTCCATTTACACATGATCGCGGGTGAAATCACTATGATTCTGCCCTGCAATTTCAAATGGCTGCAAAACGCAGCACCCCAATCGCAACACGATTTTGCTGCGACTGTCACGCAAACAGAATCGCGGGGCAACCAAAAGAACTTATTTTGGGTGACACACGTCTCACAATTGTGCTGCGATTTGTCACGTGACAAACGTGGCAAAATGATGGCGCAATTCGGGTGCCATTAGAAGTAATGGCATTACAAACGCGTCCCACGTTTTGCAGCTATTTGAAATTGTGAAGCAGAATCACGGTAATTCTGCCCGTAATCATGTGTGAATGGGGCGTTAGTGCTACCAGTCTTATGAGGAAGGATCGATTAAATTGTCTTACTGTAATGGCCGTGAATTATGAATCTCAATATAATCATTTCTTTTTTGTTTAATAAGAAGGTTATATTTAAATGTTTTCTCTGACATGTTTTGTATTTTAGATGACAGGATACTTATAGGATTACTACAGGAAACAGGATATTAACCCGTAAGTAAGTGAGAGAACCAAAACCTTTGCTAAGTGGAACAGTGAGTTTGATAAACAAAATTGGCAGTGACTCCACCCAGGACAGGGCCTCCTTAAGCAGAGGAGAGTCCCTTTCTGCTCTCCATATCCAATTTCACATTTACCAAATTTACCGACTCTATTTCTACATTATATATTTTTATAGTATTATTTATACATTTTTATATTACGTTTATTTTATAAATTATGATTGTTTAGTTATATAATAGAGTATACAGTGTGTGTGTGTGTGTGTGTATATATATATATTTTTATATATATATATATATATATATATATATATATATATATATATATATATATATATATATATATATACTGCTGATCTATGACTATTTCTATGTACACAAAAGGCCTATTTCTTTCAAATATGCACAAATCTGTCTAAATCTTAGTTAGTGAGCACTTCTCCTTTGCCGAGATAATCCATCCAGCTCACAGGTGTGGCATATCCAGATGCTGATTTGCACAGGTATGCCACAATAGAAGGCCACTCTAAAATGTGCACTTTTCCTGTATTGGGGGGGGGGGGGTCCGGGAGGTCCGAAAACCAGTCAGTATCTGGTGTGACCACCATTTGCCTCATGCAGTGCAGCACATCTCCTTTGCATAGAGTTGATCAGGTTGTTGATTGTGGCCTGTGGAATGTTGGTCCATTCCTCTTCAATGGCTGTGCAAAGTTGCTGGATATTGGTAGGAACTGGAACACGCTGTCGTATACGCCAATCCAGAGCATCCCAAAAATGCTCAATGGTGACATGTCTGGTGAGTATGCTGGCCATGCAAGAACTGGGATGTTTTCAGCTTCCAGGAATTGTGTACAGATCCTTGCCACATGGGGCTGTGTATTATCATGCTGCAACATGAGGTGATGGTCGTGGATGAATGGCACAACAATGGGCCTCAGGATCTCGTCAAGGTATCTCTGTGCATGCAAAATGGCATCAATAAAATGCACCTGTGTTCGTTGTCCATAACATACGTCTGCCCATACCATAACCAAACCGCCACCATGGGCCACTCGATCCACAATGTTGACATCAGCAAACCGCTCACCCACGCAATGCCATACAAGCTGTCTGCCATCTGCCCTGTACAGTGAAAACCAAATTCATCCGTAAAAGGGAACACCTCTCCAAAGTGCCAGATACCATCAAATGTAAGCATCTGCGCCCTCAAGTCGGTTACGATGACGAACTGCAGTCAGGTCGAGACCCCGATGAGGACAATGAGCATACAGATGAGCTTCCCTGAGACAGTTTGTGCAGAAATTCTTTGGTTATGCAAACCGATTGTTGCAGCAGCTGTCCGGGTGGCTGGTCTCAGACGGTCTTGGAGGTAAAGATGCTGGATGTGGAGGCCCTGGGCTGGTGTGGTTACACGTGGTCTGTGGTTGTGAGGCCGGTTAGATTCACTGCCAAATTCTCTGAAACGCCTTTGGAGACGGCTTATGGTAGACAAATGAACATTAATTTCAAGGGCAACAGCTCTGGTGGACATTCCTGCAGTCAGCATGCCAATTGCACGCTCCCTCAAAACTTGTGACATCTGTGGCATTGTCCTGTGTGATAAAACTGCACATTTTAGAGTAGTCTTTTATTGTAGCCAGCCTAAGGCACACCTGTGCAATAATCATGCTGTCTAATCAGCATCTGGATATGCCACACCTGTGAGCTGGATGGATTATCTCGGCAAAGGTGAAGTGCTCACTAACACAGATTTAGACAGATTTGTGAACAATATTTGAGAGAAATAGGCCTTTTGTGTACATAGAAAAAGTCATAGATCTTTAAGTTCAGCTCATGATAAATAGGGGCAAACACAAAAGTGTTGCGTTTATAATTTTGCTCAGTGTATATATATATATATATATATATATATATATATATATATATATATCTATATAGATATATATATATATATATATATATATATATATCTATATATCTTTCTTTCATCTTTTGTTTTGTTTACTAGCCCTAAAAAAGGGGGAGTCTATTCCTTTGAAATGCGTTGGCTTGATGTACATGTTCTATAAACAAAGACCCCTGTAACAAGGTACCAGGGTGACAAAGTAATTACTTCAATGACAAAAAGTTGTGGTTGTGTTTATTCACAAACAGTAATTTATTAGTTTTAATGAATGCAACAAAAATTCTACAAAATTGCAAAAAATGTATTATCCCTCAGCATCAGAGGATACACACAAGATAAAATTAAAGACATAGAGCAAGGCAGCAGGTCATATAGATTAATCAGTGTAGATAACATTAGAGGATTGCTTCAATCCATCTCGATCATCTCAGTCCTTGCTTAGACTCCTTCCTCGCTGCCATCAGCCTGCACAAGTCCCTTTTCAATAGCGGTGTGTATGTATGTATGTATGTGTATATATATATATATATATATATATATATATATATATATATATATATTTATATATATATATTTATTTATACATTACCGCACTTGTGGGTAGTTCCCGGGACACCTCTGATCCTGTAGTCGCTTTTGGTGCAATTCCGATCGCTTCCAACCCTTGCCGCCACATCACATCAACATCACCCAGTGACCACGCCCCCTAAAACGTCACAGTCCCAGCATGCCCAGGGACTGTGACATCAAAAGGGGGCGGGGTCTCCGCCTATATAAGTCACAACGCAGCCCTCGGAGAGCAGTCCAGCAGGAGAGAGCGTCGTGTCAACATCTGGGGAAGAGAAGACAAGAAGACAAGAAGCCCAGAAGCCCAGAAGTCCGAACCTCTGCTGGCAAGAGAGCTACCTGAAGACAGCAGAGGAGCCGGCCGAAGAACTGGAACACCGGGAGAAGAGAGCGGAGAAGAACCAACCGGACGCCGGGAGAAGATGAAGCGGAGGGAACCCCGAAGCCGGAAGAAGACCCCCGAAGCCGGAGGAAGATCCCCCCCCCGGAGCTGTTTAATAAAATATTTTAAAAACCTGTGTAGTGTGTTTTATTACTTACACTTTTTCCCTAGGTGAATGGGTAGGGGTACCATGTACCCCATACTCATTCACATAGGGTGGGGGGCCGGGATCTGGGGGCCCCCTTATTAAAAGGGGCTCCCAGATTCCGATAAGCCCCCTGCCCGCAGACCCCGACAACCAACGGCCAGGGTTGTCGGGAAGAGGCCCTTGTCCTCATCAACATGGGGACAAGGTGCTTTGGGGTGGGGGGGGCCCGCAGGGCGCCCCCCTCCCCCAAAGCACCTTGTCCCCATGTTGAGGGCACGCGGCCTGGTACGGCTCAGGAGGGGGGGGGCGCTCGCTCGTCCCCACCCCCTTTCCTGACCGGCCAGGCTGCGTGCTCGGATCGGGGTCTGGTATGGATTTTAGGGGGGACCCCACGCCGTTTTTTCGGCGTAGCGGGGTTCCCTTTATAATCCATACCAGACCTAAGGGCCTGGTATGACCCGCAACGGGGCTCGCAAGGTGTCAATCTCGCCGATAAAAGCGGCAAGATTGACATCCTTTGCTAGTCCCGTCGCACCTGAGTCACGTTCAAAATGAACGGACTTGTCCGTGTGTGGGCAAGTCCGTTCATTCTGAAAGTCCGCCGGAACTCCGGCGAAAGTCCGTCGGAAAGACGGGCGGACTTAGCCCGCCGGAAAGTCCGGTCGTGTGTGGGCAAGTCCGTCCGTTTTAAAGTCCGGCGCACCTGGCGGACAAAGTCCGTCGGAAAGTGTGCTGGACCAAGTAGGATAGAAAGTCCGACCGTGTGTACGCGGCATTAGTTTCGGTCTTGCACAGTTGTACAGGCTTCTTTCCTGTACCGAAATTACCTACTCCGATTTCACTGAACACTATGAGCTTCTTGCAGTATGCATTAGAAGCATCAGCAAGTCAGATACAGTCTGCCTTATTTCCTGGATGGAGGATGTACCGCATCATTTAGCCTGTCCTCCTCAGTCAAAAAGAGGAACAGCATCATCGTGCTTTATCTAGGGTGGTCTGCATGCAAATGCTGCCTGCCTAGAACAGACAGGCTTCCAGAAAAACATCCACTTATCAGGGGCATTTTTATATTTCATTTATCCTCGGATGAGTCAGCACAATTTACATTTTTATCATTTATTTCACACAAATAGAGCTTTCTTTTTGTGGTATTTGATCACCACGGTTTTTTTTTATTTAATATTATATAAACCAAAAAAACCTGAGGTTTTTGAAAAAAACCCCCAAAAAACTATTTTTTACCTTCTGCTATTAAACATATTCAATAAAAAAATTAAAAAATAAATAAAAATCTAGTAGTCACTAAATTATATATTGTTCAAACATGGCATGGTTATATGTGGAATTACACCCCAAAATACATTCTGCTGCTTCTCCTGATGTAAGGGGGACTCCACTGGGGACACCTGATGTAAGGGGGACACCACTGGGGACACCTGATGTAAGGGAGACACCGCTGGGGACACCTGATGTAAGGAGGGCTCCACTGGGGGCACCTGATGTAAGCGGGACTCCGCTGGGGGCACCTGATGTAAGGGGGCTCCACTGGGGGCACCTGATGTAAGGGGGACTCCGCTGCCAGGGAAACAGATCTGCAAGGAGGGCCTCTGCTTCTGGGGGGCCCCTGATGTAAGGACGGACTCTATTGGGGCACCTGATGTAAGGACGGACTCTGCTGGGGACACCTGATGTAAGGACAGACTTTGCTGGGGGCACCTGATGCAAGGACGGACTCTGCTGGGGACACCTGATGGCATCTTGTGGCAGGCGACGTGGCAGGTGACACGCTCAGGGGTCCCACTGATTCTGGATTATGGTGAGTTGAATGATTTCATTCTATATTACAATGTAATAATAGTAATAATGCGCTTCAATCATCCTGACACCACAACCATGGTGCTGAGATGATTGAAGTGGTAACACCAGGTGTTTGGAGTATCTTTATCTGCTGATTTGTTAAACTCTGGAATACACATTTCTATTGTGGTGTAGGATCTGGGCCTGCTGCCCCTCCATCCCTCTTTCCTTCATTCTCTCTCCTTCCCTCCTTCTTTCCTTCTTTCTCTCTCTCTCCCTCCCTCCCTCCCTCCCTCTTTTCCCCTTTCTTTCTCCATCTCTCATTCATCTCAGACTCCAACCACATCCCCATTTGAACTACGCCTATATAAGCCACGCCCACTATTACATGTAACCCATGCCCAGCTGCGCCGCATTTTTCTTTTTTTGCTATGCTTTTTTTTTTTACAATGTTGGCAACTATGGAAGCCTGTGGGCTCAACGAAAAAAAGAGATTGATCAGTGGGTATGCCCACCATTAGAATACTGCCCTTCATCCACCCACTTCTAATGATGGGCATAATACACCATTTTTTTTTAACTGTGGTGGTGAAATCACCTCCAACAGTGCTGGAGTCACAGCTTTACGTATCGTGGGAGCAAACGCTGTTGCTGTCAAGATAAATAAACCCGTGCTGCAGCTGAATGGTGTGCCTGGTAAGCAAATGATGGTTAACAATAAAACAAAGTAACATTACAGTATAACAGTAATAAGGCGTACACACGGTCGGACTTTGTTCGGACATTCCGACAACAAAATCCTAGGATTTTTTCCGACGGAAGTTGGCTCAAACTTGTTTTGTCTACACACGGTCGCACAAAGTTGTCGGAAAATCCGATCGTTCTAAACGAGGTGACGTAAAACACGTACGTCGGGACTATAAACGGGGCAGTGGCCAATAGCTTTCATCTCTTAATTTATTCTGAGCATGCGTGGCACTTTGTCCGTCGGATTTGTGTACACACGATCGGAATTTCCGACAGCGGATTTTGTTGTCGGAAAATTTTATCTCCTGCTCTCCAACTTTGTGTGTCGGAAAATCCAATGGAAAATGTCCGATGGAGCCCACACACGGTCGGAATTTCCGACAACACGCTCTGATCGGACACCGTGTGTACGGGGCATTAGACTTACTATACCTGCAAAGCAAATGCAATAAAACATAGTAAAAATAAAACATTGCAATCTGTGTCTACTCCACCCCTGCCCCCATGCTTCAGCATCTATGCTCTTTTTTTTTAACTGTGGTGGTAAAATCACCTCCTACAGTACTGGAGTCACGACTTTATGTATCGTGGGAGCAAACGTTGTTGCTGTCAAGATATATAAACCCGTGCTGCAGCTGAATGGCGTACCTGCTAAGCAAATGATGGTTAACAATAAAACAATTATTACAGTATAACATACCATACCTGCAAAGCAAATACAATAAAACATAGTAAAAATAAAACAGAGAGAGAACGATAGATATAGAACAATAGTGAGTGAACAGTAGAGCGGACAGTAGAGAGCGAACATAAGAGAGAGAACAATAGAGAGAGAAGAAAAATACAACCACAACTGTTTTTGGATTTTTTATTTTATATTTTTTTGTGTTTTTTGTGTGTTTTTTTTTTCTCACTTTTTTCACTTTTATAAAAACTGTAAAAAAAAACTGTAAACTGAACGTTGCAGATTAGGGTTTCTCACATCTTTCGAGACCCCGAGACCCTGTGTTAGTGTGCCTAGGACTGTGTGGTGCTGTACCCTACGCTAAAACTCCACTAGTGTGTGGTAGCATTTGAAACATTCACCAATGCAGAGACCAGTTTGGTCAGGACAGGAGGGACAATAAAAGCGAGTGTCATGACTAAACCTGAGTTTGCTGCAGACACAACATCTTTTTTGGGGGTTTCTTTGGGTAGGGGTACCAGGGAGGACAAAAGGAAAATTCCTCTCATGCAGCCGGCTCACTGCATTTGGATTGGGAAGTTGGGCAAGAGCACCGTCTGGAAACAGAAGGGTTCTGACGATCTCTTCCTGGAATTTAAGGAAGGATCCAGTCCATCCTGAAGCTTTGTATAGCACAAAAGCGTTCAGCAGAACCAATTGAAATAAATAAACAGACACTTTTTTGTACCAGCGTCTGGCCTTATGGGCAATTAGGTACGGCGCCAACAACTGGTCGTTGAAGTCCACCCCTCCCATGTTAAGGTTGTATTCGTGGACACAGAGGGGTTTCTCCACAACACCAGTCGCCGTAGGAATTTGGACTGGACTGCCGTGTCTGCGTGAAGCGAGGACAGAACGAAAACAAAATCCCTCCACTTCACTGCTAACAAATTATTACACTTCAAGCAGGCTCTCTGCCCCCGTCTAAGTCGGGATTCTACAAGCCATTGGGGGAAGACCCGGCGATAAGATCGCACGGTGCCACATGCGCCAATTCCATAATCAAAAAGGTGACTAAAAAGTAGTGTTCATCGCGGCCGACGGGGGGGGGGGGGGCGCACGCCCCCCTGCCGGCTGCGTGCGGAACGTATAGTAACGTGATTTTGCGCAGCCGGGCCAACCTGCTGCAGTAGCTGCGGCAGCTTGTCCAGAACTGGTTAGGTGAAAATGTATTCTGCTATATGTCTTTCGTAAAATAAATTTCCCAATAAGTGTTTATTGATTGGTTTGTGTGAAAGTTATAGCATCTACAAACTATGGTGTATATATACTGGAATTGTTATCGTTTTTTTTTTTTTTTTTACTAGTACTGGCGGTGATCAGCGACTTATAGTGGGACTGTGATAGTGCAGAGGACAATCTGACACTAACTGACACACTTTTTTTTTGCAATGCAGATGATTGTAACACCAAAGTTTTCAACTGTCATGAATGGGGTTCAGGCACATAATGTGCATGTATGTGATTGTGCCTGCACCCCAAAGCTAAAAACACATATGCGTGTGTGTGTGCATGTGTTTATATACTGACAGTGTCAGTAGGGCAGAGATTGGTGTCAGTAGGGGAGTGACCGGTGTCAGGAGTTTTAAATTTTTATGATTTAATTCTTTACTATTTTTTACAATTTTGTAAATTTTTTTTAGAAGCCCCGTCAAGGGGCTTTACTGAAAAACCAGGGGTCCAAACAGGGGGAATTTGCACCACATGGGGTGATTAGGGTGTGCCCAGGCACACCTGGCACACCCTGTGCGCACGCCTATGCTCCTATGGATCTTTTTTATTTTATTTTTCGGTCCGTCGGCAGAGCCATAGAAGAAGATGAATGGACTTTGTGGGACATTTTTATTTTTTTATTTTTTAATAAAGGACTTGTCCCAAGGTGTGTCTTTTTTTTTTTTTTTACAATTTTGACACTTTTTTTTGTGAAATGGTACAAATGGTACAAAGCACCCTCCCCATGTTGAGGGCATGTGGCCTGGTACAGTTCAAGAAGGGGGGGACTTTTTTACTTTCACTGACCACTGATGTAGGGTATTTTTTTCTCCTGCTGACCACCTATGCAGGGGCATTATATATATATATATATATATATATATATATATATATATATATATATATATATATATATATATATATATATATATATATATATATATATATATATATACAAGTTTTTTCCCCCTTTATAATAAATATAGAATATCCTACACCACTGACCAATGATGTAGGAATATCTTTTACTCAAACTGACCACCTGCATAGGGGCATTTTTTACTTCCACTGACCTCTAACATTCTTATGCCGCGTACACACGGTCGGAATTTCCGACAACAAATGTTTGAGAGCTGGTTCTCAAACTTTCCGAGCGTGTGTACACAATTCCGACGCACAAAATTCCACGCATGCTTGGAATCAAGCAGAAGAGCCGTACTGGCTATTGAACTTCATTTTTCTCGGCTCGTTGTACGTGTTGTACGTCACTGCGTTCTTGGCGATCGGAATTTCCGACAACATTTGTGTGTCTGCAACACAAGCTTGAGCCAACATCTGTCGGAAAAAAATCCAGGATTTTGTTGTTGGAATGTCAGATCGTGTGTACGCGGCCTTATTCCTACTGGCCAAGCAGTCTAACCAATAGTGAACTGGCCCTTAAAAAGTTTGAAAACCCCCGATTGCTTTAGATGCAACTTTGCTGCAAAGTAAAAAAAAAAATGATGATAATGATGATGATAAGAGAGTGACACCTCTTAACCATAAGCAGGACCAGACCTTTGTTCATTGCTGATATGCTGTAATCCAAACTGGTCTCTGTAGGGTGGTTCTCTTTGACACACAAGAAGTTAACAGCTCACAAACTGACATAAAGAAACAACAAATGCACATGATTGATAGTTTATTAGTATTTTTTTTTTTTTTTTTACTTGTCAGAGATCTGAATAGCACTGTACTTGCCAGACACACATTCACCTACCCAGCACACTTTCGTCTTTTTGTGTGTTTAACTCACAATGATAATAAAAAAATCCAATCTCTGATAACAATGCTGATGAAACAGGTGAGGGTTTAATTTACTGCATTATGGCACCACTTTTTAGCTCTTAAAAAGTCAAATTTAAAGCTCAGTGAAAGACAAATGTGCTCTTTGTTGATGATATTTAACACTATATCTTGGCATTTGATCTCAGTGACAGCAGAAATCCATATTTTTAACATAAATCCTTTCCAAAGTGCTTAGTAATTCAATTTGATTGTCTGCGATCATTCCTCCAAAGAGAAGAGATTCCTTGCAGTAGGCTCAGTTTCCAGAAGATGCGTGCTGCGGGGTGTCTGCTCTGAGAATATGTCACAAATCACCAGAACAATCCTCTTCTTCTCATCTATTTCACTTTAGAAATGTCCCGACAATTCCTTTATAGGGCAGAACTAAAATTCACTGGCTTAAGAAGTAATCCTAGCTTAGAGGAAGTTTGCAGAAACAAGGGCAAAGTAAATAAAATCTAAAATTTACCAATATCACTGCTTCCCTTTTCTTTGTACATGTTACATAGTTAGATAGTAGGTGAGGTTGAAAAAAGACACAAGTCCATCAAGTCCAACCTATGTGTGTGATTATATGTCAGTATTACATTGTATATCCCTGTATGTTGTGGTCTTCAGGTGCTTATCTAATAGTTTTTTGAAACTGTCGATGCCACCCGCTAAAACCACCACCTGTGGAAGGGAATTCCACATCCTTGCCGCTCTTACAGTAAAGAACCCTCTACGTAGCTTAAGGTTAAACCTCTTTTCTTCTAATTTTAATGAGTGGCCACGTGTCTTGTTAAACTCCCTTCTGCGAAAAAGTTTTATCCCTATTGTGGGGTCACCAGTATGGTATTTGTATATTGAAATCATATCCCCTCTCAAGCGTCTCTCCTCCAGAGAGAATAAGTTCAGCGCTCGCAACCTTTCCCCATAACTAATATCCTCCAGACCCTTTTTTAGCTTAGTTACCCTTCTTTGTACTCGCTCCATTTCCAGTACATCCTTCCTAGCATGTAAGGTGCTATTAAAGGTTTTTTGGGGGCTAAAATAAAGACGTTATTACCTGCTCTGTGCAACGATATTGCACAGAGGGGCTCTTTTCCTTCTCTTTGGCAGTTCCCTGCCAGTGCTGTCTGCTCCTCCTCTCTTCCAGGTGCCCACTCAGCAAGAGCAGTGCTAAGGGGGCACCCAGGCAGACGCACTCCTAATCCAGGCTGTGTGTGCCTTGCCCCTTCTCACTCCTCAAAGGGATTAGACTGATAGCAGCAAGTGGTGCTACAGCCGGGACAGTGTTGGACTCTTCAGAGAAACTGGCGCTGCATATATATGAACTGAACGTTAGACCTTGGAACCGCTTTAATTTTTTATCTGGTAGACTTGGTATTCCAACATGGCCCAGAATAAAATGTATTCTTGTGATTCATATTGACTTTCGATTTTGATTTAAAACCTGATTAAAGCTTAATTTTTTCTTTTTTTTCACCGGTGCTTAAAAGTCAAAATTCAATTCAAGGGTGGAATATCACTTTAAAGCCTAATGCCCTGTACACACTGCCGGACTTTTCGGCAACAAAGGTCCGACAGTCTTTCCAACAGACTTCCGACGGACTTTCTAACGAACGGACCTGCCTACACACCAAAGTCCGACGGATTTGTACGTGATGACGTACAACCGGACTAAAATAAGGAAGTTGATAGCCAGTAGCCAATAGCTGCCCTAGCGTGGGTTTTCGTCCGTCGGACTAACATACAGACGAGCGGGTTTTTCGACCAGACTCAAGTCCATCGGACAAATTTGAAACATGTTCCAAATCCAAAGTCCGTCAGATTTTCGACCGAAAAAGTCCACTGCAGGTCCGATGGAGCCCACACACGGTCGGATTGTCCGCCGGATTCGGTCCGTCGGACCAGTCCGGTCGAAAGGTCCGCTAGTGTGTACGCGGCATAAGTTTACGCAAAACAAAAAAATCAGCACAAGAAATATTATTTTCCTTCAGTGAGATGTGTCCCTTACGGGGACACAGCTCTCATATCACCTGAATATTCCTCCTCTGATGACCCCCACCACCATAATCTTTGGATGCGGCAGGGGTTACCACTTGAGCTCCGGAAGGTTTACCCCCCTTCATGACCAGGCCATTTTTTGCAATACGGCACTGCGCTACTTTAACTGACAATTATGTGGTCGTGTGACACTGTACCCAAATAACATTTTTGGACTTTTTTCCCACAAATAGAGCTTTCTTTTTATTTTCTGCTATAAAACATACCCAATAAAAACATGTAAAAAATCAAATTTCTTTATCAATATAGGCCAATATGTATTTTGCTACATATTTCATTATATTGATTGGTTTGTGCAAAAGTTATAGTGTCTACAAACTACGGGATATATATATATATATTTTTTACTAGTAATGGTGGTGATCAGCGACTTATAGTGGGACTGTGATATTGCAACAGACAAATTGGACACCTAACTGACACTTTTGACCCTTTTTGGGGACCAGAGACACTAATACAGTTATCAGTTGTAAAAACGATGCACTGTCACTGTACTAATGACACTGCCAGGGAAGGTTTACATCAGGGGTGATCAAAGGTTTAATTGTGTGCCTAGGTTATATTTACTCATTGTGGGGGAGGTGCTTTGACAAGGGGGAGGCAGAGACCCATGTCCCTGCTTAGCAGAAACACAGGATCTGTGCCTGTCCTTCTGACAGAACGACAATCTTCCTTGTTTACATAGGCAGATTGTAACTGTGCCTGTGGCCTGTGTAATCGGCGGGTGCCGGCAGACATTGAGTTCACGGTACCCACTGCTGGGCCCCCTCCCGATGTGTAGAATCACAGCGGGAGCTGGTCGCCGGTGGCGCGTGTGCATGCTCCAGACGCAGAAGTGTCAGATCACCTACTGGGTACGTGATCTGGTGCAGAGTGACTGCCCTGCCACAGTAAATGTACGGTGGGCAGTCCACAAGTGGTTAATAGATCTAAAGGGTTGTGACAGGCACTCATCAAGAGTGCCCAACTAAGCCTACCCTTTGTGCTCAGCTGCTACATTCACAGAAGCCATTACTACAGCTTTCATGAATGAAACAGGATTTATGAATGAAGGATGGACGGATGATTGATATGTCAAAATAAGTGCAGGTTCAGCTCCAGGTTGAAGGTAAGTATTGCAGCCTGAGCTGCTTTTTTCATTCTCAACACTTGCTAAGGGTCTAACTCAATTTAAAATATTTGCTCAGAGTTGGGTTTTCTTATAGTACAAGGTATTGTAAAATTCTTGAGTGTCACTAGTAATGTCATGCATTGAATTAGTACAATTAACTACTACTAGCTATAGCAAGAGAGCAGGTCAATCCCTAAATTGTTTTTATAACATACAGGTTTCCTTAACATGCATAGAAAACATTTGTTCCAGAAAAATGCTTGTAATCCAAAGCACTTGTATATCAAAGCTAATTTCCTCATGCATTCGTTCCACAACCATTTTTTTTATAAGCCCTTCAGTTTATAGTCCATATAAAAAGATTATAGCAATGTGATCGGTTGTGTAACCATAAAATGTCCATCCACAAATGGAAGCCTCCACAAGGGGATTAGAAGCAAAATCCAGCAGGAGCTACAGAGTATAAAAGAGAAGAGAGGAGCCTCTAAGTGTAGCAATATGGTTACATTTAATAAAGGTACAACATTTAGCAACTCACATGGTTGATGAATTAAAGAGGCACATCTAAGTATGCAGGCATCCGGGGTAAAGCTGTCCACAACGACCATCCCCCGCACCGCCGGCTCTCAACGCTGTCAGTCTGCAATCGTGACCGGGAAGTCTACCCTGCAGTAGAGCGATTTGAAAGCGAGGCTTGAAGCACTCATTGAAAGGATGACGTAGATGGGGGTGTGGAGGATGGTCTATGTGGACAGCTTTACCCCAGATGCCTGCATACTTAGATGTGCCTCTTTTTTTTTTTTAAACATTCAAAGTTTATTTAAATATAAAAAAATATAAAAAGGCGTACAATCAAGTATAGAAGTCTTACATAAGGAAAAATCATATTGCATGTCAGCTGAAGGTCAGGTCTATTGGTGCTGAGATCTTTTACAGTCAAAGCAAGTGATGAGGAGAACTTTTACCAAGATGACAGTGTTGCTTCAGATATTGACAATATATGCTTCCTTAATCCAAATAAGAGAGCCTATTATTCGGGTGGTCCCATTTAATATGTAATGTTCCTTTGCAAACTAAGTCCTAGTGATATCTGTAGGATGTTCCACACTTGTAGAAGCAGATATTCAAAGTAAGAAAGTACAGAGATGAATATTAGAAAGGTAGGGGAAAGGGTTTGAGGGGGTTATTATTGAGGGTGTATCTTATGTTGAGTGTGTTAGGAAATTGCTTTAAACTCGGTATGCTGCATTCAGCGTCCATGAGGAGAAGTGATGTCAGATATCCAGAGGTCTGATGAAAGCATATACAGATGTGACTAAGGTAATCAGTTCTTTATTTGAACTTACGGACAGACGTATCATCCGTTTGTAATCAGATTCTTGTAAGCGCTAGAATAACGGAACTCAAACCACGGGTTCCAGGTCTTGTGAAATCTGTCTATCCTATCATTGGCTTGTGCCAGAGTATCCTCCATTTCACAGATTTCAGAAACCCAGGTTAGCCAATCAGATACAGAGGGCACTCGTGAAGTTCTCCAGTGGATTGGTATTAGGGCCTTGGCTGCATTTAGCAAGTGCTTGGTTAGTGAATTCTTGTAGCGCTTGAACGGAAAATTTGTGATATGCAGGAGACAGCAGGCTGCGTTTAGTACCACTTTGGTTTCTGTAATTCGTTTAATCCAATCCCATACCTGACGCCAAAATGGGGCCAAGTGAGGGCAGTGCCACCAAATGTGTATTAGTGTGCCTGTGTCATTCCCGCATCTCCAGCATGTGTTAGGTGTCTGTGCATTCCAAACATGTAATTTTGCCTGTGTGGCGTACCAGTCAGTGAGTAGTTTGTATGACCTTTCTTGTGTCTTAGTACTAATGGAGCACTTGTGTGCTAAAATGCATGCCTTTTCCCATTGGTTATCTGATATATTTGTCTGGAGTGCATTTAACCAGTGTTTTCTAAATCTGTCTTCTGAGTTAGGATTTGTATGTTGAAGCCATGAGTAAGCTATTGAGGTCACTTTTTGAAGAGGTGTCGCATTAGCACACACCTTCTCCAGATCTGTCAACTGTCTGAAGAAATTTTTCTGTTTGGCCGTATCCCCTACGAAGCTACAGATTTGGAAGTATGTCCAGAGTGATAGGTTTGTTATTCCGCTATCATTTTTGAGTGTCATATAGTCTTTGAACTTTCCTTCTAGGAAGCACTCCCCAGTTTGTAAAGAGTCGTTAGTGTGTGGGTGGAGGAGTGAGCAGTTTCCACACCCTGGTGGGAAGTCTGGGTTATCACTTAGTGGTGTTAGTGGGCTCAGTAAAGAAATCACTTTAGGGAGTTTTGCCGCTTCTGAACATGCGCTAATTGTGGTCTCCAGTAGTGGGTGTTGTTTTGAGAGGTGTTTATGTCATGGTCCCTGGTTCCACGGTGATAGAGGTAGTGGATATGGGTTCAATCCAGCCACCAGGGCTACCTAGCCTTTAGTGCCTCCGTGGCAGTGCCAGTCTACTATCCTAGTAATGTGGGAGGCTAGGTACTATCTTGAAGTCTGGGATACCCATCCCCCCGCTTCTTTGGGTCTGGTCAATAGAGAATTTGATCCTAGGGCGCTTGTGTGACCATAGAAATTGTAGGAGGATAGAATGCAGTTTTTTGAAGAACCTCTGGGGTTCCTTGACCGGTAGTGCGCGTAGTAAATACAGCAATCTGGGGAGGATGGTCATTTTTAAAATGGCCGCCCTTCCGAACCAAGAGAAGTAACCCATATTCCATAATTTTAAGTCCTTTTCTATTGTCTGAAGTAAAGCGGGAAATTGGCTTCATAGGTCATGGACAGTCTGGGGGTCAACCATACTCCAAAGTATTTTAATGCTGATTCTTCCCACTTGAAGGGGCAGTTTTCCCGTGTCCTGGCCAGATTAGGTGCAGACGGGTTAACATTAATGGCCTCGGACTTAGAGAGGTTTATTTTGAGATTGGAGACAAATCCATAATGTGCAAATGCCCTCATTGGGTTGGGAAGGGTGATGTGCGGGTTTGTTACGAAAAATAAAAGGTCATCCGCGTATGCTGCTGTTTTGTATACCCTATCGCGTATGGTTATGCCATTCACTGCATTGTCTTTGTTGACCGTGCGTACGAAGGGTTCTAGCGAGAGAATGAAGAGTAGTGGAGACAGGGGACAACCCTGTCTCGTTCCATTTGCAATTTCTACTTTGTCTGATAGGGTACCATTGATCTTTATTCTGGCTGCGGGCCTTTGATACAGTGCTGTTATCCATGCCATTATGTGGGAACTTAGTCCAACATGCTTGCATGATGCAAACATGAAGTCCCAGGAGGCTCTATCGAAAGCCCTCTCCGCATCTGTGGACAGGAGAAGATTTTCAATGTGTCTGGATTGAGAGGCGTGCGTTAGGAGGAGGGCTTTTACGATGTTATCTCTCACCTCCCTGCCTGGCATGAAGCTGACTTGTTCTGGGCCGATGATAGTGTCTAGCAGTTGTCTCAACCTATTGGCCAAAATTTTTGCCATCAGCTTTAGGTCTATATTCAAAAGTGAAATAGGCCTGTAGCTGGCGCAATCCGTTGTATCTTTGTTGGGTTTAGGGAGGACTGTTATGTGAGCAGCGAGGAAGTCCGGAGGGACAGAGCAGGTTTTGGATAAGGAATTAAAGGCTTTCTGGAGCGAGTCTGTAAGTATATTCATAAAGGTTCTATAATAGATGGAAGTATAGCCATCTGGCCCAGGGCTTTTCCCTGGTTTTAAGGATTTGATAGCTTTTTGAATCTCACAGGAGGAGATCTGTTCCTCAAGCTGACCTGCATCTGTTTCCGATAATTTGGGGAGTACGCTCTCTGTTAAATATTTCTGTATTGCCTGAGCTCTGTCTCCCTGTACCTCCGGGAGTCTGTGTTGTGGGGGTAGGTTATACAATTTGGAGTAATAAGAGTGAAAATGAGTTGCTATGGCCTCTGTTGTTACATCAAGCGATCCGTCCGGTCGTCTGATGCCCATGATATGTATAGATGTATTAGGTTCTCATAGGGCCCTAGCAAGTAAACTACCAGATTTGTCTCCAGCCTCATAGTAAATTTTCTTTTTGAAAAAGAGTAAATGCTTTGTTTTAGTTTCTAGGGTCTGCTGTAGTGATTTCATGGCCTCTAATAGCTCCATGGCAGATTATTATGTAAGGGATTGTTTGGTTTTGTCTCCAAGTGGGAGATTATCCCCGTTAGCCATTTAACTTCTGCTTCTTGTTATCTCTTACGTTGGCCACCCATTTTCATCAAGTCCCCCCGTACCGAGCATTTACTGTATGTGCCTCCCAAACCATTAATGGGTCAGCCTCTGGGGATTAATTGAATTTGAAGTATTCTGTGATCGAAGTGGTGATTTTAGGCAATAGGCTAGGATCTCTCAGTAGGGAAGCGTTCAGTTTCCAGGAGTTTGATTTGGCTCTGGGGGTAATGGGTATTATCTGTAGGGATATAGGGGCATGGTCTGAAATAGACTGTATTCCAATCCTAGCATCAGTCAGTTTGGGCATATCTCTCTGTGAAATGAACAGGTAGTCTATGTGAGAATACCGGTTATGTGGGATGGAGTAAAAGGTATAATCTTTACCCTCTGGGTGGAGGAAACGCCAGGTGTCAATCAGTTGGATTGAATGTAAAAGGGATTTAATCTTTTTGAGGATTCTATACGTAATAAATGACTTGGGTGGGTGAGTCCCCATATTTGCCCTTGAGGAAGATGTATCTCCCCCCTGGGGCTGTCAAACGGTCTGTCAGGCTAAAAGGGGCCTCTTTGCTTATCAAGATCGATACTCCCTTTGTCTTTGCTGAGTCATTTGTAGCGTGAAATGCCTCAGTAAAGATCGTGTTTGTCAGTTTTAGGATTTGGTTAGTTTTAAAATGGGTCTCCTGTAGGAAAGCAAAATGTGGCCTACCTTTCTTGCGTTCTCTTAAAAGAGTAGTCCTCTTTTCTGGTATGTTCAGCCCTTTTACATTGTGCAAAATGACCACAGGGCCACGTCCCAGGGAGGAATAGACCATCTGGAGAGCCCACGAGTGCAGTAATTTGGTTAGATCTGTTAATAAAGCTTCAAGCTAGGTAAATTATAACCCTCATTGAAACACTTTGAATGAGGGGGTGGGGTAGAGTATAGGGTAAGTAGAAAGTTAGGTGTGAAAAGAAGTGAAATACAGAGGAAGTTTTATCAGAACACTTTAGAAAGTATAAACTATACCAAAGTATATAACTAGTGGGTCCAGGGTCGAGAATTCCCGTATCCTGTCCCACTTTGTGGTAGCGTGGGGCGGCTGCCACAGAGGAGCAAAATATATATAAATCGTGCCTCTTTTAATTATCAACCATGTGACTTGCTAAATGTTGTACCTTCATTAAATGTAACTATATTGCTACACTTAGAGGCGCCTCTGTTCTGTTTTATACTCAGATGTGACATGACGCTACTTGTATATCAAGACATCGCATGTATATCAAGTCAAAATGTATTTAAAAAGTTTGCTTGTCTTGCAAAACACTCTCAAACCAAGTTACTCTCAAACCAAGTTTTTTACTGTGTAGAAGAAAAGCAATTCTCTATATTGAATGGAAGGCAGTTAAGTCAAGCACTGTATCAACTTTTTGATGTATGAGAAAGTTGAATTTAAAATACAGAAAATGTTATAAAACACACTATGTAAAGTAAATGTCATTGGGTCGAGATGGAGCTTTAATATAGTAATTGATAGTGTACTCTTGGCTACAGAATCTGAATTCCTAAAATGAGTTGGAAAGACGAGATTTTGTAAGATCTCTTGGAGGATATATCAGTCTACATTTCAAATAGCTGGATTTAATCATCTGTACAGTATTCAATGATCACATAGTGAGGCTCCATGGCTGCCTGACATTTATTGCTTAATAGTTTTCACTAGAATGCCAAATTTCAGGATTGATTTGCAGTTATAAATGTCATCTCCTCCTGTCATTTCATCTTTCTGCTGTATGCCCCATGATAAAAAGTCCTGCGGATCGGATGATCCTTGTACAGGTGAGAGGGAAATTAATAATCTGCTAGGCACACAAGTGAAAGGGTTACAGGCACCTGTTTTAAAAGGACAATGACACATTTAGTTTTTTAGAAGGCCAATAAACCTAATTAAGAACCTGTTTTATACAAAAGGTCGTCTTTAGCTTAACTGTTAAATACACAGTTGAAACATATACAGTATATAGAAGGACTGGTTTGCTGCCATGAGACTTTAAGACTAGTATACTTACTCTAGTTAATCTCTTCCCCTGCTTTGTTTTTAAAGGTGTATAGCATGAAGAGGCTGACAACATTTTTTGATACTGGTCCCGCAAAGCCTGTCTCTCTCCTACTTCTTGGACTTCCATTGAACATTATCACACTCGCCCTCAGCTTCCTGTGAACCCACCTAGCCTGTTTTTCCTTTCAACAGCAACAAGATATACCCGTGCTCAAATCCCAATAGCTTTTACATGTATATAATCCACCAGGCGCTAAAGGGGTGTGACCACATGTTAATACTGCAAATTCTGGATTAAACCTTTGCACACTGTCTGCTATATACCCTTTCTAGCAAATTTTGAAATGAAAAACAGGGATTTTTAGTTAAAAAATTAGGTGAAAGTAATCCCTATTATGGCCAGTCCTACTCTGCTCTGATGGATTATATACAGTATCTCACTAAAGTGAGTACCTCCCTCACATTTTTGTAAATATTTTATTATATCTTTTCATGTGACAACACTGAAGAAATTACACTTTGCTGCAATGTAAAGTAGTGAGTGTACAGCTTGTATAACAGTGTAAATTTGCTGTCCCCTCAAAATAACTCAACACACAGCCATACAAGCTGTGCACTCACTACTTTACATTGTAGTCATTTCTTCAGTGTTCTTACATGAAAAGATATAATAAAATATTTAAAATGAAAAAGAAAAAACTGCGCTTGGAGAAAAAGTGAAAGCTGCGGTTATAAGTGTGGCACACCAAAGACAAAATAATAAACAAAAACCGCGCTAAAATTATATAAACACTAAAAATTGTGTAAACTTTAGTATAGTCCGTGTAGTCCCATATGAATGTCCACAATAAATGAAGGAAGTAGACCAATCGTAAGTGAATAACGTGAAAGTTGATCCAAAATGGTAAGTGATGAAACGACAATGGAACTGGAAAACACCAAAATATTGCGCTTACCAGAAGTAAGCCAAATAGGGGCAAGTGGCTTAAACCCAGCCTGGGCCTTTAGATGATCCTGATGAATCGGGGTAAACGCACTCGTCCCGTGTGTCCAGTTCATAGAGGTTTCATCCAAAAATATATAACAAAAACATAGCGTAATCCTAATAGTAAAAGGCACTCCAAATACAAACAATAGGTGCAACACTCAACACAAAATAATCATGTGTGATCATATATCATCCAATGTCAGCGTAGCAACTAAGGATGGTAAATGAGTGTCATGCAATCATGCAAAAATGTGGTGTGGGGTGAATAGGTAGAAAAACAAGAATAGAAGCACCCAGAATCTGTTTGGCAGATTAGGTAAAGCAAGACTGCCCCCAAACACCCAGAAATAAACAATGAAAAAAAGGGTATGAGCATTGAAAAAAAGGGAACCCTCTAGGTGCAACACATCACATGCACAAGCTGCTTACCAGATGGCAAATCATAAGGGCAAAATTCCACACAGCCACACGTGTAAAACACAGAACTAAAACTGCAGCGGCGAACCTAGGGGAAATCCTGCTTACCAGACATCCAAATAAGGTGGGCAGATGTAGTGGAGCGCAGACAGGCTCCTACAGGAACGGCGTAGACACGTCCTGGCCACTCAAGCTCAGCAGTGCATATAAGGTAAAAACAGCCAATAGTGTGATACTGTATAATCCGGTTTTATTAAAATAGAGTAACACTTACATTGGATGAAGATAAAAGGCGAAAAATAGAGCCGCCGGCACTCTAACACACTCCCGTCCTCGCAGAGCAAACGTGGTGACGTCAGCATGGGAGGGACGTGCTGACGTCACCACGTTTGCCCTGTGAGGACGGGAGTGTGTTTGAGTGCCGGCGGCTCTATTTTTCGCCTTTTATCTTCATCCAATGTAAGTGTTACTCTATTTTAATAAAACCGGATTATACAGTATCACACTATTGGCTGTTTTTACCTTATATGCACTGCTGAGCTTGGGCTTGAGTGGCCAGGACGTGTCTACGCCGTTCCTGTAGGAGCCTGTCTGCGCTCCACTACATCTGCCCACCTTATTTGGATGTCTGGTAAGCAGGATTTCCCCTAGGTTCGCCGCTGCAGTTTTAGTTCTGTGTTTTACACGTGTGGCTGTGTGGAATTTTGCCCTTATGATTTGCCATCTGGTAAGCAGCTTGTGCATGTGATGTGTTGCACCTAGAGGGTTGCTAGGTGCAGGGGTTTCTGGGTGCTGCTATTCTTGTTTTTCTACCTATTCACCCCACACCACATTTTTGCATGATTGCATGACACTCATTTACCATCCTTAGTTGCTACGCTGACATTGGATGATATATGATCACACATGATTATTTTGTGTTGAGTGTTGCACCTATTGTTTGTATTTGGAGTGCCTTTTACTATCAGGATTACGCTATGTTTTTGTTATATATTTTTGGATGAAACCTCTATGAACTGGACACACGGGACGAGTGCGTTTACCCCGATTCATCAGGATCATCTAAAGGCCCAGGCTGGGTTTAAGCCACTTGCCCCTATTTGGCTTACTTCTGGTAAGCGCAATATTTTGGTGTTTTCCAGTTCCATTGTCGTTTCATCACTTACCATTTTGGATCAACGTTCACGTTATTCACTTACGATTGGTCTACTTCCTTCATTTATTGTGGACATTCATATGGGACTACACGGACTATACTAAAGATTACACAATTTTTAGTGTTTATATCATTTTAGCGCCTGTTTTTGTTTATTATAATAAAATATTTACAAAAATGTGAGGGGTGTACTCACTTTTGTGAGATACTGTACATGCACAAGCTATTTGGATTTGCGCGGTAAATCTTGTTTCTGTTGCATTGCAGGTCAATAATCAGACCTGAACCTATTATCCTTCCCCCACTTTGTGTCTGTTTGCCCCATGTTGGCATTGTGTCAATCGTAGCATTTGCATTGGCAGAGCAGTGTAGGACTGGCCATAAGAGGGATTACTTTGGCGCAGTTGGCCAGCTTAAACATGAATTGCAATATTTGTGAACTAAAAATCACTGCTTTTCATTGCAAAGTTTGCTAGAAAGGGTATATAGCAGCGTGCAGAGGGTTCATCCAGAATTTGTCGTGTTTATCCTTTCAGACTACTAAACCACCAGAAGACATACAAAGAAGGCACTTACAGGCTTCCAAAGTACCCTGAAATGAATTCAACTTGGAGTTGTGTTCCAGTCCTTCCCTCATCCCCGTACCTCATTATTGGTCAGTGAGGCCACCCATCACATGGATTGTGGTGTGGGAACATGAAGGGATTGGGCCATAGGCTATAGATTTATTATTATTATACAGGATTTATATAGCGCCAACAGTTTTCGCAGCACTTTATAAAATAAAGTTGATATTTGCATAAGAGAGATCGGTTGTGTGGGAGTCCTCAAGGCTCTAATTGCTGTATGAAAGTACATGCAAATAGAGGCATATCTTTTTTGCATATAATGCAGCTGTACAGTGGCTGCCTGGAACTGAGTGGCCCATTTATACTAGATGTGGATAGGTCAGGTAAGAAGTGGATGGCATTTTTATGATGCCCCAACTGAGCTCCTTGTTTGTGGTATCCAAATGGTGTTAGGCAGTGAGCACCACCTTTATTCCCCACCTGGTCAGCAGTGAGATATGCAATATGCCTATCCTATTTCCTCTAGATACCATTTAAATTAGAGGTCTAAGGGGTGTTTGCAGCCACTTCCCAATGCATATTATAACCCTTGAGAGAGTTCAAGATATCAGAAAAGTCCACTGTTTCTATCTATCTATCTATCTATCTATCTATCTATCTATCTATCTATCTATCTATCTATCTATCTATCTATTAGGGATGAGCCGAACACCCCCCGGTTCGGTTCGCACCAGAACCCGCGAACGGACCGCAAGTTCGCACGAACGTTAGAACCCCATTGACGTCTATGGGACTCGAACGTTCGAAATCAAAAGTGCTCATTTTAAAGGCTAATTTGCATGGTATTGTCCTAAAAAGGGTTTGGGGACCCGGGTCCTACCCCAGGGGACATGTATCAATGCAAAAAAAACTTTTAAAAACGGCCGTTTTTTCGGGAGCAGTGATTTTAATGATGCTTAAAGTAAAAAAAAAAAAGTGAAATATTCCTTTAAATATCGTACCTGGGGGGTGTCTATAGTATGCCTGTAAAGTGACGCGTGTTTCCCATGTTTAGAACAGTCCCTGCACCAAATGTCATTTTTAAAGGAAAAAATCTCATTTAAAACTGCTTGCGGGTTTAATGTCATGTCGGGTCATGGCAATATGGATGAAAATCAGTGAGACAAACGGCATGGGTACCCCCCAGTCCATTACCAGGCCCTTTGGGTCTTGTATGGATATTAAGGGGAACCCCACACCCAAATTAAAATAAGGAAAGGTGTGGGGCCACCAGGCCCTATATACTCTGAACAGCAGTATACAGGCGGTGCAAACAAGACAGGGACTGTAGGTTTGTTGTTAAGTAGAATCTGTTTGTAATTTTGAACATTTTTAATGTGTTTAGCTCCAGCCAAAAAATCTTTTCTAAGCTTTTTGGAAAACATAGGGAAGGGTTATCACCCCTGTGACATTTGTTTTGCGTCTTTCCTCCTCTTCAGAAGATTTCACCTCACTTTTTTGTCCCAATGAAAAATGTTTTTTGAAAATTTGGGTTTTTTTGTGGAACAAGGATTGGAAAGCATCAGTGGAAAGGAGAAATTGTTTTCCCATATTAACTCTTACATGAGAGAATTTCCCTTCCTATGGGTAGATTTCATCTCACTTCCTGTTGTCTCCTTCCGTTTGCAAGTAGGAGTCGTTTGTAAGTTAGATGTTTGAAAGTAGGGTCCTGCCCTATATACTCAGCAGAAATTTGGGCCTTAGGTGTTGCTGTGGCCAAAACACTGTAAGCCCTCACAGGGCCCTGCTGTGAAATATTAGATCAAGAATTGTAATTACATGCCCCTGTTGAACAGGAGCTGAAAAATTAGGCCTTAGGCACTGGTGCTGGTGCCACAACACTGCAACCCCTCACAGACACTCTAGTTGGAACGCAGGAACGAGCCCTGCTGCAAAGTATTGCATCAAAAATTGTAATTACACGCCCCTGTTAGACAGGGGCAGAAAAATTGGGCCTTAGGCACTGGTGCTGGTGCCACAACACTGCAACCCCTCACAGACACTCTAGTTGGAACGCAGGAACGAGCACTGCTGCAAAGTATTGCATCAAAAATTGTAATTACACGCCCCTGTTAGACAGGGGCAGAAAAATTGGGCCTTAGGCACTGGTGCTGGTGCCACAACACTGCAACCCCTCACAGACACTCTAGTTGGAACGCAGGAACGAGCCCTGCTGCAAAGTATTGCATCAAAAATTGTAATTTCACGCCCCTGTTAGACAGGGGCAGAAAAATTGGGCCTTAGGCACTGGTGCTGGTGCCACAACACTGCAACCCCTCACAGACACTCTAGTTGGAATGCAGGAACGAGCCGTGCTGCAAAGTATTACATCAAAAATTGTAATTACACGCCCCTGTTATACAGGGGCTGAAAAATTGTGCCTTAGGCACTGGTGGTGGCGCCCAGAACCAAAAATGTTCTTACAAGCTATCAGCGTGATGATTGAGGAGGAAGGGGATAATTACTCAGGGATAATCACTCAGCATCAGCATAGGCAGTCTTTGAAGGGATCTGAAAAAAATTATTCAGTTACATCAGCATCAGGTGCTTGGTAGCTGGTGGTGATCCAAGACTGATTCATTTTTATGAAGGTCAGCCGATCGACCGAGTCAGTGGACAGACGCACCCTGTGATCGGTTACCACGCCTCCAGCAGCACTGAATGTACGTTCCGAAAGAACGCTGGATGCAGGACAGGCCAGTAGCTCAATTGCATACTGTGCAAGCTCTGGCCAGTGATCCATCCTCAAGACCCAGTAACCCAGAGGATTTTCGGTGGGAAAGGTGTCCAAGTCTGATCTTGCCCCTAGGTATTCCTGCACCATGTAAAACAGACGCTGGCGATGGTTGCTGGAACCGATCATACCTTGGGGCTGCGGACCAAAAAATTGTCTGAACGCATCGGTCAGACGGCCACCTTCTCCACCGCTCCTTCTTTGACTGACCGAAGCCTCAGCAACACGTTGTCCAGAAACAGGAGTTTGTAACCTCCCAGTCTCTGGGAACGCGTTGCACAGACCTTTCTGCAAGGCCTCCCGAAGATGTTTCATCCTCTGCTCCCTCTGCGATGGCAAGATAAGGTCCGCAACCTTACCCTTGTAACGTGGATCAAGGAGGGTTGCCAGCCAGTATTGGTCCTTCTCCTTGATACCACGAATACGAGGATCCTTACGCAGGCTTTGCAGGATCAGGGAGGCCATGCAGCGTAGGTTTGCTGAGGCATTCGGTCCGGAGTCCTCTGGGTCACTAAGGACAACAACGTCCGCAGCCACCTCCTCCCAGCCACGTACAAGTCCATGTGTTCCTTGGGACTGATCCCTTAAAGACTGCTGATGCTGAGTGCCAGGCTCCACCTCCATACTGACACAATCTTCCTCCTCCTCCTCCTCCTCCTCCTCGTCCTCTTCCTGTGTGATCGGCGGGCACGCAGGAACACTGTCTGGATAAAGGGGGCCTTGAGAGCTAAGGAAGTCCTCCTCTTCCTGCCTCTGTTCTGCCTCAAGTGCCCTGTCCATTATTCCACGCAGCGTGTGCTCCAACAGGTGAACAAGGGGGACAGTGTCACTGATGCATGCACTGTCAGTGCTCACCATCCTCGTGGCCTCCTCGAATGGTGACAGGACAGTGCATGCATCCCTGATCATGGCCCACTGGCGTGGGGAAAAAAAACCAAGGTCCCCTGACCCTGTCCTGGTGCCATAGTCGCACAGGTACTCATTGATGGCCCTCTGCTGCGTGTGCAGCCGCTGCAGCATGGCCAACGTCGAGTTCCACCTGGTGGGCATGTCACAGATTAGGCGGTTCTTGGGCAGGTTAAACTCCTTTTGGAGGTCCGTCAGCCGAGCACTGGCATTATATGACCGGCGGAAATGCACAGAGACTTTCCTGGCCTGCCTCAGGACATCCTGTAAGCCCGGGTACCTGCCCAAGAACCGCTGCACCACCAAGTTAAGGACGTGAGCCAAACAGGGCACATGGGTCAGTTGTCCCTGTCGGAGGGCAGAGAGGAGGTTGGTGCCATTGTCGCAAACCACCATTCCTGCCTTAAGTTGGCGTGGCGTCAACCACCTCTGAACCTGCCCCTGCAGAGCTGACAGAACCTCTGCCCCAGTGTGGCTCCTGTCCCCCAAGCACACCAGCTCAAGCACCGCATGGCATCTTTTGGCCTGCGTACTTGCGTAGCCCCTTGAACGCCTACGGAGCACCGCTGGTTCCGAGGAAGAGGCCATGGAGGAAGAAGAAGAGGAGGGGGTGGAGGAGAGAGGTGTGTCACAATCAGCATTTTGGAGGCGTGGTGGCGGAACAACCTCCAACACTACTGCACCTTGTCCTGCATCCTTCCCAGCTGCCAGCAGAGTCACCCAATGCGCCGTGAAACTTAAGTAACGTCCCTGTCCATGCCTGCTGGACCATGAGTCAGCGGTAATATGCACCTTACCGCTGACCGCCCTGTCCAGCGAGGCATGGACATTGCCTTCCACATGCCGGTAGAGAGCCGGAATCGCCTTCCGTGAGAAAAAGTGGCGTTTGGGTACCTGCCACTGAGGAACCGCACATTCCACAAACTCACGGAAGGGGGCAGAGTCTACCAACTGAAAAGGCAGCAGTTGAAGTGCTAGCAATTTTGCCAAGCTAGCATTCAACCGCTGGGCATGTGGATGGCTGGGAGCAAACTTCTTTCGGCGGTGCAGCAGCTGGGGCAGGGAAATTTGCCTGGTACAATCTGACGTCGGTGTACCAAAAGCAGATTGCCCACAAGTACTTGGCTGTGACACACCTAATTCTACACCTTCATTCCTCTCACTGCAGGTCTCAGAGAGGACTGAAGGTCTAGTGGGGTTGGAAATCTCAGCTGATGAGGAGCAAGGAGAGATCGTCTTTGTTCTTTGGTGTGGGTCTTTCAGATACGCTTGCCAACGAACTGCATGGCAGGTCAACATATGTCTGGTCAAGCATGTGGTACCCAAGCGGGAGATGTTTTGGCCACGCGAGATACGCTTGAGACATATGTTGCAAATAGCAGCGGTGCGATCTGATGCACTCGTCTCAAAAAAGGCCCACACCAAAGAACTTTTTGAATAACGCACAGAGACTGCAGCGCCCTGCACATGTGGAGCTTTGGGGTGTGATGCAGTCAATGTGCTGCCCTTAGGCTGGCCCCTGGAGGGCATCCTGCCTAGTTGGTGATGTGCCACCTCCTCCTCCTCCTCCTCCTCCTCCTCTCTCCTATCAGGCACCCACGTTGAGTCAGTGACCTCATCATCCCCTCCCTCCTCATCACTGGAGCAAACCTGGCAGTATGCTGCAGCAGGGGGAGCATGACTGCCAGATTGCTGTCCTTCTTGGGCACCCCCTCTGTCCGTGCTCATGTTACTGCCTTCATTGAGCTCAGTATCATCATCAGAGCCTTCCAAACGCTGGGCATCCTCCTGGAGCATGTACCCAACACTGTGGTCAAACAGTTCGAGGGAATCCTCATGAGGACATGGTGGAGCTAGGGAAGGAGTCACTGATGACATTGAGCTGAGGGAAGAGGCCGCTGCTTTGCCAGACAAAGCACCCTGGGCATGGGTGAGAGAGGATGAGGAGGATGAGGACGGCTTGGTCATCCACTCGACCAAGTCTTCCGCATGTTGCGGCTCAACACGGCCAGCTGCCGAAAAAAAGGCCAAGCGTGTCCCATGGCCACGTGCTGATGAGGATGCACCGTCTCCACGACCAGCACTAGACACAGAGCCTGCTTGCCCTCTCTTATTGGCTTGTGACTGTCTGCCTCTCCTTCTTGGCCTTCCAGACATACTAATGGCCTGTAGCTGCACTAAGCTGGGATAGAACACCTGTAATTTTCTTCAGGTAGCTTTATATACTGTAACCAGACAAGCCTGCCTGTCAGTAGGAAGATAACAGGAACGGATCTAGCTGAACACTGTGAGCAGGACGTACTGCACTAAATGTATATAGCAGGAACGGATCTAGCTGAACACTGTGAGCAGGACGCACTGTACTAAATGTAAATAGTCTAGCTGCCTGACCGTGGTACTAATAGGATCAAAAAGAACACCTGTAATTTTCTTAAGGTAGCTTTATATACTGTAACCAGACAAGCCTGCCTGTCAGTAGGAAGATAACAGGAACGGATCTAGCTGAACACTGTGAGCAGGACACACTGTACTAAATGTAAATAGTCTAGCTGCCTGACCGTGGTACTAATAGGATCAAAAAGAACACCTGTAATTTTCTTAAGGTAGCTTTATATACTGTAACCAGACAAGCCTGCCTGTCAGTAGGAAGATAACAGGAACGGATCTAGCTGAACACTGTGAGCAGGACACACTGTACTAAATGTAAATAGTCTAGCTGCCTGACCGTGGTACTAATAGGATCAAAAAGAACACCTGTAATTTTCTTCAGGTAGCTTTATATACTGTAACCAGACAAGCCTGCCTGTCAGTAGGAAGATAACAGGAACGGATCTAGCTGAACACTGTGAGCAGGACGTACTGCACTAAATGTATATAGCAGGAACGGATCTAGCTGAACACTGTGAGCAGGACGCACTGCACTGAATGTAAATAGCAGGAACGGATCTAGCTGAACACTGTGAGCAGGACGCACTGCACTAAATGTAAATACCAGGAACGGATCTAGCTGAACACTGTGAGCAGGACGCACTGCACTGAATGTAAATAGCAGGAACGATCTAGCTGAACACTGTGAGCAGGACGCACTGCACTGAATGTAAATAGCAGGAACGGATCTAGCTGAACACTGTGAGCAGGACGCACTGCACTGAATGTAAATAGCAGGAACGGATGTAGCTGAACACTGTGAGCAGGACGCACTGCACTAAATGTAAATACCAGGAACGGATCTAGCTGAACACTGTGAGCAGGACGCACTGCACTGAATGTAAATAGCAGGAACGGATCTAGCTGAACACTGTGAGCAGGACGCACTGCACTGAATGTAAATAGCAGGAACGGATCTAGCTGAACACTGTGAGCAGGACGCACTGCACTGAATGTAAATAGCAGGAACGGATGTAGCTGAACACTGTGAGCAGGACGCACTGCACTAAATGTAAATACCAGGAACGGATCTAGCTGAACACTGTGAGCAGGACGCACTGCACTGAATGTAAATAGCAGGAACGGATCTAGCTGAACACTGTGAGCAGGACGCACTGCACTGAATGTAAATAGCAGGAACGGATCTAGCTGAACACTGTGAGCAGGACGCACTGCACTGAATGTAAATAGCAGGAACGGATCTAGCTGAACACTGTGAGCAGGACGCACTGCACTGAATGTAAATAGCAGGAACGGATGTAGCTGAACACTGTGAGCAGGACGCACTGCACTAAATGTAAATACCAGGAACGGATCTAGCTGAACACTGTGAGCAGGACGCACTGCACTGAATGTAAATAGCAGGAACGGATCTAGCTGAACACTGTGAGCAGGACGCACTGCACTGAATGTAAATAGCAGGAACGGATCTAGCTGAACACTGTGAGCAGGACGCACTGCACTGAATGTAAATAGCAGGAACGGATGTAGCTGAACACTGTGAGCAGGACGCACTGCACTAAATGTAAATACCAGGAACGGATCTAGCTGAACACTGTGAGCAGGACGCACTGCACTGAATGTAAATAGCAGGAACGGATCTAGCTGAACACTGTGAGCAGGACGCACTGCACTGAATGTAAATAGCAGGAACGGATCTAGCTGAACACTGTGAGCAGGACGCACTGCACTGAATGTAAATAGCAGGAACGGATCTAGCTGAACACTGTGAGCAGGACGCACTGCACTGAATGTAAATAGCAGGAACGGATGTAGCTGAACACTGTGAGCAGGACGCACTGCACTAAATGTAAATACCAGGAACGGATCTAGCTGAACACTGTGAGCAGGACGCACTGCACTGAATGTAAATAGCAGGAACGGATCTAGCTGAACACTGTGAGCAGGACGCACTGCACTAAATGTAAATACCAGGAACGGATCTAGCTGAACACTGTGAGCAGGACGCACTGCACTGAATGTAAATAGCAGGAACGGATCTAGCTGAACACTGTGAGCAGGACACACTGCACTAAATAGTCTAGATAGAAGATAACAGGAACGGATCTAGCTAAACTGAATACAGTGTATATATATATATGCAACACCTGGGATGCATATATATACACAATACACTGTAAGTGCAGCTAACTGACTGACTGTTCTGCCTAATCTATCTAACTCAAATCAAATGACACTGTCTCTCTCTCTCTCTATCTCTCAGCACACCGGAACACACACTACACAGGGCCGCCGTGCAGGCGGCCTTATATAGTGTGGGGTGTGTACTAAATCCCCTGAGCCATAATTGGCCAAAGCCACCCTGGCTTTGGCCAATTACAGCTCTCTCTACTGACGGCGCTGTGATTGGCCAAGCATGCGGGTCATAGTGCATGCTTGGCCAATCATCAGCCAGCAATGCACTGCGATGCCGCAGTGAATTATGGGCCGTGACGCGCCACACGAATTTGGCGCGAACGGCCCATATCGTTCGCAATTCGACGGACGGTCGAACAGCCGATGTTCGAGTCGAACATGGGTTCGACTCGAACACGAAGCTCATCCCTACTATCTATCTATCTATCTATCTATCTATCTATCTATCTATCTATCTATCTATCTATCTATCTATCTATCTGTCTGTCTGTCTGTCTGTCTGTCTGTCTGTCTGTCTGTCTGTCTGTCTGTCTGTCTGTCTGTCTGTCTGTCTGTCTGTCTGTCTGTCTATCTATCTATCTATCTATCTATCTATCTATCTATCTATCTATCTATCTATCTATCTATCTTTCTATCTGTCCATTTACACCGGCCTGCCTCCAATCTGGTCTATTCCGCTGAAAAAAAAAAAATGGGAGTGGATCCATCCTCCTCTGTCTAGGCAGATCAGATCGGAGGACTTATGCCCTGCCAGCCACAGAGCACAGTGGGCTCTGTCCGTGTCCACTCTGCAGTAACAGAGGACACGGACCTGTCATCTGCCTGTTCTGCTCAGCAGGGGAAATCTAAAAATGACCGACAGATCTCCTGCTGAGCAAATCGGATTCTGCCCCATGTAAAAGGGGCCATAGTGTAAAATCCTTTATTTAATGAAATAAAAAAATACATATACACTAAAATTGCACTCACATCCCACTGTACATCTACAACTGTCATGGATTTCCCTCCTGCACTGTATACACTTTGTATCTTTGTATCTAAGTAGAATTTGTGGCAAAGCAGCAGTTTTTGTTTTTCTGAGTGCTTTACTACCACTTTAACAACAAGGTTGATTCCCACCTTGAATTTTGAGTGTAGCACTACCCCCACAGTGGTCACTGGTATTTTGCCTGGCTCTTCCCTACTTTTTGCTTCACAGCCAGGCACAAGGTATTTCCCACAGCCAGGTGCTCATACACGTTCACTTGTTACTCCAATAACCAGTCTAGGGGTTTTTGAACTTGGATAGGGTAAGTGGGATACTTCCAAATTCCTTTCCTAGTGAAACTTGACGGAAGTCCTCACAAACGTACATGCAGACTTCTTCACAGCAGCAACTGTTTGCAGGACAGAGCCATGTCCCTTTAGTAAAGTAGTGGACAGTACTGGACAAAGCTCTAAGAACACTAGCCAGTGTTCTTTGTGTAGGCCCTCAGCTGACTTAGAGCACAAGAGGGTATAACTGTCTAAGGATCCTTAGGGTGTCTGTACTCATGGCTCCTGCAGCTCCACCGGTTGCCTTCTATCTCCATGATACCAGACCAGATACACTGTAGACTCTCCCTCTGTCAGTTTGAAGCAGAAAAATGGCCAAAAATGCCTAGGTGTGAACAGAGCCTAACTGTTTGTAAGAGACTATGTATCCATTTTGTCAAGACTGTTAATATAGTTACAGTGCCACCCTCCTTGACATTTTTCGTGTTTTGTTGCCTCACAACCTGGAATTAACATGGATTGTTTGAGGATTTGCATCATTTAATTTACAGAACATGCCCACAACTTTGAAGATTTTTTTTTTTTTTTTAATTGTGAAGCAAACATCAAATAGGACAAAATAACAGAAAAAGTCAATGTGCATAACTATTCACCCCCCTAAAGTCAATACTTTGTAGAGCCACCTTTTGCGGCTATCACAGCTCCAAGTCGCTTTGGATAAGTCTCTATGAGCTTGCCTTATCTTACCACTGGGGTTTTTGCCTTTTCCTCCTTGCAAAACTGTTCCAGCTCCTTCAAGTTGGATGGTTTGCGCTTGTGAACAGCAATCTTTAAGTCTGACCACAGATTTTCTATTGGATTGAGGTCTGGACTTTGACTAGGCCATTCCAACACATTTACATGTTTCCCCTTAAACCACTCAAGTGTTGCTTTAGCAGTGTGTTTGGGGTCATTGTCCTGCTGGAAGGTGAACCTCCATCCTAGCTTCAAATCACACACAGAGTGGTACAGGTTTTGCTCAAGAATATCCCTGTATTTAGCACCATCCCTCAACTTTCACCAGTTTCCCAGTCCCGATTGCTGAAAAACTTCCCCACAGCATGATGCTGCCGCCACCATTTTTCACTGTGGGGATGGTGTTCTTTGGGTGATGTGATGTGTTGGGTTTGCGCCAGACATAGCGTTTTCTTTGATGGCCAAAAAGTGAAATTTTAGTCTCATCAGACCAGAGCACCTTCCTCCATACATTTTGGGAGTCTATCACATGTCTTTTCGCAAACTCAAAACATACCATGTTTTTTGCTGAAAGTAATGGCTTTCTTCTGGCCACTCTGCCATAAAGCCCAACTCTATGGAGCATACGGCTTATTGTCGTCCTATGTGCAGATACTCCAGTCTCTGCTGTGGAACTCTGCAGCTCCTCCAGGGTTACCTTAGGTCACTGTGCTGCCTCTCTGATTAATGCCCTCCTTGCCCGGTCTGTGAGTTTTGGTGTGTGGCCGTCTCTTGGCAGGTTTGCTGTTGTGCCATGTTCTTTCCATTTATTTATGATAGATTTGATGGTACTTCTAGGGATCATCAAAGATTTGTATATTTTTTTATAACCTAACCCTGACTTGTGCTTCTAAACAACATTGTCCCTTACTTAGTCTTCATGGCAGTGTTTGGTCAGTGGTGCCTCTTGCTAAGGTGTTGCAGCCTCTGGGGCCTTTCAAAAAGGTGTGTATATGTAATGATAGATCATGTGACACTTAGATTGCACATAGGTGGACATTATTTTATTAATTATGTGACTTCTGAAGGTAATTGGTTGCACCAGAGCTTTTTATGGGCTTCATAACAAAGGGGGTAAATACATACGCACGTGCCAATTATCCGTTTTTTATTTCTGAAAAATAGTTTCATGTATATATTTTTCCAATTTTACTTCATCAACTTAGACTATTGTGTTCTGATCCATCACATATAATTCAGATTAAAAAAAATTAAACTAAAGGCTGTAATGTAACAAAATAGGTTAAAAACCAAGGGGGTGAATACTTTTGCAAGGCACTGTATATACTACCATTTAAAGTGTTACTAAACCCAGGACCCTGCATGCACTATATCTGGCCTCCCACAGTACTAAGAACATGGAAATGCAATGATTTTAGTAAATATAAACTGCTAAATACCTTTTCTCATCAACAGTATATATAGCAGTCTTGTGACATCTATTAGTATCCAGTCAAGTACTGGTTAAAGCTTGTAGAAGGAGTTTTCTCACTGCCCTATGAGGCTGCAAGACTTTTGACCCTCTGTCTGGACAGTGCTGATTGGCCCTGCGCTGATTACATGCATCCTCCCAAGAAAAAAAAAAACCTCTCTAGCAATACACACCAAACTGAGCATGTGCAGCCTGACTCCATAGACTCTGCGTTATTAGGAAATTATTAGGGGATAGTGGAAGGAGTGGAGGATCAGAGAAGACAGGATCAAACAGTCTTTTTACAGAATGCAGAGGATTAACACCTTAGGTTCCACAGTGAGTATAACAAGCATATTTTACTGCATATACAGACTGATTTTACTGCAGTGGGTTTGGTAACACTTTAAGTATAAGACCACTTTAATGGAACTATACCATGATCTATCTATCTATCTATCTATCTATCTATCTATCTATCTATCTATCTATCTATCTATCTATCTATCTATCTATCTATCTATCTATCTATCTATCTATCTTATTTATCACTATCCATGTGAAGTGCTTCTGTCAGTCTGTTTCGTGTTCTTTCCACATGTTAATTATCTCCAGCCATGTTATTATTATTTTTTTCCACCTGGATGGGTTGATAAGGCTGGGAATAGCACCATATAGAAGCCACAGGAGGATGTTTTGGCTAGATGTGAAGCCTGACGTCTGGTTTCCAGTAGAGCTGAGATGAAACAGTGTGTGATCACTTAATCTTGTTAAATGTTGCACAAAACTCTAAGAGTATTAGACCATGTATTTAAATGATAATACACTCTACAGTGGCAAGTGATAGAAAAGTTCAATTTTCTCTTTCAGCTACCATGGCATCCCATGGCTATAGATATAACCATTCAACTAGCACTACTCCCTGGGAATGAAGTTGTGGGGGGGGGGGGGGGGGGGTTGTCAGTTGCAAACAAACAGTGTATATTTAAATTCAATACTTTCATGAACAAATACATATGGACTTTAGAAAGTTGCTATCGGATGAAGCAAAACTCCAGACGAGAAAAGCTTTCACTGAGCATCTGTCAAAGTGTGAAAATTGCAGATAGTGAATTTTTGCCTGACATAACACAACAGCAAAATATGTAAGGTTTAAGATTGTTTATTAAGTTATCCGTTTCTACTTTGTGGAGGCCCTACCTGTGAGTGGTGCCCATACGGGAATGGGGAGAGAGTGCTCGCTAGTGTCCCCCAGAGGTGGTCTGAGGCTATTGCTCATTTTTCACTTTAAACAAAAAAGAGCAACAATTTTGAAAAAAAACACAAAACAATATTTTTTACTTTTTGCTATAATAAATATCCCCAAAAAATTAAAAAAAAAAAACTAATTTCTTCCTCAGTTTAGGCAAATATGTATTCTTCTACATATTTTTTGTAAAAAAAAAAAAAACTATTAACATATATTGATTGGTTTGAGCAAAAGATATCCCATCTACAAAATAGGAGATAGATTTATGGCATTTTTATTATTATTTTTTATTTTACTAGTAATGGCGGTGATTTGCGATTTTTAGTGGGACTGCGACATTGCGGTGGACAGATTGGACACTTTTGACACTTTTTTGGGATCAGTGACTGTGACAGACTCACCCGGGATAGAGGCTTTTAGAGGGGACTGAATGTGAGCCTCTTGTTACTTTGGCTTCGGGTCCTTGTCCCCCAGGACACACAGACTCTGGGGACCCTGTGGATAAATCAGGTGAGAATGGAAACGGCGCTGCCCTCTATAATATTATTAAGTAACAGGTAAAAATATGTCACAGGATTCACACCTAAATCCAGATGACTATGATGCATAAAAGCTCCACCAATGTTAAAACGTAATACAGTCTAAACCAGGGTGGATCATATATTTGGAGATGACCAAAGTTTCAAAAAACACCATTGCTTTAAAAACTACTGAATAAGGTGCATCCCCTCGACGGGGTAGAGGTGTTATCCAGAATGGAGTATATTATAAATGAGTGAAGAAAGTTATTATAGTGGGCTGTGCGAAAAAAGACAGTGCAAAACAATTTATTATAGAATTTAACCCCAAGGTTCAAAAATATTGGGACAAAATGGCGCCCAAAATTTTTTTATTGGATAGTGAGGGAGTATGTGTGAAATTTATTAGCAGTGTAATGTCCGTGTTACCCCTTCCATATATATATGTGCAAAAAAGTAAGTAGGGTTGTGTTTGACTCAGATGTTCAAAAGTATTGGGACAGTATGGCACTTGTGAAACGTGAAGTGTCCTGATGTGTGACAGACTAAATTAAAATTCAGTTAAATCACTACTTGTGCATAAATAATAATTTTCTATATGTAGGGGAATTGTGATGTTGTCACGGATTAGTAGAAGCTGGCTAAAACACATAAATGTGAGTCAGCAGGGCTTACATGCAGCCTACTAGGAGATATATAAAACCTATCACCAAGCAACTGTCTAACAGCCCATATATATACCTATTCTGTGCATAAAAAAATATATATCAGCACGTGTATATTATGTCCTGTAAGGAAAACAAATATTTTTCCCTCATACATCAATAACATATATATCTCTATGTTTCAATGCAAAAGTCCGTATACTATGGAGATCAAAACATATTTGTGACAGTCCCATGCAGTTCATGCAGCAATCAGGTTGTTCACCAGGACCCTGTATTTGCCATAGTAGCAATAGTGACTGAATCATACTGTTGGGACTCATACTGTGAGAAGATGCTAATGTCATCAACTCCACTCACCTGTCAGCTATAATGTGTTTAATGTAAATGAGTTTAGTCTGGCTTACCACAGGTTCTAAGGGTATTCAACTCATTGTTGTTTGTTCTAATTAACCCTGTGTTGATGTTTATGGTAATGTGTGTTGAATAGTTAATAAGCTAGGAGACGTAGTCACCTAGTCTGGGTAAATGATTTAGTAAACTAGCTCATGTTAATTAGGTTACAGTTGTATTGTTAGAGGAGGTTCCAACGGCATATAAAGTCTTGTACTTTTGATTTTAAATAAAACAGTCCATGTTAGCATCTAAGCAAGTGTCGCCTTGTTTTATACTTGGGAGCGGTTGGAATATCTGATATCTGTATCCAGACTACAAGGAAGTGGTATACTGACGGAAGCACTCAAGCGGAGTGTGGGACGTTCCGTGGCAGTGACATTTATACAGCGATCAGCGCTATAAAAATGCACTGATTACTGTATTAATGACACTGGCAGGGAAGGGGTTAACACCAGGGGCGATCAAAGGGTTAAATGTTCCCTAGGGAGGTGATTTCTAACTGTGGGGGGAGTGGGCTGACAGGGAGTAGAGAGAGATCGCTGTTCCTAATCAATAGGAACAATCTCACTCTACTCCCCTGACAGAATGGGGATTTGTTTACGATCACAGGTGGCCGGCGGATATCAAGTCCGCTGGACCCGCTCATTGGCTCCCATGCTAGCGAATGGGCACGCGCCCAGATCGCTGTGTACGCACCTGATGTTCAACCGCAATTTGTGCAGGAGAGCCAACCTGCCACAGTACAACTGTGGTGGTTGGTCGGGAACCGCTTAAGGAAACACTTCATCTTAAAAGTGGCACTTCTCTACACAGACATAATTAACTCCTTGTAATCCGTGGCCCAAGTTCAGTAACTCTTTTGATTGTACACTTTGGAGGACAGTTCTTTATTACACTTTATAACGCTTCTGTCCTATTTGTGCAGCTTTTCTGAGCTGGTGCTGTGGAGCTTGCACTAGACTCTACCAGCCCAGTTACCTGTCACCTCATCCCAGTGACATAGATTCATATGTTACACCTGAATCCTAGTGTAGTACTCTCTAGTGTGTGCTACTAGTAGTGGCAGTGTAGGGAAACTGACTCATGTTTTAAGCCTGAGTCTTAATTGGGCCAGGGTTCACTAGAGTTTAGGGCTGAGTGACTCATCCTGGCAGCTCTATAGTGCCTCCTCCTTGTATCTGGAATGTTGGAGAACATTCTAGAACTAGAGGGCAGGGGTTAGGAGGTGCTGCCATGAATTTTTATGGGGCATTGGGGGGGGGGGTGGAAGATGGAGAAGCAGTGCTGGGGAGAGGTTGTCGGTGGCCCTTACTGGGGGGGTGGGGGGTGGGGGTTGCCTTGTGCTGGGTGCTCAGGAAAGCTGGCCTGGAAGGATCCTAACACAGGAGGTGGAAGGATTCATGCTAGTAAAGATCAGCACTGAGCAGGGACAACACAAGTGGGGAGACTTTATAGATAAATAGAAATCTTGCGAGCTACCATTAGGGACGACCAGCCTAAGTTACAACTACCATTAGGTGTAGTATTGAAAAATCAAAATGATAAATGTGGATAAAGCACCGATACACAGCAGCTTAGCTATAATCACACTCCCATAATCTGTGAAAAAAGTATATAAATAAAAGAAAATGCAGCGCTATGTGATACTAACCTTACTAGTGTAAATATAAGTACCAAGAAATGATACCGTGAACAATTACATCCAAGTTATGAGAAAAAACGATAATGTATAAATAATAAAAAAACCAAACATCTTTGTGTGAAGCAAGTTCACAGTGAAATAATTCACTAATATCGAAGTATCATCAAATATCAAAAAATTCTCAATTTTCTGCAAGTCCACTGTGTGACTGTGCTCACCTCAAGTTGTGTGACCGCACATTCAAGTTTGGTCTACAAAAGCAGCTGAACCATCCTGGGCTTTGCGGGCTTTGCAGGATTCCCCAGGTATAATCCAGAGATGTTGCCCTCAATTTAAAGTAAAAAAAAGGCTGGATAGTGCATTATCGTTGGAGTATAAATGTATTATAGGTATATAAAAACATCAGGGTACTCACATTTCACAGGTGCTTCCAGTGCACCAAACTATAGAAAACATTCAGTATAAAAATCCTCTCCAAACGGCTTGCAAACTTGTGTGTATCAGCAGCTTGCTCAGAGAGCATGTAACTGTCTCCCCCACCATCCTGGCCCCTCCCCTATGCGTGACGACACATTGCTAATCACGTGTCTTCCTCAGGGGGATCCCCCTGATGAAGACATGTGAGTAGCCCTATGTCATCACGCGAGACTGGGAGGAAGATTAGCCAGGCGTGGCTGGTGGCTGCCAGGTGGGCTAGTATTTCTGCAAGCAAGTGGAACTGGGATCAGTGGCCACAGGGAAGCATAAGGAGGAATGTCATTCTTTTCACTCTCATTGCACTTCTTTGTCAAGGGACTGAGCGTTCCTGTTTGTAATGGGCCTTTACTGAGCCAGCAAGATCCTGCTAGTTCCTATCATCAGTGATCAGCAGGTACTGTAGTAAACCCAGTTGGTGCAGAAGGAAGGAAGAAGAGGACTGTCCATGACAGCCTGGGCTCTTGGAAGTGGGATGAATGATTCTGGCTTCCATTCACCTGGAAGAGGACCAGTGGCAGAGTGAAGTTTCTTTCAGGGAAGACAAGGTGAGCATTGCATCGATGTATTTTTCAACATTTTAATATGGTTAAGCAGCTTTTTTGAAAAAAAAAAAAGAATTAACCTGCAAATGTAACATAATGGAAACTTTAGATCACCTTAAAAGAGAAGTATGGGTTTTTTCCCCCTATTCATACTTACCCAGGTGGATGCAGCATCAGACCGATGCTGCATCTGTCCCCCGCCGCCTTTTCATTGAGAACCGAGCCACCGAACACCGCCGCTGGCTCAGTTTTCTCACCTCCCCGAGAGGAGAGCTGCTGACTGTCAGTCAGCATCTCTCCTGCTCTGCTCCTCCACGTTCATTGGAGTGCTGAGCTGTGGAGGGGTGGGGAGCGACCGTCTCAGCGGCTCGCTGACACTGCCATCAGTCCAGGCAGCTGGCAGATCCAGACTTCCTAAGTCAGGATGACGCGCTGGCTGGAGTGATTCCAGTGAAATCAGCGGAGAGCGGACTTCAGACAAAACGGGTCACAGAAGTGCAAAACATTACACGCCTGTGACCCATAGAAGAAGCCCAGCCTAAAAATCTCAGGCTGGACTTCTCCTTTAAAGTGATTGTAAATGTAATTTAAAAAAAACAAACAAAAAAAGAACATACTTACCTGCTCTGTGCAATGGTTTTGCACAGAGCAGCCCCAATCCTCCTCTTCTGGGTTCCCCCACTGGCGCTCTTCCCACCTGCCGAGTGCCACTATAGCAAGCTGCTTGCTATGGGGGGCACTCATGAGGGCTCAATCCCGAGCCACGATGAGTGTGTCTATGAACACTGTCTCCTGCTCACTTCTCACAGGCTGAGATTGACAGCAGGAGGAGCCAATGGTTTCCACTGTTGTCTCCATGTCCAGTGAGAGAGAGAGAGTGGAGGGAGCCACTGCTCTCGGGCAGAGCGCTGGATCAACGTCAGCCTCAAGGTAAGTATATTGGAGGAATCTTATGCACAGAAGGTTTTTTACTCACCTTCGCTCAATTGCTGCTCTGTTTAACCAACAGCAAAATCTGATATCTGTTCTCATGCTGTGACATTGCACAGGTTCTAACCATATCAGAAGGAAACTTACAAAACTTCTCTTTGCTCCTACAGGTGAATGGAGTGGGTGGGAATTGAAGGAAATGTGAGTATAAGCAGCAAGCACCCTATATTCGAATAGGTCTTCTCCAGGTACTCTGGTAGGGTAATTGGACTCTTCCCAATCTGTCCCTGCTATGTATATGAGTGTTGGAGGAAAATCAGATTGTCAGCTTATCTCTGCTGATGGGGACTAATGTGAATGGATCTATGTACCCTATACAGTGATATGTAACATGCCAGTGCTTTATAAATACTGAAAATAAATATTTAAAAAATTCTCTAATTAGTAGTGTTGCATAGTGACTGCTCTTCACTGCTCCTCTCTCTAACTGCAAGACTCCTTACCTGAAAAACCTGAAAATGCTATTTGTGTGGCCCAGTGGTGTTATCTCTTCAATATAGCATACAATACCCACTGCACACTCTATTCATCTCCAGTGGAATGTAAATGAAAAACAGCTCTAATCCCCACCCATCTGTCATGCTCCTCTGACATTTTTCACCCACACTGGGCTTAACCATAGAGGTCTTCGATGTTGTAATATTTTCTGAAATATTGACTCAAACCAAGAATGCAGGTCTGACCTCACTTGCTACATATTTGTTCCCAGTTTATGACCCAGAATGTATTGTAATGTAGCGCTACCCCCAAAAGGGCTGTTGGATTTTTAGGTCTTTCCCCCCTCACAGCCAGGCAACAGAAATCTCCACATTTTCTCCAGAGGCTCAATTATTATCTATGGGGGATTTGGTTTTGTTTTGTTAAAAAGGGATGAATTTGGATAAGGAATAGGGATGCTCGGGATGCCCAGAAATGAAGAACTTCAAATAAACACTTGAGGACCTGGCTGCTTATGAACTGTCTCTAAATGCGATGCCCACCCATAGGAGTGATGGTACACCTAACGTAACACCAAAGTCTAAAAAAAAAAGCCTTGGAGTGTGTTGAATGGAAAGTACTCAGTCCTTTGAATCCAGAACAATGCTGATCTGGCCTCTCTGCTGCACAGGCTAGTTCTGGTTTCCTGGATGTCTGTACCTAAGCATAGCTGAGACTGAATTGGCTGAAGGTGAGAGGCTTCCCACTTCTCTGTATCTCTTTCTGTCCTGGTCTTCCCTCTGCCCCGGGGGGGCAGAGCCCCCCAGCACAGGGGTCCCTCTGGACGACTGGACCCTGGACTCTGCACACCCAGACAGCCAGGCTCCCGAGTATTTATAGGTTTTTCCCCCGCCTCCTGGGCCTCGCCTCCCCAGGGATTGGTGGGAACTCCATAAATATTCAAGCTGCAGCCTCTGTTCCTCCACCCTCTAAGTTCCAGAACTATCCAGAGAATTCTAGAAGCAAGGGGGAGGTAACAGAGCCACAACCTTTGAAGCACTGCACAGTCCCAAAAATATATGAACCTGTGCTCCTCTGCCTACAGAAGAGTCAAACTAAGTTTACCTACACTAGCAACTAGGAGGGTGCTACAGTAGGAAACAACCAAGGAACCAGTATTTTTAAAAGGTGGTTCACAAGGAAAATTTTCATAATTCTCTCAGTGCAGTTTTCTTATACACCTCTTTCTTACTTTTCTTTTTTCTGCAGTAAAATAGCAAATTGAAAATACATTTGTGGATATTTGTTATCTATGTAATGCAGCTCAGCATGCCTTTGATAAGTAAGACAGACAGTACCTTTGGGAGCATTTGCACATTAACCAGGTCCTTTAACATAAAAGGTGAATGCACAAGAACATGCATTATGCAGTCTATCATGCTTTTTGCTTTATTTTAACCCTTTCACCCTGCTAGTAACACACATTCTGTCCTAGGGTGACAAAATGTATTCACTGTGCTGTATTTGTAGAAGAGCGGTGTTGTCACTCTAGGACAAAAATACAGAACACATCCTTGTTTTCACCTCCATAGCATAGAGGAAGGTGTTCTGTAGTCTACAGAGGGAGCTGGAACTAATTCAACTGATGACAGTAAACAGAGGCAAACAGCACATAAAGCTCATAAAATTTATGACTTTTTTTTAATCAAACAGTAATAATAAAACATGTTCCAAACGTCATTCTTTATGATTAATTTAACTTTTGTCAATTCAAAAGGATGTTCTAAGAATGAAAATACAGCAATATACCATGACATGCAAGTCAATCCACCAACACATATGCCCCAACTCAGCTCTGACAGACAGACTCTTCAGTCTCACCAATTTCTCTTAGTCATTGGGCATTTTTCTGTGATGCTAACTGTGGCTGGATAGAGTTTTTTGTGTTCTTGTAAATATGTAAAGTGTTTCCTGCAATATCACATCGTGGTGAATTTTTCCAATTTTGTTTACTATACATACCATTTCACAACAAATATACTTTATCTGGGTTATCAGTTCCAGCACAGATGGGGTTTTCTTTGACCTCCAGTGTTGTGGGATTACTACACAAGCTGCATTTATTAAATGCCTATGTGAGTATTTACATTATATGCTAGGGAGTCGTTTGTGTTATATAAATGGAGGAGATGCACCTCTAGAAGTCCCATTCCCATGACTTGAAATACCAGTCTGTGTTTTTTTCCTCCAATAAGTTTAGAGCGCCCCACAAGACACAAGACCACAGATTGTGTGATAATGTACCAACCTCTGTGTGGCATCTCAAACCTATTTGTGAAATTTGAAGATCCATTTTACTTTTTTTTCTTTTTTTTTTTTTTATAGGATTGTTATTGTCCTGTACCAATGTGCCAAAATCGTATAGTTTGTTTCCTGGTTGCAACTACTAACAGAGTTTTTATGAACCATCATGCATACACCTTCCCATGAATCTTCAGTAATAATTATATGAAGCTCTCTTTCCCACATATGTTTAAGAGATAGAGAGAGGTTTCAATCTCCAAGGAGTGACTAAAACCAAGATATGAGTTGTCTAGACAGATATGTTCCCGAACACGCATTTTCGAAGTGAGAATTCTTTCTTGCAAAAAAACAAACCCTTTGGGGGTCAAAGATAATGCTTGACCTGGAAAAAGGTCTACCAGGAAATGGGGCCAAAGTAGAGACTGAGGTCCGCTCTATTCAGGAATGCCTGGTTTCTGAAGAACAGTTCTATCCTTAAAGGACACGGGGTAGCACTGTCTCTGTAATTTGATGGTTTCTCCAAGGTGGAAAGTGAGAATCCCCTATTAGAGAGGTTAGATGACTATCTAGAGTGGGAATAGCTGTCTTCTAGCATAAGATCAAAAACTATTTTGTTGTGGTACCAAGGAAGGGAAATTTTTTTAAGGCGGTCTAGAATATCTCTGTCCTTTATCCAAATGATAGAGCATATGGTTAGGGTCAGCCAACCTTGCTCTATGCCAGTCCAAAACTTAGAATGGGTGTTGATATGCAAATTCTTGATCATAGTAAGGTGTGTGACCTGATAGTACTTTCCTATGTTCAGAAAATCTAGTTATCCATTTAGCTTAGATGCCTTTAGGAAGGACCATTAAAGTCTAGGATGTTTATCAAGGCAAACAGAGCAAGAAAAATCAGTGTTTGCCGGTTTGGTAGGGAGTATATTCATTATAAGAAATACCGCTCTGTCCAAACATGTGAAATAAACAATCTTTGCTTTATTAGGATCAGACTGGATGGTCAAAATTAAACTGAAATAGCTTAGAGGGGTAGGATGGAAGCTTTATGCCTAGATATAGCACAAAGAAATCATTTCATTTGAAAGACAATTCTGATTTCAGCCTCCTCGAAATCGCGTGATGTTTGGTTGACATTTAGAGGCTCAGACTTAGTATAATTGATTTTTAAATTGGACAGGATGCCATGTTTCTCAAATATATGCGTGAGTTTTCTAAGGGATGCTTGCACATTGGTTAGGAGGAACAATATATCAAATGCCTCTATTGTGTGCACTTGTTCACTAACGGTTACTCTCTGAATGCTGTGGTCTGCTTGGACTAGTTTGATAAAAGGTTCTAGTGTAAGGATAAGTATTGACAGTGACAATGAACAGCATTGCCGTGTGCCATTCGTTATCAGAAGTTCATCCGACAAAAAGCTGTTGGTTCATACTCTGGGCTGTGGGAGGATGCTACAAAACTGCTGCAGGTATAAAGTACAGGTACAGTATCTAAAGGTGCATGCACATACCTGCAACAGTAGTCCAAACCTTTCCTGTTATGATCAAGTGCCAACTGTAGATAAAGCTTCTGTATTTCCTATTAATGCCAAAACTTGACCTTCAAGCCTCTTAGACATTGCTATTCTTCATTGAGACTGACAATGATAGTGATGGGCCAACAGGAATGGGCAGGACATAGAGGCAAACTCAAAGACAGATAACCACTGGAACATTTTTTTTTTTTAACATTTATATATGAAATACAATAACCTTAGTGTGGAACATCATGTAAGTAAATATACTAAAGCAAATCAAGCATTACTTTCTGGTAAATGGTACAATAATAACTCTAAATGTGTACAAAAGGAATATATACTATAGTTTCTCTTTAAGGGTTTACGTTAATTTAATTCACCATCAACTTTGATCAGTTACTCTGACATTTCGTTGTGACATTATGAATTGTATGACATTATTTCTAATAGGTTTTTCATTAATTAGACCAGGAAGGTATAGCTTGACACATTTATATCAGTTTTTCTATATCATTAATTATGACTCAACTGTTGGCACAATAATTTGAGCTTTTCACAAATGTAAGCTTCCAAGATGTATTATTCACAGTTGTCAGACAGAACATGGTGCATTTTCTCATTATGCTTCTTTAAGTAGAATGGCTTATAATCAATGTTTTATTTTACTTTAATTAAATACTAAATATTGGGTCTTTAAGTAAAGTAGCATTTGTATTTTATTTGTCTTATAGAAGTTTAGAATGGTGGTCATACTAAGCTAAAACGCCTTTACAGGTTTTCCCTTAAAAGAAAACTCAGACTTGCTGCTTGCATTAGCTATACCAAAATCAATTACTTTGAGTGGTTACACCCCCAAGAATTCATATTTCGGGTGACATCTGTGTAGGCAGGTACCTAGAATGTTATTTGAATGTGCACATGGGGTTAATGTTCCATAATTCAAGAGTTATCGTTCTATGGTGTGTCAGCCCTTTTTGGTCCATGGTGCTTCCTGCGAGGACATATAGAGTATCTCACAAAAGTGAGTACACCCCTCACATTTTTGTAAATATTTTATTCTATCTTTTCATGTGACAACACTGAAGAAATTACACTTTGCTACAATATAAAGTAGTGAGTGTACAGCTTGTATAACAGTGTAAATTTGCTGTCCCTTCAAAATAACTCAACACACAACCATTCATTTCTAAACTGCTGGCAACGATGGAGAATGAGTACAGCGCTGCACCAATGTTATTATAGAGATGATTACACAATAAGCGGCTAACACGCCTCTTAGACACAGGTTAAATAAAAATAAAAAGTATATAGTGTAGCGCTATGTGTGTAAATATTATAAAGTGAAGAGACAGTGAACTAAGCTCGAGCTATTCCTGAAGGGCCCGTGAATAGGGTGAAATAATTCAAAATTACATACAAATAACTGAAAACAATCAAAAGTGCACTGAGTGCTACACAATATCATGTGAAATATAGTGATTGTATAGTTGATTGTAATAAACCAGTGAAAAAACAATGTGATAAACAGAAAACAAATATTAATAAGGTGAAAATTTAACCAAAAAAAGTCCATAAATGTTGAAAATTGTATTCCTAATAAAAATCAAAAACCACCACCAAAAGTCTCTGAGGGTTGAATGATGAAAACAACAATGGAAAACTTCTGGTAGATGGATAGATAGAACACCAAATGAATGAAACGTCTAAATAAGTGCCAGGACCATCACCGGAGCATCAGAGGAGGCTTACCGGAACCAGGTGACTTGAAAAGACATACGTCTTACAAGTCTCAGAAAGCTTGTTTAGCCACCAGGGCTGGCGAGATGGATCATCAGGTGTCCTCAACTTCAAATGGGGGGGGGGGAAGATCTTGTCACAGCTTCAGCCGTCCGAACTTTTCAACAGGCCAACCGGATGTTTTTAGGTACCATGAGAGAAATAAAGCTCACATGGCATAATATCGTTTTAAAAAACATTCACTTATTAAAATAATAAAAAGGAACACTCACATGTTAGGAGATCGTAATACAGCTCAAAATATATATCAGTCGCGGTGATCGTAAGGGGTCCACCCAACATGTTTCGGCTAACGATTTACATTGTATCTCTGTCATCCACAGTTAGACCACTTATGTACCATAACTCCTGATGAAGCTCAAGAGTTTGAGCGAAACATGTCAAGTAGCAGAATGGTATTCAAAAAATGATGGGCTTTCATTGCAGTTTCTAAAAGTGGATCTCTTTTAACTTTGTGTTATTATGTATTTTTCAATAAAAGATTGTTTTATGTAGTTCAGTTGCATATATTTTCTTTATCTCTATGTACCCACTATTTTAAGCACCGTTAAAGTCCCGGGGATAAAAGTGCCCCATTTCCCTGTCTCTGTATACAAAGAAGTTAGGTGTCTGGATATGATAGACATATGCGTGCGGATAGGATAGACATATGCGTGCTGCCAGCATTACTGCACAGGTTGAAGGGGTGGGGTGTCAGCCTGTCAGTGCTCAGACCGCACTGTCAGAAACCATGAAATCAGACCGAGACAGAAGTACAGTTAAATCACACTTGCTTAACCAGTTCTGGACCAGCCACCGCAGTAATACTGTGACAGGTTGGCCCGGCTGCGCAAAATCAGGTAGCTGTACATTCCGCGCGCAGCCGGCTGGGGGGCACGCACCCCCCCGGTGGCCGCGACAATCGGATTCGACCAGGAACCAACCAATCCCCAGGCACAGGCCAATGATTTCTGGCCTGGACCTGGTGATCGCTCCTGACAAATGATATCCTTCCCTTGTCTGTGTAACTGTAAACACTGACAGGGGAAGTGATGTCATCTCTCCTCGTGTTGGTCTTTTCAGACCGTGAGGAGAGAGCATCTAACAGTAAGTTGCACAACACTACACTGACACCAGGTCACGTAGGCACACAATTCACCCCTGATCACCCCACGATCACCGCCCAGTTAACCCCTTCACCCCCTGTCACTGTGTCACCCAGCTGTCAGGAAAAGCCTTCTTGCAAACATTCCAGCAGACTGAAGTTCAAAAGAGTGCCTGTGCTCAGAAGCGCCATCCGGCGTTCGCGCGCGCAATAGCGCCAATAGCGCGGACGGGCGTACGCGCATGCGCGATAGCACCAGTAGCGGCGCATGGGCACGCGCGGGTGCGCGCGCGCGCCCCCTGTGACAACACTTGGCGCCAAGACAGGCTATTTAAAGAGAACTGCTCCATTGCTGCCTTGCTGTACGGTCTACAGCGTTCCTGAAGACTCCTACTGCCCTGTTACCTTGTAATCTGCATCTGCCTACCTGATAACCTGTTGGATTGTTCCTGATTACTCTGCTTGCTGCCTGCCCTGATCTCGGCTTTGGACTTTGACTATTCTCCTGGATTTACCTTCTGTACCTGATCTGCCTGCCTGTGTTTGACCTGGCTTGCCTGTACCCTGCTGCTGTACTACAGTACACCTGCCTGCTGTTCAATCCTGCTGCTGGACTATAAAGACACCTGCCTGCCATCCAATCCTGCTACTGCACTACCGTACACCTGTCTGCTGTCCAATCCTGCCTGCTGGACTACAAGACACCTGCCTGCTGCTGCTGGACTACAGTGCACCTCCCTGTTGTTTACCCTCCTGCTGCTGGACTACAGTACACCTGCTTGCTGTCTACATCCCGTTGCTGGACTACAGTACACCTCCCTGCTGTTCATCATCCTGCTGCTGGACTACAGGACTTCTCCCAGCTGACTACCAGATTCAGCTCTCTGATCCAGCTTTCCAGTCAGGCACTTGTGCCCCTTCGCACTCCCGAGCTCCTGTCATCACTATCAGGGGTTCCCGAGTCGGAGGTATACGAGAGGCCGTTCCCTGCATTCCGGGCTCTACTTACCAGGTACGTGACAGTACCGGACAGCCATGTCCGAGCCCACGCAGGGGACGTCACCCATGGAGGACTTATGCCGTCATCTAGCTGGACTCACACAAGCCGTCAAGGACTTGCAAGACGGTTATAAACAATTAGAGGAGCGTGTCCAAGTCCTCTCTGCCCCAACTCCGGGTCAACCTGCTGCTCCCTCAGTGGTCATGTTGCCTCTGGAACCTAAAGTACCTACACCAGAAAGGTTCTCCGGGGACCGCAGCAAGTTTAGGGCTTTCCGCAATGCCTGTGAACTCTTTTTTGCATTACAACCCAGAACTTTTTCCCTGGAAACCACTAAAGTGGGGTTTGTCATCTCCCTTCTACTAGGTGAACCCCAGGCCTGGGCCCATCGTCTTCTGGAGCAGAAGAATAACTGTCTCGACCATTTGGGGACCTTCTTCCAAGCCATGGCTCTCTTATATGAAGATCCACAACAGGCAGCTACCGCGGAAGCGGCACTGTTCTCACTCCAACAGGGCCGTAGGGCCGGCGGAGGACTATGCTTCTGAATTTAGACGTTGGAGTTCCGACACAAACTGGAACGACGCCGCCCTACGCTACCAGTTTCGTATGGGACTTTCTGAACCATTAAAAGATGAATTAGCCCGGGTAGGCATTCCGCCTACACTTGAAGACCTTATCAATCTGTCGATTCAAATTGACAGACACCTAAGAGAACGCAGGGCAGAACGTGCAACTGGTCCCTCTCGCCCGGTATGGATGTTACCACGTGTGCCTAGTCCTCCTGTACATACTCCTACGAATACCCCTGAACCAATGCAACTCGGCCTGATCCGTCCTTCTCTCACCTTTGAAGAGCGACAACGCCGGCGGGCTAACAACCTCTGCCTGTATTGCGGGGAATCTGGACATTACGTAAGGACTTGCCCTGCAAAGAACTGTAAACACACTACCCTCTCTTCAAATTCTTTATCTGCTTTGTTTAACAATACCACTCATCTGGCTGTTCCCATTTCTCTGCAGCTTCCAGGAGGGAACATCCGGGTAACCGCTATAATTGACTCCGGAGCCTGTAGCGGATTTATGGACTTATCCTTTGCTCACAAGTTCCAGATTCCTTTACGACCCAGAGCACAGGGACTGTCTGTACACCTGGCCGATGGATCGGCTATTAAATCTGGGCCCGTAATACAAGAGACAGTTCCTTTAGACACCATCATTTCCGGCAACCACCGGGAGTTACTCCGTCTTGACATCATTGAGTCTCCCCTGTTTCCCATCATACTGGGCATGCCCTGGCTCAAAGCTCACAACCCACAAATTGACTGGTCTACCGGAAACATCAGTTTTCCCTCTCCTTACTGCAGTCAACATTGCCTACAAGGTTCTACCACCACTCCCTCCTCTCTGCTTTGCCTTGAAACCGATGTTGAAATCTGCCAAACCGTTCCAGAAGCATACCATGAGTTCCTAGATGTGTTCAGTCGGAAAGGGGCAGAGACACTTCCCCCACACAGACCCTACGACTGCCCAATTGAACTCCTTCCCGGGGCAGAGGTCCCTTTTGGGTGAATTTTTCCTTTAACCGAACTGGAGCTTGGTACGCTCAAAAAATACATTGACGAGAATCTGGAAAAGGGGTTCATACGGCCTTCCACCTCTCCGGCTGGAGCAGGAATCTTCTTTGTGGAGAAAAAAGACCACTCCCTACGCCCTTGCGTAGACTACCGGGACCTTAACAAAATTACAATCAAGAATCGGTACCCCTTACCCTTAGTACCCGAACTATTTCAGAGGCTGGGAAGTGCAGCCATATTCACCAAGCTTGACCTTCGGGGAGCATACAACTTAGTCCGGATCCGGAGCGGGGATGAATGGAAGACTGCCTTCCGCACCCGCTTCGGACACTTCGAATATCTAGTGATGCCTTTTGGGTTATGTAATGCTCCTGCTACTTTCCAACACTTCGTGAATGATATTTTCAGAGACTACCTTGATCTTTTCGTCATAGTATATCTGGACGATATCCTGATCTTCTCCTCTTCTCTGTCTACCCACCAAGAGCATGCCAAGAAAGTTCTAGCTCTGCTCTGCCAACATGGCCTGTATGCCAAACCCGAAAAGTGCGAATTTGAACGCCAAAGCATTCAGTTTCTGGGTCTGATTATCTCCATAGATGGTATCAAGATGGATCCCCAGAAGGTCTCTGCCATCTTGGAGTGGCCAGCCCCGACGCACAAGAAGGGTATACAGCGCTTTGTGGGATTTGCAAATTTTTATCGTAAATTCATCAAGGGATTTTCTTCCATCATCGCCCCCATCACAAGACTGACTCGACAAGGCACCCGGTTCCAATGGTCTCCTGAAGCTCAAGCTGCTTTTACTTCCCTAAAGGACCAATTCGTGTCAGCCTCTGTCCTGAAGCATCCCGATCCAGCTTTACCATACATATTGGAGGTGGATGCTTCCGAGATAGCAGTGGGAGCGGTACTTTCGCAGAGACAGGGCCCCAAGGCCTTATTGCATCCAGTGGAATTCTTTTCCCGTAGGCTAACGGATCCTGAAAGGAATTATGATGTTGGGGATAGAGAGCTGCTAGCAATCAAAGCTGCACTGGAGGAATGGCGCTATCTCCTGGATGGAGCGGCTCATCCTATTCTAATGTATACGGACCACAAAAACCTGGAGTACTTGAAGGTTGCCAAAAGATTGAAACCACGCCAGGCCAGATGGGCACTTTTCTTCACCAGGTTCACCTTTCACATTACTTACAGACCGGGATCAAAGAATACCAAACCTGATGCGCTGTCCCGGATGTTCAGTGAACCCGAAGCTCCTTCTTCTCCAGACACCATCCTTGCTCCTGGGAACTTTCTAATGCTTCAAGGAGATCTGCTGTCCCAAATTAGACAGGCATCTTCAGCAACTCCCCTTCCAGCAGATATCACTCTACAGTCCAGAGACGAATTATTATGGCATGAGGATAAAATCTTTGTACCCCAACAAGCACGGGTAGCCGTTCTCAAATCTTGCCATGATCACAAATTAGCCAGTCACTTCGGAATGCACAAGACCTCCGAACTACTCCAACGCACATTCTGGTGGCCTCAGCTATGGGAGGATTGTAAACGCTACGTGGAATCATGCATTACCTGTATTCAAAACAAGGGTAGCAAGACCAAGACATGGGGGTTGCTAAGACCTCTTCCTGTTCCAGAAAGACCATGGAGGATGATCTCCATGGATTTTATCGTTGAATTACCTCCATCTGAGGGCTATACCACCATTTTTGTAGTGGTTGACAGACTTTCCGAAATGGGCCACTTCTTACCCATGAAGGGTACCCCCTCTGCTTCGGAGACTGCAAAGGTCTTTATTAAAGAAATTATAAGGCTCCATGGTATACCTGCAAACATTGTATCCGATCGAGGAGTGCAATTTACTTCCAAGTTCTGGAAAGCTCTATGTGGATCCCTGGAAATTGACCTCTCCTTCTCTTCTGCTTACCATCCTCAGACTAATGGTCAGACCGAACGAACTAACCAGACCTTGGAGCAATACTTACGGTGCTATTCTTGTTTTTCACAAGATAACTGGGTTTCTCTATTACCTTTGGCTGAGTTCGCGTACAATAACTCTGTTCACTCTGCAATTAATCAGTCTCCATTTTTTGCGAACTATGGTTTTCATCCCTTGTTCTTGTCCAACAACGTTCCAGAGTGTTCGGTACCAGCTGTCCAGGAAACCTTGAATTTTTTCAGTACTAATAACAGGCTACTTCAAGAGACCATGTCGAAGACTCAGGAACGGAACAAGGTGACGTTTGACAAGAAAAGGAGAGGGGAACTTAATCTGGAGATAGGAGATCATGTTTGGCTGTCTACCCTGAACCTGAAGTTGGCATGCCCTTCCAGGAAACTGGGCCCTAAGTTTGTGGGTCCCTTCCCAGTGATAAGGAAGATCAATAATGTGGCCTATGAATTAAAACTACCAGAGTCATTCCGTATTCATCCAGTCTTTCATGTGTCCCTTCTTAAACCTTCAGTCCCTGATCCTTTCTTAACCGAAACACTGGTCCTCCTGAACCTGTACTCATCAACGGGGAAGAGGAATTTGAAGTGGAATCAATCATAGATTGCCGGAAAAGACGTAACCAGATTCAATATCTGGTCAAATGGAAAGGGTACGGTCCTGAGGATAACTCTTGGGAGGCAGAGGCTAATATCCATGCCAAAAGACTAATTCTAGCCTTTAAGAGAACTCATCCTAGTAAAATGGCCCAGTTGGGCATCCGGAGGCTGCCCATTGGAGGGGGCAATGTCAGGAAAAGCCTTCTTGCAAACATTCCAGCAGACTGAAGTTCAAAAGAGTGCCTGTGCTCAGAAGCGCCATCCGGCGTTCGCGCGCGCGCAATAGCGCCAATAGCGCCAATAGCGCCAATAGCGCGGACGGGCGTACGCGCATGCGCGATAGCGCCAATAGCTGCGCACGGGCACGCGCGGGTGCGCGCGCGCGCCCCCTGTGACAGCACTTGGCGCCAAGACAGGCTATTTAAAGAGAACTGCTCCATTGCTGCCTTGCTGTCCGGTCTACAGCGTTCCTGAAGACCCCTACTGCCCTGTTACCTTGTAATCTGAATCTGCCTACCTGATAACCTGTTGGATTGTTCCTGATTACTCTGCTTGCTGCCTGCCCTGATCTCGGCTTTGGACTTTGACTATTCTCCTGGATTTACCTTCTGTACCTGATCTGCCTGCCTGTGTTTGACCCGGCTTGCCTGTACCCTGCTGCTGTACTACAGTACACCTGCCTGCTGTTCAATCCTGCTGCTGGACTATAAAGACACCTGCCTGCCGTCCAATCCTGCTACTGCACTACCGTACACCTGTCTGCTGTCCAATCCTGCCTGCTGGACTACAAGACACCTGCCTGCTGCTGCTGGACTACAGTGCACCTCCCTGTTGTTTACCCTCCTGCTGCTGGACTACAGTACACCTGCTTGCTGTCTACTAGGGATGAGCCGAACACCCCCCGGTTCGGTTCGCGCCAGAACCCGCGAACGGACCGAAAGTTCGCACGAACGTTAGAACCCCATTGACGTCTATGGGACTCGAACGTTCGAAATCAAAAGTGCTCATATTAAAGGCTAATTTGCATGGTATTGTCCTAAAAAGGGTTTGGGGACCCGGGTCCTACCCCAGGGGACATGTATCAATGCAAAAAAAACTTTTAAAAACGGCCGTTTTTTCGGGAGCAGTGATTTTAATGATGCTTAAAGTAAAAAAAAAAAAGTGAAATATTCCTTTAAATATCGTACCTGGGGGGTGTCTATAGTATGCCTGTAAAGTGACGCGTGTTTCCCATGTTTAGAACAGTCCCTGCACCAAATGTCATTTTTAAAGGAAAAAATCTCATTTAAAACTGCTTGCGGGTTTAATGTCATGTCGGGTCATGGCAATATGGATGAAAATCAGTGAGACAAACGGCATGGGTACCCCCCAGTCCATTACCAGGCCCTTTGGGTCTTGTATGGATATTAAGGGGAACCCCGCACCCAAATTAAAATAAGGAAAGGTGTGGGGCTACCAGGCCCTATATACTCTGAACAGCAGTATACAGGCGGTGCAAACAAGACAGGGACTGTAGGTTTGTTGTTAAGTAGAATCTGTTTGTAATTTTGAACATTTTTAACGTGTTTAGCTCCAGCCAAAAAATCTTTTCTAAGCTTTTTGGAAAACATAGGGAAGGGTTATCACCCCTGTGACATTTGTTTTGCTGTCTTTCCTCCTCTTCAGAAGATTTCACCTCACTTTTTTGTCCCAATGAAAAATGTTTTTTGAAAATTTGGGTTTTTTTGTGGAACAAGGATTGGAAAGCATCAGTGGAAAGGAGAAATTGTTTTCCCATATTAACTCTTACAGGAGAGAATTTCCCTTCCTAGGGGTAGATTTCATCTCACTTCCTGTTGTCTCCTTCCGTTTGCAAGTAGGAGTCGTTTGTAAGTTAGATGTTTGAAAGTAGGGTCCTGCCCTATATACTCAGCAGAAATTTGGGCCTTAGGTGTTGCTGTGGCCACAACACTGTAAGCCCTCACAGGGCCCTGCTGTGAAATATTAGATCAAGAATTGTAATTACATGCCCCTGTTGAACAGGAGCTGAAAAATTAGGCCTTAGGCACTGGTGCTGGTGCCACAACACTGCAACCCCTCACAGACACTCTAGTTGGAACGCAGGAACGAGCCCTGCTGCAAAGTATTGCTTCAAAAATTGTAATTACACGCCCCTGTTAGACAGGGGCAGAAAAATTGGGCCTTAGGCACTGGTGCCACAACACTGCAACCCCTCACAGACACTCTAGTTGGAACGCAGGAACGAGCCCTGCTGCAAAGTATTGCATCAAAAATTGTAATTACACGCCCCTGTTAGACAGGGGCAGAAAAATTGGGCCTTAGGCACTGGTGCTGGTGCCACAACACTGCAACCCCTCACAGACACTCTAGTTGGAACGCAGGAACGAGCCCTGCTGCAAAGTATTGCACCAAAAATTGTAATTACACGCCCCTGTTAGACAGGGGCAGAAAAATTGGGCCTTAGGCACTGGTGCTGGTGCCACAACACTGCAACCCCTCACAGACACTCTAGTTGGAATGCAGGAACGAGCCCTGCTGCAAAGTATTACATCAAAAATTGTAATTACACGCCCCTGTTAAACAGGGGCTGAAAAATTGTGCCTTAGGCACTGGTGGTGGCGCCCAGAACCAAAAATGTTCTTACAAGCTATCAGCGTGATGATTGAGGAGGAAGAGGATAATTACTCAGGGATAGTCACTCAGCATCAGCATAGGCAGTCTTTGAAGGGATCTGAGATTTCAAAAAAAATTATTCGGTTACATCAGCATCAGGTGCTTGGTAGCTGGTGGTGATCCAAGACTGATTCATTTTTATGAAGGTCAGCCGATCGACCGAGTCGGTGGACAGACGCACCCTGTGATCGGTTACCACGCCTCCAGCAGCACTGAATGTGCGTTCCGAAAGAACGCTGGATGCAGGACAGGCCAGTAGCTCAATTGCATACTGTGCAAGCTCTGGCCAGTGATCCATCCTCAAGACCCAGTAACCCAGAGGATTTTCGGTGGGAAAGGTGTCCAAGTCTGATCTTGCCCCTAGGTATTCCTGCACCATGTAAAACAGACGCTGGCGATGGTTGCTGGAACCGATCATACCTTGGGGCTGCGGACCAAAAAATTGTCTGAACGCATCGGTCAGACGGCCACCTTCTCCACCGCTCCTTCTTTGACTGACCGAAGCCTCAGCAACACGTTGTCCAGAAACAGGAGTTTGTAACCTCCCAGTCTCTGGGAACGCGTTGCACAGACCTTTCTGCAAGGCCTCCCGAAGATGTTTCATCCTCTGCTCCCTCTGCGATGGCAAGATAAGGTCCGCAACCTTACCCTTGTAACGTGGATCAAGGAGGGTTGCCAGCCAGTATTGGTCCTTCTCCTTGATACCACGAATACGAGGATCCTTACGCAGGCTTTGCAGGATCAGGGAGGCCATGCAGCGTAGGTTTGCTGAGGCATTCGGTCTGGGGTCCTCTGGGTCACTAAGGACAACAACGTCCGCAGCCACCTCCTCCCAGCCACGTACAAGTCCATGTGTTCCTTGGGACTGATCCCTTAAAGACTGCTGCTGATGCTGAATGCCAGGCTCCACCTCCATACTGACACAATCTTCCTCCTCCTCCTCCTCGTCCTCTTCCTGTGTGATCGGCGGGCACGCAGGAACACTGTCTGGATAAAGGGGGCCTTGAGAGCTAAGGAAGTCCTCCTCTTCCTGCCTCTGTTCTGCCTCAAGTGCCCTGTCCATTATTCCACGCAGCGTGTGCTCCAACAGGTGGACAAGGGGGACAGTGTCACTGATGCATGCACTGTCAGTGCTCACCATCCTCGTGGCCTCCTCGAATGGTGACAGGACAGTGCATGCATCCCTGATCATGGCCCACTGGCGTGGGGAAAAAAAACCAAGCTCCCCTGACCCTGTCCTGGTGCCATAGTCGCACAGGTACTCATTGATGGCCCTCTGCTGCGTGTGCAGCCGCTGCAGCATGGCCGACGTTGAGTTCCACCTGGTGGGCATGTCACAGATTAGGCGGTTCTTGGGCAGGTTAAACTCCTTTTGGAGGTCCGTCAGCCGAGCACTGGCATTATACGACCGGCGGAAATGCACACAGACTTTCCTGGCCTGCCTCAGGACATCCTGTAAGCCCGGGTACCTGCCCAAGAACCGCTGCACCACCAAGTTAAGGACGTGAGGCAAACAGGGCACATGGGTCAGTTGTCCCTGTCGGAGGGCAGAGAGGAGGTTGGTGCCATTGTCACAAACCACTATTCCTGCCTTAAGTTGGCGTGGCGTCAACCACCTCTGAACCTGCCCCTGCAGAGCTGACAGAACCTCTGCCCCAGTGTGGCTCCTGTCCCCCAAGCACACCAGCTCAAGCACCGCATGGCATCTTTTGGCCTGCGTACTTGCGTAGCCCCTTGAACGCCTACGGAGCACCGCTGGTTCCGAGGAAGAGGCCATGGAGGAAGAAGAAGAGGAGGGGGTGGAGGAGAGAGGTGTGTCACAATCAGCATTTTGGAGGCGTGGTGGCAGAACAACCTCCAACACTACTGCACCTTGTCCTGCATCCTTCCCAGCTGCCAGCAGAGTCACCCAATGCGCCGTGAAACTTAGGTAACGTCCCTGTCCATGCCTGCTGGACCATGAGTCAGCGGTAATATGCACCTTACCGCTGACCGCCCTGTCCAGCGAGGCATGGACATTGCCTTCCACATGCCGGTAGAGAGCCGGAATCGCCTTCCGTGAGAAAAAGTGGCGTTTGGGTACCTGCCACTGAGGAACCGCACATTCCACAAACTCACGGAAGGGGGCAGAGTCTACCAACTGAAAAGGCAGCAGTTGAAGTGCTAGCAATTTTGCCAAGCTAGCATTCAACCGCTGGGCATATGGATGGCTGGGAGCAAACTTCTTTCGGCGGTGCAGCAGCTGGGGCAGGGAAATTTGCCTGGTACAATCTGACGTCGGTGTACCAAAAGCAGATTGCCCACAAGTACTTGGCTGTGACACACCTAATTCTACACCTTCATTCCTCTCACTGCAGGTCTCAGAGAGGACTGAAGGTCTAGTGGGGTTGGAAATCTCAGCTGATGAGGAGCAAGGAGAGATCCTCTTTGTTCTTTGGTGTGGGTCTTTTAGATACGCTTGCCAACGAACTGCATGGCAGGTCAACATATGTCTGGTCAAGCATGTGGTACCCAAGCGGGAGATGTTTTGGCCACGCGAGATACGCTTGAGACATATGTTGCAAATAGCAGCGGTGCGATCTGATGCACTCGTCTCAAAAAAGGCCCACACCAAAGAACTTTTTGAATAACGCGCAGAGACTGCAGCGCCCTGCACATGTGGAGCTTTGGGGTGTGATGCAGTCAATGTGCTGCCCTTAGGCTGGCCCCTGGAGGGCATCCTGCCTCGTTGGTGATGTGCCGCCTCCTCCTCCTCCTCCTCCTCCTCCTCTCTCCTATCAGGCACCCACGTTGAGTCAGTGACCTCATCATCCCCTCCCTCCTCATCACTGGAGCAAACCTGGCAGTATTCTGCAGCAGGGGGAGCATGACTGCCAGATTGATGTCCTTCTTGGGCACCCCCTCTGTCCGTGCTCATGTTACTGCCTTCATCGAGCTCAGTATCATCATCAGAGCCTTCCAAACGCTGGGCATCCTCCTGGAGCATGTACCCAACACTATGGTCAAACAGTTCGAGGGAATCCTCAGGAGGACATGGTGGAGCTAGGGAAGGAGTCACTGATGACATTGAGCTGAGGGAAGAGGCCGCTGCTTTGCCAGACAAAGCACCCTGGGCATGGGTGAGAGAGGATGAGGAGGATGAGGACGGCTTGGTCATCCACTCGACCAAGTCTTCCGCATGTTGCGGCTCAACACGGCCAGCTGCCGAAAAAAAGGCCAAGCGTGTCCCATGGCCACGTGCTGATGAGGATGCACCGTCTCCACGACCAGCACTAGACACAGAGCCTGCTTGCCCTCTCTTATTGGCTTGTGACTGTCTGCCTCTCCTTCTTGGCCTTCCAGACATACTAATGGCCTGTAGCTGCACTAAGCTGGGATAGAACACCTGTAATTTTCTTCAGGTAGCTTTATATACTGTAACCAGACAAGCCTGCCTGTCAGTAGGAAGATAACAGGAACGGATCTAGCTGAACACTGTGAGCAGGACGCACTGCACTAAATGTAAATAGCAGGAACGGATCTAGCTGAACACTGTGAGCAGGACGCACTGCACTAAATGTAAATAGCAGGAACGGATCTAGCTGAACACTGTGAGCAGGACGCACTGCACTAAATGTAAATAGCAGGAACGGATCTAGCTGAACACTGTGAGCAGGACGCACTGCACTAAATGTAAATAGCAGGAACGGATCTAGCTGAACACTGTGAGCAGGACGCACTGCACTAAATGTAAATAGCAGGAACGGATCTAGCTGAACACTGTGAGCAGGACGCACTGCACTAAATGTAAATAGCAGGAACGGATCTAGCTGAACACTGTGAGCAGGACGCACTGACTGCACTAAATGTAAATAGCAGGAACAGATCTAGCTGAACACTGTGAGCAGGACGCACTGACTGCACTAAATGTAAATAGCAGGAACAGATCTAGCTGAACACTGTGAGCAGGACGCACTGCACTAAATGTTAATAGCAGGAACGGATCTAGCTGAACACTGTGAGCAGGACGCACTGCACTAAATGTAAATAACAGGAATGGATCTAGCTGAACACTGTGAGCAGGACGCACTGCACTAAATGTAAATAGCAGGAACGGATCTAGCTGAACACTGTGAGCAGGACGCACTGCACTAAATGTAAATAGCAGGAACGGATCTAGCTGAACACTGTGAGCAGGACGCACTGACTGCACTAAATGTAAATAGCAGGAACAGATCTAGCTGAACACTGTGAGCAGGACGCACTGCACTAAATGTAAATAGCAGGAACGGATCTAGCTGAACACTGTGAGCAGGACGCACTGCACTAAATGTAAATAGCAGGAACGGATCTAGCTGAACACTGTGAGCAGGACGCACTGCACTAAATGTAAATAGCAGGAACGGATCTAGCTGAACACTGTGAGCAGGACGCTCTGCACTAAATGTAAATAGCAGGAACAGATCTAGCTGAACACTGTGAGCAGGACGCACTGCACTAAATGTAAATAGCAGGAACGGATCTAGCTGAACACTGTGAGCAGGACGCACTGCACTAAATGTAAATAGCAGGAACGGATCTAGCTGAACACTGTGAGCAGGACGCACTGACTGCACTAAATGTAAATAGCAGGAACAGATCTAGCTGAACACTGTGAGCAGGACGCACTGCACTAAATGTAAATAGCAGGAACGGATCTAGCTGAACACTGTGAGCAGGACGCACTGCACTAAATGTAAATAGCAGGAACAGATCTAGCTGAACACTGTGAGCAGGACGCACTGCACTAAATGTAAATAGCAGGAACGGATCTAGCTGAACACTGTGAGCAGGACGCACTGCACTAAATGTAAATAGCAGGAACGGATCTAGCTGAACACTGTGAGCAGGACGCACTGCACTAAATGTAAATAGCAGGAACGGATCTAGCTGAACACTGTGAGCAGGACGCACTGCACTAAATGTAAATAGCAGGAACGGATCTAGCTGAACACTGTGAGCAGGACGCACTGACTGCACTAAATGTAAATAGCAGGAACAGATCTAGCTGAACACTGTGAGCAGGACGCACTGCACTAAATGTAAATAGCAGGAACGGATCTAGCTGAACACTGTGAGCAGGACGCACTGCACCAAATGTAAATAGTCTAGATAGAAGATAACAGGAACGGATCTAGCTAAACTGAATACAGTGTATATATATATATGCAACACCAGGGATGCATATATATACACAATACACTGTAAGTGCAGCTAACTGACTGACTGTTCTGCCTAATCTATCTAACTCAAATGAAATGACACTGTCTCTCTCTCTCTCTATCTCTCAGCACACCGGAACACACACTACACAGGGCCACCGTGCAGGCGGCCTTATATAGTGTGGGGCGTGTACTAAATCCCCTGAGCCATAATTGGCCAAAGCCACCCTGGCTTTGGCCAATTACAGCTCTTTCTACTGACGGCGCTGTGATTGGCCAAGCATGCGGGTCATAGTGCATGCTTGGCCAATCATCAGCCAGCAATGCACTGCGATGCCGCAGTGAATTATGGGCCGTGACGCGCCACACGAATTTGGCGCGAACGGCCCATATCGTTCGCAATTCGACGGACGGTCGAACAGCCGATGTTCGAGTCGAACATGGGTTCGACTCGAACACGAAGCTCATCCCTACTGTCTAGATCCCATTGCTGGACTACAGTACACCTCCCTGCTGTTCATCATCCTGCTGCTGGACTACAGGACTTCTCCCAGCTGACTACCAGATTCAGCTCTCTGATCCAGCTTTCCAGTCAGGCACTTGTGCCCCTTCGCACTCCCGAGCCCCTGTCATCACTATCAGGGGTTCCCAGAGTCGGAGGTATACGAGAGGCCGTTCCCTGCATTCCGGGCTCTACTTACCAGGTACGTGACACCAGCACAGCAATCAGATTTTTTTTGATCGCTGTACTAGTGTCATTAGTGACAAAAATCAGTGTTAGGGTAATTAGTCTTAGGCCCAGATAGGTCTAGGGATCCCCCCTAACCCCCCCCAATAAAGGTTTAACCCCTTGATTACCCCCTGTCACCTATGATCACAGTATAAGTGTCACGGGTGACGCAGTTTAGCTAGTTATTTTTTATAGCGTCAGGGCACCCGCTGTATTTTATCCAATAAAGGTTTAACCCCCTGATCACCCGGCGGGTGATCAAAGTTAGGTTTTATCATTAGATAGGGTCTGCGTCGCCCCAGGCAGCATCAGATTAGTGCCAGTACCGCTAAACACCCACGCACGCACCATACACCTCCCTTAGTAGTATAGTGTCTGAACAGATCAATATCTTTGATCTGAACAGATCTATACTAGTGTCCCCAGCAGTTTAGGTTTCCCAAAAACACAGTGTTAGCGGGATCAGCCCATATACCTGCTAGCACCTGTGTTTAGCCACTCCGCCAAGCCCAGCCCAGCCCAGCCCACCCAAGTGCAGTATCAATTGATCACTGTCACTTACAAAACACAAAACACATAAGTGCAGCATTCGCAGAGTCAGGCCTGATGCCCGCAAACGCTAACATTTTTTTTGGTAGCATTTGAATCAGTCTCTAACACTCATGACGTTTTTTCCTGTGAGTCTCACTACTGTACCAGTAAATTTAGAGACCAAAATGTCAAATCGAAGGTACAGTAGTGAAGAGGCCTACACGTTTCTGAGCATGACAGATAGTGAAGAGGAATTCACTCATCTGTCAGATTCAGGCTCAGAATACGATCCTGTAGACGACAGCGGCACACTGACAGATAGCTCTGATGACGGAGTTGTGGTCACTGCCAAGGCCAGGCGTACCAGACCCGGATCTTCTTCTGCTGTCATTGAGGTGCAAGTACCGCAGGGCTCTCGTATGGAGCAGACAGCCAGTACTAGCGCCGCTATTCCTTCTGGTGAACTGGCAAGCACCAGCGGCCTTGTACACCCTGGTCGTACATCCAGCACTGCAGTATCAGTATCAACCCGGAAATCAGGTGGAAACAGTTGATTTTACGTCACTTGATTTTTATTCGCTGTTTTTCATCGAAGATCTATATAGATCTATTGTGGACCATAGCTATTTGTATGCTGGTCAATTCATTGCCGCTAATCCAAAGCTGACCCTTGCCAGAGATTGGAGACCAATTACGGTCTCCGAATTTAAGACCTTCATGGGCCTATCCCTCCTCATGGGCGTAACTAAAAAGAGTGTTGCGGTCATATTGGTCCACTGACCCAATTCACCATACGCCCGTGTTCTCTGCCTCCATGACCAGGACACGATACGAGCAGATCTTGCGGTTCATGCACTTCAATGACAATGAACTCTGTCATCCTAGGGGTGACCCTGGATTTATTCGGCCCTACAAAATTCGGCCCCTCGTAAACCACTTCAACCAACGTTTTGCAGCCTTGTTTACTCCCGATCAAGTTGTCTGCGTTGATAAGTCCCTGATTAAGTTTTCTGGCCGCTTGTCTATCAAACAGTATCTTCCCAGCAAGCATGCCAGACACGGGGTCAAGATGTATAAGCTCTGTGACAGGGCCACAGGCTATACATGTAGTTTTATGGTCTACAATGGAAAAGATAGTCACGTAGAGCCGGAGAACTACCCAGACTACATAGGGAGCACTGGTAAGATAGTGTGGGACTTGTTGCCACCCTTATTCGGAAAGTGGTACCACTTGTACGTGGACAATTATTACACGAGCGTGCCACTTTTTAGTCACCTTTTTGATTGTGGAATTGGCGCATGCGGCAAAAAAGTTCAATTGGCTTTGCTGAACGCTTTTGTGCTATACAAAGCTTCAGGACGGACTGGATCCTTTCTTAAATTCCAGGAAGAGATCGTCAGAGCCCTTCTGATTCCAGACAGTGCTCTTGCCCAACTTCCCAACGCAAATGCAGTGAGCCGCCTGCATGAGAGGCATTTTCCTTGTGTCCTCCCTGGTACCCCTACCCAAAGAACACCCCAAAGAAGATGTTGTGTCTGCAGCAAACGCGGATTTAGGCATGACACACGCTTTTATGTCGCTCCTGTCCTGACCAACCTGGTCTCTGCATTGGTGAATGTTTCAAATGCTACCACACACTAGCTCAGTATTAGTGTAGGGTACAGCACCACACAGTCATAGACACACTAACGCAGGGTCTTGGGGTCTCTAAAGTTGTGATGGCCATCACATTTTGAAAGACCCTAATCTGCAACGTTCAGTTTGAAGTTTTTTTACAGTTTTTGAAAAAGTGAAAAAAAGTGAAAAAAATAAAAAAACACACAAAAACACACAAAAATAAAATAAAAAAGCCAAAAATAGTTGTGGTTGTATTTTTCTTTTCTCTCTCTCTCTCTTGTTCTCTCTCTTATGTTCGCTCTCTACTTTCCGCTCTACTGTTCACTCACTATTGTTCTATATCTATCGTTCTCTCTCTGTTTTATTTTTACTATGTTTCATTGTATTTGCTTTGCAGGTATGGTATGTTATACTGTAACATTTGTTTTATTGTTAACCATCATTTGCTGAGCAGGTACGCCATTCAGCTGCAGCACGGGTTTATTTATCTTGACAGCAACAGCGTTTGCTCCTCGATACATAAAGCCATGACTCCAGCGCTGTCGGAGTTGATTTCACCACTACAGTTAAAAGAAAGAGCATATATACCGAAGCATGGGGGCAGCAGGGGTGGAGGAGCGATTTGCTCCTGACTTTTGGGACGGATGCCCCCATGCTTCAGCATATATGTTTTTAGGCACAGATTGTAATGTTTTAATTTTACTATATTTTATTGTATTTGCCTTGCAGGTATGGTAAGTCTTACTGTTATACTGTAATGTTTTATTGTTAACCATCATTTGCTTAGCAGGTACGCCATTCAGCTGCAGCACGGGTTTATTTATCTTGACAGCAAAAGAGCATATATGCCAGAGCATGGGGACAGCAGGGGTGGAGGAGTGATTTGCTCCTAACTTTTGGGGCAGATGCCCCCATGCTTTGGCATATATTTTTTTAGGCCATTCAGCTGCAGCACTGATTTACTTATCTTGACAGCAACAGCGTTTGCTCCCACGATACGTAAATCAGTGACTCCAGCACTGTTGGAGGTGATTTCACCACCACAGTTAAAAACAAAATGGTGCATGTATGCCCATTATTAGAAGTGGGTGGATGAAGAGTGGTGTTCTAATGGTGGGCATACCCACCGATCAATCTTTTTTTCCTTCAGCCCGCAGGCTGCATGAAAAAAAGAACATTACAATGTATGCCCAACAAGGACCAGCAACGTACTGGTATGTTGCTGGACTTTGAGTGGTTATACCAGAATGATCATCTTGGTATCATTCTTTTAAGCCAGTGGTCGGCTTTCATATAAAAGCAATCCTAACACCTAATTAGCTCTAGACTGCTTTTATAAGCAGTGGGAGGGGACATTTCCCCCCCCACCATCTTCCATGGTTTTCTCGGGCTCTCCTCTCCCAACAGGGAACCCAAGAATGCAGCCGGTGGTTCAGCCAGCTGACCATAGAGCTGATCAGAGACCAAAACGGCTCCAATGATCTCTATGGCCAAAGAAATTGGAAGCTACGAGCATCATGACCTAGGTTTCGCCAGATATAAACAGCGCCATTGGGAAATTGGCAAAGCATTTTATCACACCGATCTTGGTGTGGTCAGATGCTTTGAAGGCAGAGGAGAGATCTTGGGTCTAATAGACCCCAATTTTTTCAAAAAAGAGTACCTGTCACTACCTATTGCTATCATAGGGGATATTTACATTCCCTGAGATAACAATAAAAATTATAAAAAAAATGAAAGGAACAGTTTAAAAATATAATAAAAAAAGCAAAATAGATAATTAAAAAAAAAAAAGCACCCCTGTCCCCCCCGTGCTTAAGTGCAAAGGTGAACGCAAGCGTCTGTCTGATGTCATATGTAAACAGCAATTGCACCATGCAAGTGAGGTATCACCGCGAAGGTCAGATCAAGGGCAGTCATTTTAGCAGTAGACCTCCTCTGTAGATCTAAAATGGTAGCCTGTAAAGGCTTTTAAAGGCTTTTAAAAATGTATATAGTTTGTCGTCGCTGCACGTTTGTGCGCATTTTTAAAGGATGTCATGTTTGGTATCCATGTACTCAGCATAAGATCATCTTTTTTATTTCATCAAACATTTGGACAATATAGTGTGTTTTAGTGCATTAAAATTAAAAAAGTGTGTTTTTTCCAAAAAAAATTGCGTTGAAAATAATTGCTGCGCAAATACTGTGTGAAGAAAAAAAATTGCAACACCCACCATTTTAATCTGTGGGGCCTTTGCATTAAAAAAATATATAATGTTTGGGAGTTCAAAGTAATTTTCTTGCAAAAAAATAAATATTTTTTCATGTAAACAAAAAGTGTCAGAAAGTGCTTTGTCTTCAAGTGGTTAGAAGAGTAGGTGATATGTGACATAAGCTTCTAAATGCTGTGCATAAAATGCCAGGACAGTTCAAGCCCCCCCCCAAATGAACCCTTTTTGGAAAGTAGACACCCCAAGCTATTTGCTGATAGGCATGGTGAGTCCATAGAATATTTTATATTTTGTCACAAGTTTCGGTAAAATTACACTTTTTTTTTCTTTTTGCACAAAGTTGTCACTAAATGATATATTGTTCAAACATGGCATGGTTATATGTGGAATTACACCCCAAAATGCATTCTGCTGCTTCACCTGTGTACAGGGATACCTCATGTGTGAGACTTTTTGGGAGCCTAGCCGCGTACTGTACCCCGAAAACCAATCACCGCCTTCAGGCTTTCTAAAGGCGTAAAATTGTGATTTTTCTCCTCACTACCTATCACAGTTATGGAGGCCCTGAAATAGCACAAACCCCATTTTGGAAAGTAGACACCCCAAGGTATTTGTTAAGAGGCATGGTGAGTATTTTGCAGATCTCATTTATTTCTGAAAATGAAGAAAGAAAAGAAAAATCTATTTTTTTTCTTTTTTCAATATTCAAAACATTGTGACAAAAAGTGAGATATGCAAAATACTCAACATGCCTCTCGGCAGATAGCTTGGGGTGTCTACTTTCCAAAATGGGGTCATTTGGGGGGGTTTGTGCTAACTCTGCATTTCATGGCCTCCAAAACTGTGCTAGGCAGTGAGGAGTGAAATAAAAAATGTACACCCTTAGAAAGCCTGAAGGAGGTGATTGGTTTTTGGGGTCCTGTACGCGTTTAGACTGCCAGAGAGTTCACATGTGGTATCCCCGTACTCAGGAGAAGCAGCAGAATGTATTTTGTGGTGTAATTCTACATATAACCATGCCATGTTTGAACAATATATCATTTAGTGACAACGTTGTGTAAAAAAAAAATTGTAATATTGCCGAAACTTGTGGCAAAATATAAAATATTCCATGGACTCAACATGCCTCTCAGCAAATAGCTTGAAGTGTCTTCTTTCCAAAATGGGGTCATTTGGGGGGGGGGGGAGGGGTTGTGCTATCTTGACATTTCAGGGTCTCCGAAACTATGATAGGTAGTGAGGAAGTGAAATCACCATTTTACACCCTTATAAAGCCTGAAGGTGGTGCTTGGTTTTCGGGGTCCATTGCATGGTTAGGCTCCCAAAAAGTCTCACACGTATCCCCATACTCAGGAGAAGCAGCAGAATGTATTTTGGGGTGTAATTTCAAATATGCCCATGATATGTTTGAGCAATAGGTCATTTAGTGACAACTTTGTGCAAAAAAACAAAAATTCATTTTCCTGCAACTTGTGGCAAATTATAAAATACTCCATGGACTCAACATGCCTCTCATCAAATAGCTGGGGTGTCTTTCCAAAATGGGGCCATGAGGTGTTTCTTGTGATGTTGACCAAGGCGAAGGCAGAGACCCTCTGGACTGGACGGCTTAAGTAGGTAGGACTGACGAGCAGGATATGAACAGCAGCTGAGTAACTGTGGAGAGAGATCGGACCTGGCAATTAGCCGACAGCTGAGCGGCCAGCTCAGAGAAAGAGGGGCTGAGCCCAGTCCTGACAGTACCCCCTCCTCAATGACCCCTCCCTCTCGGAGGACCACCAGGCTTGAGGGAAAAATGTCTATGGAAATCAGGACAGGGGCATGCACGTCCGAGGATGAGACCCAAGGTACTATATGCGCCCACAGAATCTACGGGAGTCAACAATGGACTGTACTTCATACTCCTCATGGTTCTCAACCTGTACAGGGTGAGGACGTGGTACCGAGGTGGTAAAGCGGTTGCAGACCAAAGGTTTTAATAAGGAGACATGAAATACATTTGAAGTACGCATATTGGAAGGAAGGTCTAATGCGTAAGCCACTGGGTTAATCCTGCGAAGAATACGGAAAGGCCCAATAAACCTAGGTGCTAACTTCAGCAAGGGAACACGAAGTCGGAGTACCCGCACCACCACAGAGGGAGCATCGCTGTACCTGCACCACCAGAGAGGGAGCAATGCTGTACTTGCACCACCAGAGAGGGAGCAACGCTGTACCTGCACCACCAGAGAGGGAGCCACGATGTACCCGTACCACCAGAGAGGGAGCCACGCTGTACCTGCCCCACCAGAGAGGGAGCCACGCTGTACCCACACCACCAGAGAGAGAGCCACAGGATCACTGTTGTGGTTTCGCTGGGTCTGGTAAGAGGGCCTGTTGGCCATTATCCATTACTGTTCCTACGGACTGAGCCGTGCCTAACCTGCTATTCTCTAGGCCTTATTGACCACCACAACAACCCTCTCTGTCCTCCTCCCCCGACGTCCCTCTGTCTTCCTCAGATGAAGATGACAGGGCGGGTCCTAAAAAGGAAGGGGTGTGGCCTTGACAGGAAGGGGTGGTTCATATTTAAATTAGGGGGTGCCCAAGTTTAGTCAGGCCTAGGGCAGCACAAAACCTAAATACACCACTGGTAGCCCATGTAAGCAAAAGATCTCCCGAGCAAAAATGTAAGCCAGTTCCTTAGAAGTGGGCAACTCCTTAAGTGAAATACAATGACGCATCTTTGAGAACCGGTCAACCACCATAAGGATAACTGTGTTGTACAGGGAGTTGGGTAACTACACAATGAAATCCATAGACAGGTGAGTCCAGGGCCTCTCTCCATTGGGAATGGGTTGTAGGAGGCCCACTGGAAGGTGTCGTGGAGTCTTACTCTAAGCACACATGGAACAGGCAGCTACGAAGGCAGTTACATCAGCACGTAGACTAGGCTATGAGTTGATTCCTCCCAGGGTGGCCAGCAGCCTTGGGAGAATGGTATGTCTGGAGCACGGCAGTACGGAGACTCTCTGGGACAAAGCAGCGGTCACAAGGTTACTCAGGTGGAGCATGGACCTGACGCATCTTTGAGAACCGGTCAACCACCATAAGGATAACTGTGTTGCCCTGGGAGTTGGGTAACTCCACTATGAAATCCATAGACAGGTGAGTCCAGGGCCTCTCTCCATTGGGAATGAGTTGTAGGAAGCCCACTGGAAGGTGTTTCGGAGTCTTACTCTGAGCACACACGGAACAGGCAGCTACGAAGGCAGTTACATCAGCACGTAGACTAGGCCATGAGTTGATTCCTCCCAGGGTGGCCAGCAGCCTTGGGAGAATGGTATGTCTGGAGCACGGCAGTACGGAGACTCTCTGGGACAAAGCAGCGGTCAAAAGGTTTCTCAGGTGGAGCATGGACCTGAGCAGCAAGAATTGTCACCGAAAGGAGAAGTGAGACTGGTGCGGACCGTAGCCAGAATATGATCAGGAGGAATCATAGGAACCGGAAAAATTCTCCAACTTGGAAGTGGAGGAAAATTGTCATGACAAGGCGTCAGCCCTTACATTCTTAGTACCAGGTAAGAATGAGGCAATGTAATTGAAATTTGACAAGAAAAGAGCCCATCACGCCCTTCTGGGAGAGAGGCGTTTAGCCTCAGACAAGAATGTGAGATTCTTATGGTCAGTAAGAATGTGAACCGGTACAGTGGTACCTTTGAGGAGATGTCTCCATTCTTTCAGGGCTAAAATGATTGCCAACAGCTCTCTGTCACCAATCTCGTAATTGCACTCCACAGGTGACAATTTCTTGGAAAAGTAGCCACAAGGATGCATAGCGCTCTCAGAGGTAGGATGTTAAGACAGAAGGGCACCAACATCAGTCTCAGAAGCATCAACCTCAAGGATAAAAGGTAACGTAGGACCAGGATGTGCCAACACAGGAGCAGAAACAAAAGGCAGCCTTGAGACTCTGAAAGGCCTTAATGGACTCCGGAGACCAACTCTGTGGGTTACCGTCCTTTCTGGTCATATCAGTCAGGGGCTTGACCAGAGACGAGAACTTACGAATACATTTCCGATAATAGTTGGCAAAGCCCAAGAAATGCTGCAGAGGATGTAAACCCATGGGTCAGGGCCACTGTAGGACTGCCGAAAGTTTCTCTGGGTCCATTGAAAAACCAGCAGTGGAAATGAGCCCAGGAATTTAACCTGTTCACGATGGAACTCGCACTTCTCCAGTTTACAATAGAGATTGTTCTCCCTTAGTTTCTGAAGCACACAACATCTGTGTGGTGGCTCTCCAGGGACTTGGAAAATATGAGGATATCATCGAGATAATAATAAATTCCTGGAAAACTGCCGGGGCATTACAAAGGCCAAAAGGCATTACGAGGTACTCATAATGACCTGTTCTGGTATTAAACACAGTTTTCCACTCATCACCCTCCTTAATTCTCATGAGATTGTATGCCCCTCTCAAATCAAGCTTTGTGAAAACTGTTGCTCCCTTCAGGTGGTCAAATAACTCTGTAATCAATGGAATCAGATTCTTAATCGTGAAACGATTGAGACCCCTATAATCAATGCAAGGTCTCAGTTCACCACTCTTCTTCTTCACAAAGAAGAAACCAGCACCAACAGGAGATGAGGATTTGCGGATGAAACCTCGAGAAAGTGCGTCTGCAACATACTTTTACATGGCCTTATCCTCCAAGACCGACAAAGGGTAAACCCAGCCACGAGGGGGTATGGCCCCAGGTTGAAGGTCAATTGCACAATCATATGGCCGGTATGGAGGCAAACTACCGGCTTGACCTTTGTCTAAGACATTGCTAAAATCGCGGTACTCCTCTGGCAGGGAGGAGAGTGAAGAGGTGCACAGAACCTTGGCTACCTTCTGGAAGCATGTCTCACTGCATTGTGGTAACCAGGAGAGAACCTCGGCACTGAGACAATCAAAAGAGAGGTTGTGCCTCTGTAACCAAGGAAAACCAATAACCAGTGGAAACTTGGTTGAGGAAATAAATTGGATTATCTCATGGTGAAGAGCCCCTACAGCCATGGACAACGGAACCGTCTCAGGAGTCACATGGGCAGGTTGTAGAGGTCTCCCATCAAGAGCCTCAATGACAAGTGGAGTGTCACGCTGCTGCAGCGAAATCAAGTGCTTCGATACAAAGGCAGCATCAATGAACAGGCCTGCAGCCCTAGAGTCGATTAGAGCCTGTATCTCGATGGACGACTTAGCCCAAGAAAGGGTAACTGAAACCAGGGGCTTCTCCTTCTGGATAACTGGGAATGAAACAACGCTACCTAAAGTCTGTCCATGACAGGACCTCAAGGTTTGGGCGTTCACTGGACAGGTAGGACAAGACTTCAAAAAGTGACCTGCCTGGCCACAATAAAGGCACAATCTCTCCCTCCTCCTAAAGGTTCTCTCAATGGCAGAGAGACGCGTGAAACGCAAGTGCATGGGTTCACCTTCACTGACCGACTCTGTACCAGGAGGCATGGTAGGTGAGGAAGGCACGGGTGGCACTGCAAAGTTTGGAGACAAACATACAGGAGGCTTCCGCAAGCGCTCCTTAAAAGAGAGTCTTTCTCTGAGTCTGGAGTCAATGAGGATGACAAACGTGATCAACTTCTCCAGCTGAGTGGGTATATCTCGGGCTACTATCTCATCCTTGATAGTATCCGAGAGACCATGAGAAAAAGCAGCCACGAGGGCCTCATTGTTCCACACAACCTCTGCTGCCAGAGTACAGAATTCAATGGCATAGTCGGCAACAGTTCTTGTACTCTGTTCAATGGACATGAGGCACTTGGCAGCAGAAGTGGAGCATGTGGGAACATCAAATACCCTTTTAAACGAAGCCACAAACTCAGAGTAGCTCAAGACAACAGGTTTTTGCATCTTCCATAGAGGGTTTGCCCAGGCCAAGGCTCTCTCAGAAAGCAAAGATATCTAGAAACCTACTTTTCTTCTGTCCGTGGGAAACGCCTGGGGCAGCATCTCAAAGTATATCTCAACCTGGTTGAGAAACCCTCTGCATTGGGCTGGATCACCCCCAAATTGCAGGGGCAGCGGAGGGCAGCGCTGACTTTGGACTTGATGAATCACAGTAGACCAACACCAGCAGATGACATGGCTCCCCAAATCATCACTGACTGTGGAAACTTCTCACTGGACCTCATGCAACATGGATTCTGTGCCTCTCCACTCTTCCTCCGGACTCTGGGACCTTGATTGCCAAATAAAATACAAAATTTACTTTCATCCGAAAAGAAGACTTTGGACCACTGAGCAACAGTCCAGTCCTTTTTCTCCTTAGCCCAGGTAAGATGCTTCTGACGTTGTCTCTGGTTCAGGAGTGGCTTGACACAAGGGATGCGACAGATGTAGCCGACATCCAAATTCTTGAATCTTGAATTCTTGCATTCATGAATAGCCTTAGCTTCACAATCCTCTCAAGGCTGCAGTTATCCCTGTTGCTTGTGCGCATTTTTCTACCACACTTTTTCCTTCCACTCAACTTTCCATTATTATGCTTGGATACAGCACTCTGTGAACAGCCAGCTTCTTTAGCAATTACCTTTTGTGACTTACCCTTCTTGTGACGGGTATTAATGACTATTTTCTGGACATCTCTCTAGCCTCCAAGACCAAGATGGAGACACCTAATAGCAGACACATGTTTTTTTTTCACAGGTTTGATCTATTAAAGATGCATTTCTTTGCTTTAGAGTATTTACCACTAAATGAGAGAGGAGGAGACAATGATAGGTTGTTACTGCAGCGGGAAGCTCGCTGGATTCACAGCTTGTTGGCTCTCAAACCCCTAGGATTAAATGATGCTTTCAGTTACCAGACCTTTTTATAAGTGGCCTGTTTCTGATTCATCATGATCCCTTCTTTTAAATCACTCCATAAGATTGGCCCACATTTGTTCATCTTATTTTAAGATGGGTTACTTCTAAAATTGTTTTGATGTCATTATATTTTTTCTGAACGTGTCAATTTATGTACTGCATTCATATGTATTCTATGTATGTATCAGGCTGAGATGGTAGCTCGCTTCCCTGGATGGGATTAAGGTAAGATCTTAACAGGATCTTATGTATTTGTTTAGATTTAGTTTGTAAACATGATTTTAAGTTCCCGGATCTTGGTTCCAGCAACCATACGGACGCAGCGGGCACTTGCTTGCAGAGTGTTAGACCAATCACCCTTGTTAAGCTTGAGCCCCTTTAGTGCTGTGGGCGCCTGCTAATGGGAATTTCTATTAACATCTGATGATTGGATTGTCTTATATTTGCTCTCCGCATCGCTCCCTCTTAGCCCTGTAACGCTGAAGGATGGACCGGAACTATATCTGGCTGTCCCCTGTGCTGCATATGGGAAGTGGATTTTCAAAGATAACCATGTGCGTCTCCACAATGTGCGTATGACGTCACATCCGCCGTCTTGGGTTCAAGCATGCGCAGTAGCACTATTAATACGTCCGCGCCCGCCGGTGACGTCAAATGCCGCCGGGATGGGGAGAAGCTAAAATCGTGGTGTTCGACCACAATTCCTGGTGGAGGAGCTGTAAGAGAGAGGATTTGCACCTCTCCCTCTTTATTGCATCCAAATACTTTTCTGTATCTACTCTATTATCTGTGAGTATATTTTTTTCAAATAACTTTCTGTTCTGAACCAGGGATGAGATGTGGGATCAGCAGGTCACCATTCTTCCTATGGAGGGGTTCATTTACTATCACTAGACAAGTTTTTGATCGCTCCTATGGGGGTTTGATTGTTTGGTTCCCCACTTTGGTTGACTTTTTGGCCCCATCTCGTCCCTTGTTATGATAACTCTCTGTGAGATATTATACATTATACACATATATTCTTTCCTCTCTTTTTCTTTAGGACTTTTGCTGGACGAATTTTTTGAGCAAACAAGCTTATATAGCAGGAGGGATTTCCACTGCTTTATGATCGTTTCTTGTGAGCATCCCTTGTTTATTTGGAAAATTCACCTGCAGGTTTTCCCTCTCTAAATCCCAGCAGTTATTTACTTATTTCTAAGAAATGAGGAACTAATTGGTCATACTTAGACATCTATGTGAATTAGGTAATTCTTTTCACCTAGGTTTAACCAGAATTTTCTCTATCAGATACAATTATTGATCCATTTAATTATATTAAAATACCCCCCCCCCCCTATAGAAAATTTCCTTCTCCCTATGGTTGCAATGTGCCGCCTTGACCCAGGATCTAGAAGAATTGTCAGATTCAACCAATTCAAGATTTGATTTTAAAGCATCCGGTAGGCCTTTTCTCTCAGCCTGATAATAATTAGCCTGATAATAATTATGTGCAATTTTGTGAAATGTAAAATGCAAATAATTACTCATTGTAACTTCATTGTTGCCAAAATATTTTATTGTTAATATTGTTCGATATTTACAATTACTTTTCTTTTTTCAGTATTAACTTCAAGCAGCACTATAAGTCTCCCGAGGAAGCTCTCTTGAGCAAAGCATGTTGAGTACAAATGGCTGCAATGGTGTATGAAATGTACAGTGGGGACGGAAAGTATTCAGACCCCCTTAAATTTTTCACTCTTTGTTATATTTCAGCCATTTGCTAAAATCATTTAAGTTAATTTTTTTTCCTCATTACACATAGCACTCCATATTGACAGAAAACACAGAATTGACATTTTTGCAGATTTATTTAAAAAAGAAAAAAAGAAATATCACATGGTCCTAAGTATTCAGACCCTTTGCTGTGACACTCATATATTTAACTCAGGTGCTGTCCATTTCTTCTGATCATCCTTGAGATGGTTCTACACCTTCGAGTCCAGCTGTGTTTGATTATACTGATTGGACTTGATTAGGAAAGCCACACACCTGTCTATAAAAGACCTTACAGCTCACAGTGCATGTCAGAGCAAATGAGAATCATGAGGACAAAGAAACTGCCTGAAGAGCTCAGAGACAGAATTGTGGCAAGGTACAGATCTGGCCAAGGTTACAAAAAAATTTCTACTGCATTTAAGGTTCCTAAGAGCACAGTGCCCTCCATAATCCTTAAATGGAAGACGTTTGGGACGACCAGAACCCTTCCTAGAGCTGGTCGTCCGGCCAAACTGAGCTATCGGGGGAGAAGAGCCTTGGTGAGAGAGGTAAAGAAGAACCCAAAGATCACTGTGGCTGAGCTCCAGAGATGCAGTCGGGAGATGGGAGAAAGTTGTAGAAAGTCAAACCATCACTGCAGCCCTCCACCAGTCGGGGCTTTATGGCAGAGTGGCACGACAGAAGCCTCTCCTCAATGCAAGACACATAAAAGCCTGCATGGAGTTTGCTAAAAGACACCTGAAGGACTCCAAGATGGTGAGAAATAAGATTCTCTGGTCTGATGAGACCAAGATAGAACTTTTTGGCCTTAATTCTAAGCGGTATGTGTGGAAAAAAACAGGCACTGCTCATCACCTGTCCAATACAGTCCCAACAGTGAAGCATGGTGGTGGCAGCATCATGCTGTGGGGGTGTTTTTCAGCTGCAGGTACAGGACGATTGGTTGCAATCGAGGGAAAGATGAATGCGGCCAAGTACAGGGATATCCTGGACGAAAACCTTCTCCAGAGTGCTTAGGACCTCAGACTGGGCCGAAGGTTTACCTTCCAACAAGACAATGACCCTAAGCACACAGCTAAAATAATGAAGGAGTGGCTTCACAACAACTCCGTGACTGTTCTTGAATGGCCCAGCCAGAGCCCTGACTTAAACCCAATTGAGCATCTCTGGAGAGACCTAAAAATGGCTGTCCACCAACGTTTACCATCCAACCTGACAGAACTGGAGAGGATCTGCAAGAAGGAATGGCAGAGGATCCCCAAATCCAGGTGTGAAAAACTTGTTGCATCTTTCCCAAAAAGACTCATGGCTGTATTAGATCTAAAGGGTGCTTCTACTAAATACTGAGCAAAGGGTCTGAATAATTAGGACCATGTGATATTTCAGTTTTTCCTTTTTAATAAATCTGCAAAATTGTCTGTGTTTTTCTGTCAATATGGGGTGCTGTGTGTACATTAATGAGGAAAAAATGAACTTAAATGGTTTTAGCAAATGGCTGCAATATAACAAAGAGTGAAAAATGTAAGGGGGTCTGAATACTTTCCGTCCCCACTGTATGTATTTGACTACTCTTTGTCATTTTAAAGCTACTGTTATTTAATAAAATGTATAATTTTTAAAACAAACTCTCTAGTTAATTGGCACCTTTAAAGCCCCGCTTTTTGTACCTTTAAAAACTATTATTACTCAGCATCTTTTCAAATAACCATTCTGTTTATTTGGTTCAATTCAAGTTTTTTATACACATGCTTGCGTAGGTATCACATTAATATTACAATTGTACTTTTACGGTAGCAAGGGGTGTAACATAAGCAGGCTAATTTCTAATCAGGACTTGAAAGGATACAAACATGTAATGAAAACATTATTAGTGCCGTGTGCACAATGAGTGCATTGTGCAATACATAGGCAAACATACAAAATAGAATACAATTATATACAGAATTTACAATGTCCTTAACACCAGTAACTGGGTATCTACAGTGCCTTGAAAAAGTATTCATACTCCTTGACATTTTCCACATTTTGTCATGTTACAATCAAAAATGTAAATGTATTTTATTGGGATTTTATGTGATAGACCAACACAAAGTGGCACATAACTGTGAAGTGGAAGGAACATGATAAATGGTTTTAAATTTTTTTTACAAATAAATATCTGAAAAGGGTGGTGTGCATTTGTATTTAGCCCCTTTACTCTGATACCACTTAACTAAAATCTAATGCAACCAATTGCCTTCAGAAGTCACCTAATTAGTACACCACCTGTGTGTAATTTAATATCAGTATAAATACAATTGTTCTGTGAAGCCCTCAGAGGTTTGTTAGAGAACCTTAGTGAACAAACAGCATTATGAAGGCCAAGGCACACACCAGACAGATCAGGGATAAAGTTGTGGAGAAGTTTAAAGCAGGGTTAAGTTATAAAAAAAATCCCAAGCTTTGAACATCTCATGGAAAACTGTTCAATCCAGCAACTGAAAATGGAAAGAGTATGGCACAACTGCAAACCTATCAATACATGGCCGTCCACCTAAACTGACAGACCGGGCAAGGCCAGCATTAATCAGAGAAGCAGCCAAGAGGCCCATGGTAACTCTGGAGGAGCTGCAGAGATCCACAGCTCAGGTGGGAGAATCTGTCCACAGGACAACTATTATTTGTGCACTCCACAAACCAGGTCTTTATGGAAGAAGGGCAAGAAGAAAGCCATTGTTGAAAGAAAGCCATAAGAAGTCCCATTTCCAGTTTGCCAGAAGCCATGTGTGGTACACAGCAAACATGTGGAAGAAGGTGCTCTGGTCAGATGAGACCAAAATTGAACTTTTTGGCCTAAAAGCAAAATGCTATGTGTGGCGGAAAACTAACACGGCACATCACCCTGAACACACCATCCCCACCGTGAAACATGGTGGTGGTAGCATCATGTTGTGGGGTTGCTTTTCTTCAGCAGAGACAGGGAAGCTGGTTAGAGTTGATGGGAAGATGGATGGAGCCAAATGCAGGGCAATCTTAGCAGAAAACCTGTTAGAGTCTGCAAAAGACTTGAGAATGGAGCAGAGGTTCACCTTCCAGCAGGACAACGACCCTAAACATACAGCCAGAGCTACAATGGAATGGTTTAGATAAAAGCATATTCATGTGTTAGAATGGCCCAGTTAAGGTCCAGACCTAAATCCAATTGAGAATCTGTGGCAAGACTTGAAAATTACTGTTCACAGACGCTCTCCATCCAATTTGACAGAGCTTGAGCTATTTTGCAAAGAAGAATGGGCAAAAATGTCACTCTCGCTAGATGTGCAAAACTGGTAGGGACATCCCCAAAAATACTTGCGGATGTAATTGCAGAGAAAGGTGATTTTACAAAGTGTTGACTATTTTTCACATTTTTGTTTGTAAAAAAATTGGAAAACCATTTATCATTTTCCTTCCAATTCACAATTATGTGCCACTTTGTTTTGGTCTATCACATAAAATCCCAATAAAATACATTTACAATTTTGGTTGTAATATGACAAAATGTGGAAAATGTCAAGGGGTATGAATACTTTTTCAAGGCACTGTAATAAGGCAGTCCTATCCCCACCCAATCCTCCCTCACTTCTGCTCTTCTGCAGCAACTCATTGCTTGTTTTAATGTAGCTGTCAAGCAATGTAAAGGGAGAGTGCAGGGCGGGACTGGCAGGAACCACACTGCTCTGTTTAGTGATAATCCTAACCCCTTCATACCTAAGCCATTTTCTGACAGTTGTTGCTTACAAGTTAAGATCTGTATTTTTTGCTAAACAATTACTTAGAACCCCCAAACATTATATATATATATATATATATATATATATATATATATATATATATATATATATATATATATATATATATATATATATATATATATATATATATATATATATATATATAGTTAAAAGAGACTGTGGAGAATAAAATAGTGATTGTTGCAATATTTTATGTCACACGGTAACTTGCGCAGCGGTCTTTCAAGCGCATTTTTTTTGGAAAAAAGACACTTTCCTGAATTAAAAAAAAAACAAAACAGTAAAGTTAGCCCAATGTTTTTGTATAATGGGAAAGATGATGTTACGCCGAGTAAATAGATACCTAACATGTCATGCTTTGAAATTGGGCACACTCGTGGAATGGCGACAAACTATTGTACTTAAAAATCTCCATAGGCAACGGTTTAAACATTTCTACAGGTCACCAGTTTAGAGGTACAGAGGTGGTCTTGTGTTAAAATTATGGCTCTCGTGCTAATGATCACGGCACTACCTCACATGTGTGGTTCGAACACAGTTTACATTTGCGGGCGTATGCGTTCGTTTCTGCACGTGAGCACAGAGGGAGGTGTCGCTTTACATTTTTTAAATTACGTTTTTTCTTATATATTTTATTTTATTTTTTTGCATTTTTACGCTGTCTCAAATCATTTTTATTGCTGTCACAAGGAATGTAAACATCCCTTGTGACAGTGATAGTCAGTGACAGGTCCTTTTTATGGAGAGATTTGGGGTCTATAAGACCCCAAATCCCTCCTTTGCACTTAAAACTTTGGCAGTTCTGAATACTGTAGTTTTTTAAAAATTTGGCGCCTTTAAGTCTTCAGTAAACCGGAAGTGATGTCATAACATTGCTTCGGGGTTACTAGATCCGAGACCTGATCAAACCCGGCAGACTTGTTGGCTGGTCGCTTGGGCCTCCAGGTGGGATGGGAGAGCCCGGGCGAGCCATGGAAGGTGGTTTATGTCCCCTCCCTCTCCTTGGGATAACAGCCGAGCAGCTGCTAGCCACATCGGTTGTCATCCCAGGAAAGCCAACCGATTGCTCTAGAAAAAGGTTCCGGGGTGATGCGTTCACCCCGGTACAACACCTTCAAGCTGAGGCCGCGTACAGTCGGCGTGAAGGAATTAAGGCTCTTGTGAAAATGTAGGAGAAATTACATACTTAGAGGGAGGTGTGGAAAGCCTATGACCCCTGAACTATTCAGCCATCATAGCTGAAGACAAAAAGTCATAGATATTCCTAGGTCATAGTTTGTGCCTACACAGCAGCTGGGAGACCTTAAGGAAAAGTCACAACGCACATAATTTTGCAAGTGTGCATGTATGGGTTGTTTTTAAAGCATATGGTCAAGATGTCAAAAAATCATATATTCATGTGCACATTGTAATTCAATTATTTCTAGCGTATTCTTGTTAATATGAACAATCTTGATGTTTCTAAACTAACTTTGTGAAGAATCCACACCTTTACTTCCTTGGATTCTGTGATGCATATTCACTATGCCCTGCCCAGATAGCAAGAATTGTGCTGCAAGTTTGAAAATGACTTGCTAAGCTATTGCTAGACTTGCCAGGCTTCACAATTTTGTTGCACAATTGCAGCAAGTCCGCATTGCATGACTCCAACTTTCTTTGCAAACATTCTACAAGTCTGCTGCAAGTTCTGGTTCAGTTATGTTGTGCAATAGTCATCCCGCCACAGGTGTCACTGTTGCTGAATTTTTATGCTGTAGACTTGCAGAAATCTTGCTATAGACTCACCACTGCAACTTTGCTCTTGCTAGAGACTTGCCACGCAAATTTGCTACAAAAGTTTGCTACACAAATTTAAAGTGTATACTATTAACATACTGTATAATTATTTTATCTTGCAATTTCAGGGTATTTGCATTAACCAACGCCCCAAAAAACTTTTGGATTTAAGGTGAGCCTGTGCTTTGCTTATGCATGATGAAGCAACAAGTTAATTTGAATATTTGTAGCAGGATGTAGCCCCTGTAGTTGGGATCCCCGTTTCAGGGCCCTCTATCTTTGGGAGGGAGTATTTTAATGGTAAATGGGGCAAGAAAAGAAGAGTTGTACATGGAGAGCACTATGGGTACAATGTAGAGAAGGTGGACTGACAATGGATATACTGTACATCTTGGAGAATTTTTGGGCTTTTTTTAAAATGTCAAAAACTGTGTATTTACACTTTTCACTTTTTTGTGTAAATGAGAAGGGGGTGCTATTTATTTATTATTATACAGGATTTATATAGCAGCGACAGTTTACGCAGCGCTTTACAACATTAGGGCAGACAATACAGGTACAATGCAATTCAATACAGGAGGAATCAGAGGGCCCTGCTCGTTAGAGCTTACAATCTAGGAGGGAGGGTCAAGTTATACAAAAGGGTAATAGCTGTGGGGGATGAGCTAATGGAGAAAATAGTGCAGTTGTTAGATGGAGGCAGGATGGGCTTCTCTGAAGAGGAAAGTTTTCAGGGATCGCCTAAAAGTGGATACATTTGGAGACAGACTGACAGATTGGGGTAGCGAATTCCAGTGGATGGGTGAGGCTCGGGAGAAGTCCTGGAGGCGGATATGGGAGGAGGTAATGAGGGAGCTAAAGAGCAGAAGGTCTTGGGAGGAACGGAGGTGGCGATTAGGTTCGTATTTTGAGACTAGGCTAGTGATGTAGCTGGGGGCAGAGTTGTGGATGGCTTTGTAACTTATTGTTAGTATTTTGAATTTAATTCGTTGGGTGAGTGGTAGCCAGTGGAGGGATTGGCAGAGAGGGGTATCAGACACTGAGCGGTTTGTAAGGTGGATGAGTCTGGCAGCAGCATTCATGATGGACTGAAGGGGGGATAGTCTATTTAAAGGTAAGCCAATGAGGAGGGAGTTGCAGTAGTCGAGGCGAGAGATAACCAGGGAGTGAATCAGGAGCTTTGTGGTTTCATTGGTTAGAAAGGGACATAGTTTAGAGATGTTGCAGAGGTTGAGGCGGCAAGCTTTGGAAAGTGATTGGATGTGGGGCCGAAAGGAGAGTTCAGAGTCCAGGATAACACCTAGCACCCTGACATGTGGGGACGTGTGGATGGTTTTGTCATTGCTCTTGACAGAGAAGTCAGGGGAAGAGGCACGTGGGGGAGGAAATATTATAAGCTCGGTTTTGGACAAGTTGAGTTTGAGGAAGGGGTGTGACATCCATACAGATATGTCGGTTAGTAAGTTAGTGATGCGTGAGGAGACTGATGGAGTGAGTTGAGGGACGGAGAGATAGATTTGTGTGTCGTCAGCATAGAAATGATATTGAAAGCCATGAAAGGCTATCAGCTGACCCAGGTAAGAGGTGTAGATTGAAAATAAAAGAGGTTCAAGAACAGAACCTTGGGGGACCCCAACAGAGAAGGGAAGAGGAGTGGAGGAAGTAGAATTGTAAGTGACACTGAATGTGCATTGGGATAGGTAGGATGAGAGCCACTGAAGAGCACAGTCACGGAGACCGAGGGAGTAACGTTTTTTGAGGAGGAGGGGGTGGTCAACCGTGTCAAAGGCAGCTGAAAGATCCAGAAGTAGGAGTACAGAATAGTGTCCGTTGGTTTTTGCAGTTAGTAGGTCATTTGTGAGTTTTAAAAGAGCAGTTTCTGTGGAGTGTTGAGGGCGAAATCCAGATTGAAGGGGATCAAGAAGGTTGTTTTTAATGAGGTGGTCACTCAGTTGGTTGTAAACCAGGCGCTCAAGTAGTTTAGAGGAAAAGGGGAGCAAGGAGATAGGGCGTAGGTTGTTAAGATTGGTAGGGTCCAAGGACGGCTTTTTAAGTATGGGAGTGACCAGTGCATGTTTTAGAGCATTGGGGAAGATGCCAGAGGTGAGGGAGAGATTGAAGATGTGGGTTAGAGAGTGTAGGATGGGGTCAGAGGGCGACCGTAGCATTTGAGAGGGAAGAGGGTCCAGGGGACAGGTGGTTAGGTGGGCGATAGAAAGGAGTTTAGCAACTTCGTCTGTAGTAGCAGATTTGAATAGGGGGAGTGTCCGTTCGTTGTACCTGTTGACAGGGGTCTTAGCTAGGGGAGATTCCTGTAGAGTGGAGATTTCATCACGGATTGTATCAATCTTGTTTTTGAAGAGATTAGCGATCTCCTGGGCAGTGAGTAAGTCAGTAGGTGGAGGCGGTGGAGGACAAAGTAGAGAGTTGAAGGTAGAGAAGAGTTTACGGGGACTGGATGAAAATTTACCCTTTACTCTTTCACAAGGTGGCAGTATCTGGGGCCCCCCTTTTTGTTGAAGAATCTAGATTCTGATAAGCCCTAGCCCCCCACCCCCTGAGTTTCTTGCTGGAATCCTGGCCTTAACACTTTTTGCATGGAGTTTGCATATTCTCTCTGTGATTGCCTGGGTTTCTTCTGGGCGAGTCGGTTTGAACACTTTAAAGACATTATGTTAGGACAATTGTTCCTTGTCTAAATTGACCCTAGTATGTGTGCGTTTTTGCATGCATGTTTGATAGGGACTTTAGATTGTAAGCTCATTGAGAGCAGAGACTTATTTAAATGTGCAGTATGCAAAGCACTGTAAAAATGTCTGCACTATATAAATATCTGTAATAAAAAATACTTTCACCTAGTAGAGGTCCCACACTGGGACTATTTGCTTTGAATCCTGATTTTTGAACCAGTTGGTTACTATTAATCATCACCAGTCCTATGAAGAAGATAACCAACCATAGTTGCACTATTAATAAACTTATACTAATAAAATGAAGTTTACATTGACCTTCTGTTTTATAGACTAACAAATCTGAGCTGGTTAGAAAAACAATAATAACACATTCTGTAGTTATCAAGGCAATAAACACAGAATTAAATGCTTTGGCTAACACCTCTATTTTTTTCAGTGATAAGCCTAGGATGGCTATACTCACTAAAGTAGCCCACAAAATAATGATGATGCACAAGTAACAGCATTCCAAATCAACAGGATGCCAGTTTATTCTTGTAACATTGGTTAGAGATGACTTGTGATTTGTTGCTGAGTTACTGCACCTTCCCTTGCTCAAAAAATTCTGCATATGTATTTGGTAGAATACATTGTGATTTTATTTGATATTTAGCGCATTCTGGTTTTATCCCTGGGCTGTGTAATAGATGCATTTATCTTCTATTTTAAAGGCACATAAAGAAATGCATTTGTTTTCTTAGAAGTCATAAATATCTCCCAAATAATCTTTAGTGTCATCAGTTTTTGTTAAGCGGGTTCTTTTAGGCAGCAGGAGCCTCTGTGTAATATAATATACAGTATGAATGAGAGAGATTACTTCACATACAATCAGAAGATCATAAAATACTGACATCTTTGTTCAAGGTCATCGAATCGCACACTGTTACTTACCGCAAATACTATTGTAAAGTCTGGAGTGCACCATTAAGATTTAGAGCAAGCCTGCTTTGTTCCTCATGCCATGCACTTTGTACCAGACTTGGATATATGAGCAGTGCTTTCAACTGATGTGAATGATCAATTCATAGGAAGAAGAGTAGGGGAAAAAAAAGCTTTCAAATCAAGATGTGCTTTAAGTGGTATAACAACCTATATTGTAATATGTTTCCAATATATTTTATATAAAGCTTTCATAGCCCTTGTTGAAAAACATTTATTTTACTTTAAGGCTCCTTTTAGATTGGGCACTGGTAAGTTTAATGACCTGTCAGTTTATTTTATCTCCCAGAGACCCAAGTGGTGGGATTTCTCTATTTCACTTTGTGTTTTCACCTCCTCCTACATTGCAGACATCACTCTTTCTCATCTGGGCCCCTAATGATTATTTGGAAACCCAGTAGCTGAATGTTAACACCATCATGTGTCCTAGTAAATTTTGCAGAAATATAGTAACAAAGGCAATTCTTTCAACAATTAGCGAGGCATTATAGGTAAGGTTTCCAAACATGACCTTCATTAACAGAGATCTTGGTTCTGGGTTATTTGGCCTAATACCATGGCAGCTATGAACTAAGGAGCAGGCTTCAAGAATAGTGTTCAGTAAAAGTGAATTAAAAAGTTGTTTTTGTTGGTTCATTCAATGCAGTGCTGCTGCAGACTATGTGACCAGAGTTACACTATGTTGTGTGAGCAATGTGGCTTCTTGCTATGGGACTGACCGCAATATCATTGTAGCGTGTATGTGTAAAATGTGTGTGTGGCTAGAATTAAATGGTTCTAAATACTCTTTAAACCCCTTTATAACATGTTAGATTTATATAAATAAGGACCAAATATGATAAATGAAACTGGAACAGTGCATATAAAGCAGACAGTATCCTTTGTGCTAATGTTTGTTATGGTTACATTTTTGCCATGACAATCACATAATACAGATGTACAATATGTTTTAGTGCAGAGACGTAAAAGTATCAGCACTGCCTGAAATATTCCAAAACTCCTAACCCTCCCTTTCCTTAAGTATCCACTCTTCAGCTTTTGTTAAACGGAACCCCCCAAGTCATAGTCTAATTCCTAAAGTGAGGATCCATGGCTAAAAGATGTGTTGTGAGAAAATGTGCTCATGTTATAGAATTGAAATTGTTAGGAAAGGTTTTCAGAGGCTGTAAAGTGGCGAAGCAACTCAGCTCCCAGTCTGTGTTTAGCTAGTGTAGCACTACTCGCATAGGAGCCGCTAAGTAGTTACCAGAATCCTTTTCCCAGTAATTTCCTCGCAACCAAGCACGCAATTCAAACACATTAACCAGTCTAGGTGTATGCTTTTTTGATGCTTGAAGATAAAAACTTGGATAGATAATGGGAAATGGTAAGATACTCCAGTAACCCTTAGTAACAATTTGAGGACACTGAACTTTCTCTTGTAGTACTGTGGACCAAGTCCTTGCACAAGTGAAGGATGGACTGGGTTTTGTAGTAGCAACTTTGGACAGTCCGAGTAAAGTCCTTTCATTTGGAATTAAATAGACTGGGCTCTTCAGGACACCAGACACAGGGTCCCATTTAACAGCTTGCCACAATGGCATTCCTGCGCGAATCGCCATAGCTGTACGGCGGGCGCTTTAAGGAGTGTAGGGTGCCCGTGGCGTGACGTAGGAGTAGCCATCAAGGCCACCGGCTACTCGCGGTTGCTTCTGAGAAGGAGAGAACGGAGATCTGTTAATGTAAACAGACAAATCTCTGTTCTGTCAGGGGTGAGGAGAACGATCTGTTGTTCCTAATGCTTTGGAACAATGATCGGTCTCCTCACCCAAGCAGTCCCATCCCCCCACAGTTAGAAACACTCCCTAGGTAACACAATTAACCCCTTTGATCACCCCGTAGTGTTAACCCCTTCCCTGCCAATGACATTTATACAGTAATCAGTGGCTATTTATAGCACTGATCGCTGTATAAATGTCAATGGTCCCAAAAAAGTGAAGTGTCTGATCTGTCCGCCGTTGCAGTCCTGATAAAAATTGCAGATCGCCGCCATTACTAGTTAAAAAAAAAAAATAATAATAAAAATGCCATAAATCTCTTCCCTATTTTGTAGACGCTATAACTTTTGCGCAAACCAATCAATATACGCTTATTTCAATTTTTTTCCCAAATAATATGTAGAAGAATACATATCGGCCTAAACTGAGGAAGAATTTTTTTTTTATATATATTTTTTGGGGATATTTATTATAGCAAAAAGTAAAAAATATTGCTTTTTTTTTACAAAAAAAAATAGATGTTGGTTAAGATTAAGACAAAAAAGGACAATTACACAAAATAGTTTTCCTGCTCTCCCTGCTGTATGCTATGGTTCTTACTAATGGACTGTAATGATGTATCCAGTAAACAGAACTATACCATGAAGCAGAAAGAGCAGGTAAACACACACTTGAAAGTGTGGAATACCTGCAGCAGCTGGGGAGCAGCAGAGGAAGGTATTAAAATGAATGCATCACCAGAAAGTTAAAGAGGAACTGCCTTTTTGCTTCCCCCCTTCATTTTTTTCGCTGCTTACTTTTGACATTCTTCAGCACAATAAGCATACTCACCTAGCCAGCAGGTCCAGCATTGAGCCGCTGGGATCCTCCTCTCTACAGCGGCTGCACGGGTCCATCGCCGCCATATTGCCGGATCAGCTGTCGGCTCTTCCATGTTCAGGCGCCACTCTGCCACCCCCCTCTCCTTTGCTGAATGAGACTGCACTTCATGCATCCCAGGAGGCACCGAGGACATCGTATCATTTGCTTAGGAGAATTCGGGAAACCGGGGGGGCGGACGGATTCTTTGACAGAAAAAGAAACAGGTAAATAATACAAAAAAGGAAAGAAAAAAAAACATCCTACATCGGCGCCATGGAGTGGGGGGGGGGGGGTGTGGGTGGGGGGTGGTGCGATGGTCCACTTTAAGTATAATGATCATCTTTTGGAGCCCAGGTTTCTGATACAACTGACCTTGTGGTGACAATGTAATTTTAATGTGAACTTTCAGAAAGGATAAAATGTAAAGTATTACATATTGTACCTGTAACAAAAGAGGTTCTATACTTGCCTTACTGATGGTCCTTGCTGACCACGTATTTCACAATATGGACACATCTGGAATACCTGCCCTCCAACTGCACACCGTGGTTTATTTTTTTGGCTCGCACATCATTACAGGACATGCCAGCAAGCAGGAGGAACCATTATGTGTAGTGGGGGGGGGGAACATATTTCATTCATCTGGCCGGTCAAATAACTGGAGTTGCAGGTGAGCACTGAAAAGGTGGCCTTTCATTCAATTTTTATTTTCATTTTTAGAAGTAAGCGCATGTGCTGAAAGAAAATCTCCACTTCATTTAGTTATTTAATGTCATTAAAAATTTCATCTGCAACCATCTGATTTCCTATACCTTACAAAAACTCAAACAACAATGAAAGTTAAAAAAATAAAAGTGTCAAATTCCAGCCAGGTCCAATATACAGTAGTTTGTCTAGTCTATCCAAGCTATAATTCTATCTGCACGGTGGAATTGTAGATATTTCCTATCATCCATTGATCTGATGACATCACAACCTCTCTCTAAGTGCCGCTGGCTCCCGCCACTATTCAACAGCGCAAATGAGGTCACCCTGTTGATTCCACCTTGAGATTACTCTATCATTTTCCACCATTTTCTCTCCTTTTTTCCGGTGTCTCAGATGAGTTTAACCTTTTGGCAGCCTCACAGTAAGCAGAAAAATATAGAAATTCAGAATACAAATAGTAGGTTTCTAAGTAACATGCAATTTATTGAAGCAAAATATACGATAGTTTAGTGACAGATTAACTACACTATTTGGAAATCAGCATGCTGTCCTGCTTGCCAGCTATTTCAATTGTTTCTGGGTAATTTGGCACATTTCTGCTTGGTAGTGCTATTTCCTCTCGATCGACTTAGAGATTTGATTGTTCCCAAATGTGCAGAACGTGTCCAAACATCGCAAGTGTAATGAATATCAACTCAGAGGGCTATAATTCAATGTATCATCTAATAGAGGCAATTGAACATATTGGAAGAAAACGGCATGGGTCTTTATCATCCCTTTTTATTTACAGTGATCTTTTGTATGTTTGTCATATTGCCGGGATTGGGGGAAGATTTATGTCCTTTAGGATACAAGTCACATTATACGCCTATTTAAAGAATAACTCCACGGATTACTGTCTCTGAAATGGCCATAAACTGTAATCATTTCCAAAGGGCTATTATGTTCTGTAAGATTTTCAAAAGGTTCTTCAGCACAAAGTTTTTATTCCCACTTATGGACGGGATGTTTTTTTTGAGTTTTCAGTTTAATACGTTGTTGAAGGGCTATGACAGGTCTGTGCCACTATTTGAAATGATCGTTGTTCATATACAGTGAAGGAAAACAGTATTTGATTCCCTGCTGATTTTGTATGTTTGCCCACTGACAAAGAAATGATCAGTCTATAATTTTAATGGTAGGTTTATTTTAATAGTGAGAGACAGAATAACAACAAAAATATCCAGAAAAACACATTTCAAAAAAGTTATAAATTTATTTGCATTTTAATGAGTGAAATAAGTATTTGACCCCTTCGCAAAACATGACTTAGAACTTGGTGGCAAAATCCTTGTTGGCAATCACAGAGGTCAGACTTTTCTTGTATATGGCCGTCAGGTTTGCACACATCTCAGGAGGGATTTTGTCCCACTCATCTTTGCAGATTCTCTCCAAGTCATTAAGGTTTCGAGGCTGACATTTAGTAACTCGAACCTTCAGCCCTCTCCACATATTTTCTATTGGATTAAGGTCTGGAGATTGGCTAGGCCACTCCAGGACATTAATATGCTTCTTCTTGAGCCACTCCTTTTTTGCCTTGGCCGTGTGTTTTGGGTCATTGTCATGCTGAAATACCCATCCACGACGCATTTTCAATGCTTGTGTAAAAATTACTAAAGCGCTGATGTGAACGATTGTATCAAATTGTGAACCAAAAATTATATTAAGATGAACAAATGATAGTGACTGCTATTATTGTGTTATGTGCTGATATCACAAAGAAGTAAATATATAAAAAGTTAATAAAGTGCTACCATCAACCTTAATATAGCACAGTGATCCAATAAATAATGTGATCCAATAAAGGATGTGATCCCATAAAGAATAAATAAACTAATAATATATATGTGTCCAGTAAACCACACTAGATATAAATTAGTTACTGTTCTTCCAAAATGCTTGTCGATTTCTGGAGATGCTGGGAAAAAAGTCAAATACCACTCATTTGTAAGATAGAACACAAAAGGACAACAATACCCAAATGGTCAGGTGTGTAGTCTCTGATGTTGTTCACATGTGGTGGATTGCTTTCATACCTACATTGCTTTCAATCCTTCATAGATCGATATCGCTTGAATAAAAGAAAGAACATACCTCATTGCGAAAATAAATAAACTAAAAATGACATGTGGGTAATAAAACACAATTGCACTCACACATGCCCCACAATAAGATCGCATTTAAGAAGGTCAGAATAACAACCCCAGTGACCCCAGTGCTGCTCACACAGCACTGGGGTCACTGGCTCCTCCTACGCGTTACATCACTGGCACGTGACTTTTTCAAGGGGCCAGTGATGTAACGCGTAGAAGGAGCCAGTGACCCCAGTGCTGTGTGAGCATGAAAAAAGCTAAGTGAGGAGACTGTCTGAATATATGCAACTGACCTTCTTCACACAGCCTTCACCAAGCTGAGAGTACCTAGAGGTTCCTTCACATACTGGCACATACTGGCAACTGTTTCAATGTCCTCAAATTCTGGGTTATCCTAATTAGCACAGCTCTGGCTTTTCCTTGCCCCCCCACCTTCTGCCCTCTGCACATACCTGCAACAGGTTCACTTAAAGTGGAAAAAAGTCAGCAAAAACTCCCCATCTTCTCCTCGACTTCTTCCAGGATCTGGGTATTCATCTGTCTTGATTGGAAGGCAGAGAATGGCAGAACTCCTGCACATTCAATTGTTCTGCTGAGAATGTACACACTGCTGTTAAGGAGATTGTGACCAGGCAGGTAAGTTTGTTTAGCTTAAAAAGAGTCACGCTCCAATAAAAATTTAAAAAACAGCAAAAAAATTGTGACTGTCACCAGAAGTGTGATCTAAAAGTTTACTATTACAGAAATAAACACATAACATAAATATATAGCTATCATAAACAATATGCTGAAAAATGTGCCAATCCACATAATGTCCAAGTATATTTCAGTGAGAGATATTATGTCCTCTTCATATATATTCAAAGAATTCCATGTGTGTAGTAAGCAAAGCATCCATCACCATTATAAAACCAGGACGTGACACTACCACTTCATTGTAGAATAAATGGAGGCTTACCAGCTTCACAAGACCTTCTAGAAAGAAAGGTCAGTAGAGCATGTGGTCCCACAACCTGACCAAAGTCTAATGCCCCGTACACACGGTCGGATTTTCCGATGGACAATGTCTGATCGGAGCGTGTTGTCGGAAATTCCGACCGTGTGTGTGCGCCATTGGACATTTTCCATCGGATTTTCTGACACACAAAGTTGGACAGCAGGAGATAAAATTTTCCGACAACAAAATCCGATCGCGTCAATTCCGACCGTGTGTGGCCTGTTCCGACGCACAAAGTGCCACGCATGCTCAGAAGAAATTCCGACACGGGACAGCTCGTTCTGGTAAACTTAGCGTTCGCAATGGATACAGCACTTTCGTCACGCTGCAATGTAAAAAATGGTTTAATACAGCGCACTCTCTTCTTCTTTATAATGTGACAAGAATTAAGTAGTTTTGCTGCTCATATTCACACACACTTCTCACAAACTTTTATTTGTCTTTTTTTAGTGGGATTCCCTGAATATATTGTTATTAGTTGTCACATCTGACAGTTTTCTATTTTTTATGGTTTTTTTTTTTGATTTTAAGACTTTTTTTTTCTGTAATGTTTGGATTTTTTCCAAGGCTGATCTTTGTTCAATGTTATTTTTATTTTTACTCCAGAATATTTTTGTGTGTGTTTTGTGTGTCAAGTTACCCCAACACCATTGATATCTTTTATTATTTAATCTCCAGGAGATTGTTTGTTGTTGGTGTCCCTTGTTCATTTCACATTGTATATTAGAAATGTACCTGAATCCTCACAAACAAACTGTCATTTTTTAAGTAAAACACACATAGGAGAGTATAATTAAAAACAAAAATCCTTTATTAAGGGATCAGAACCAAACAAAGAGGAAGGCAACACTGGATCAACATGAGAAATTAGTAAAGCCTGGGACCCCCACGGCAGACAACAATTCTTAAACCTCAAAATTGGTGGCCTGAGGAGTCCATATGTGAGGGAGGGCAGTCTGGTCCGGGATTCACAGAGATCCGGATAGCAGCAGATGACATCTGTGTCCCCAGGCTGTGGTACCACAAGAGGCTGCATTTTTTGGCCGACCAGACTGGATCCAGGGCAATCACTCTCTGGTCTTCCTTTCATGCTTCCTTCCGGGCTGTGGCTGTGCAGTTGGAGATGTGGCAGGAGGAGGAGTAGGACCTGGAGGAGGAGGAGGACTGGGGGGACCTGGAGGAGGACTGGGGGGACCTGGAGGAGAGGGAGGAGGAGGAGGAGGACCTGCAGGAGGAGGAGGAGGACCATCCCAAAGATGTGTGTCAGGTGTAATTTGGCCCCTCATACCTTTCTCCAGAGCCTCCAATATGAGGGCCTCACACATGGCTTGTTGGCCCTCCTCCATCCTCTGCATTTTAGATGCTATGAATGCAGCAATGTTCTCCTGCCTGGTGTGGGGTGCTCCCAGGACCTCTGTAGCCCTCCAAAAGAATCTGATAGCCGCCTCCTCTAGGGTACTCCTCCTACTGCCACTTTCTGTTTTCAGGGGGGGTAGAGGGACCTTGATATCAGCCAGCCGGCTCGGCCCGGCCACCTCCTGGCTGAGACTTCCCTGTGTATGAAAAAGGACATGGTTTTAGTTTTTGCTTCATCAATCACAATCCTAAATTAGTACTCCCAACTAACATCTAGTTAACATCATTGATTGGACAAGCAGAAATATTTAGAGGAATGCTATACCTGGCTCAATCTGGGCTCCTCCACATGTGGCCTGGAAGGCACAGGTTGGGCGTCAGAAGCCTCAGCCGGGGGGGGAGGAAGCGTGGAAGGAAGACTTGAATGGGATGGCCTGGGTTCAGTCTGGCCTGCCAGAAAGTGCAGCCTGTCGTAGTACAACATCCTGGGGACATAGATGTCATCTGCTGCTCCGAATCTCTGTGAATCCAGGACTTTCTTGCGCTCTCTCAGATATGTGCTCCTCAGGCCACCAATGAAGATCTTTAAATAGGTGATGTCTGCCGTGGGGATCACCTGCTTCACAATTTCACACAATTGCTCCAGTGCTGCCTTCCTCTTTGCTTGGTTCTTGAAATGGGGGTGGGTAATCTCCCACAGACAGGGCAGCTCACTTAGCATATTAATGAATAGTGACATGAAGTCAGTATCTCTCATTAAGATATCCATGTTCACTGCAAGACACAACACAAGACAAAGCCTAATGTCAGACCAAACTCTCCTAATCTTGTTACAATATAGGCCTCAATCTAGAAGCAGTATAGGCCCAAGTTTGTCTCTTACCTTCGTTCTTACGATCGGCGCGTCCAATGCTCCTTCCTCCACTCACAGATCGTGCGTAATACGCACGCGTGTTACGCTTTATACACACTGCGCATGCGTGTAACTCCGCCCGCCCCTGACGTTCTTTCTAGTCTATTCCCCGCCCCTTTTCCTTCGGCGCAGTGGGGGAAGAGCATGATGGCGGAGTTACAACAGGTGCGTGCTAATTCTAACAATGAGGAGGAGGAAAGCCCGGATCCAGGCACGTCCCGATCCAGAAGGAGACGTTTTAAGGCCACAAATATGTCGTTTGGGGAGATGTTGGAGATGGTAGACATCATGAAGAAGTCCGACTATGACGGAAAATATGGGCCTTACCCCCACCCCAACATCAGAAAGGCCAAAATCATTGGTAAAGTGGTCAGGAGTCTTGAGAGGAATTTCGGGGTACGAAGGTCTAAAGATCAGCTCAGGAAGCGGTGGTCGGACCTGAAGTTGAGAGAGCCAGAGCAGTAGCGAAAGATCCGGAGAGTGCTGCAAAAAAGTAAGTAGTTGTGCTGTGTTCATATTCTTTCTGTCTTTATTCCGTTCGTTCTGCTCCATATGCTTTTAGTAATTGTAACGTTTAAAAGGGCAACTTTAATGTTCATGGGCCCATTATTCGTTAGTATCAAACATTTGTCTTTCGGCCTCTAGAACACCATTGTTTAGGCCATATGCATTTTCCCACATTTTTTTTGGGCCTACTTGGATGCCAAATATTTGTTTGTGTAGATGGGTTTGTTACTAGAATGAAATGCAAACTAGATTGTGTGTAAGGAGAGGACACTGAGCAGCTGTTTTCACATCTGGACACTGGAGCACTAGTGTGGGACACAAGAACACCATTTTTATTAAGGGGCCACACAGGTGCTCCAGTGTATACTATAGGGGTGTCTCCATCTGTGAAGCTTGTACCAAACAGGTAAAGTATTGCAGCTTGACAAAGGGCAATAAAAAAAATACATCTTTGAACTCGGCTAAAATAGAAAATTGTACCCCACTTCCAAGCAATGTTTCCTATTTCTAGTTCTGTCATCAAATATCTGTGTGCTAAGTATACCATTTTTGTTTTACATAGGGGAGAAAAGACTCGGAGGACACCCCTCATCCGAGGAGACCACAGACCCCCCCCTCTGGAAGAAGGGGAAATACCCCAAACACAAGCTGAGCAGGAGGAGGAAGAAGACGTGGTGGAGATTGGCACCACAACAGGTGAGTGTCTGCGACCACAGGCTCAGGTAAAAGAGATGGATGGTGGCAGATTTTTGAGACCTGTTTTTTTTGTTATTTATCTCTTTTTAGGTGATCGGGATCCAGAACGCTTTACATCTGAAAGTGCCCAGATCCTGATCGGGGAGATCATGGGGTGTAATCTCCAATTGCAAAACATACAGCAACAAATCAGTGATGTGATTAAAAAAAATAATAACATCATTGATGTTTTGGGGCGAATTTAAACCCCACAAAATCACCGGTTTTATCTTACTAAAATTTTTACAATGTTTAGAAGAGCCAAATTTGGAGGATGCACACAGTGTGCCAACATGTGCTATCTGCCATCACGGGAGATCAATGGACGCGTTTTGGGGGTGCAACCCCTTCCTCAATTAGAAAGTAGCGTTGAGGAAGGGCTTGCTCCCCCCAAACACGTCCCTTGATCCCCCCTGATGGCAGATAGCACATGTTGACATTCGTAAATTGGTGTGCATCTTCCAAATTTGGCTTTTCCAGGGGTGATTTCCCCCCATCTGAACGCTATATCAAACCCAGTTCCTAAATACTGATGTCTGATATAGCCTTCAGGTTTTACCATATGTGAACTTTGTAAGTTCAAGTTTTTTGGCTTTCTTGTTGGTTTTACACAGGCCTGTTTTATCTGAAATGGATATTTCGATTTTTGATAATGCCCCCCCAAAAATTGTTAAATGTTGTTTTGTTTTAAAAACCTTTGGTAAATGCACATGTGATTGTGCAGGTATAAAAAAGTGCCTTACTCAAGAATGTGTGGATTATTGTCTCAACACTACAACACTTTTGGGGTGATGTAATTGCTGTTTTATGCAAAAATGGGGGTTATTTCCTAAGGGCAAATACACTTTGCACTACAAGTGCAGGTTCAGTGCAGTTGCAAGTGCACTTGGAGTGAAATGTGTTTTTGCATTTAGGAAGTACCAGCCAACACTATTCTTTATAAGGTTACCCAATCACGACATTTTCTGCACTCAACACATTTCTGTCAGGGTCAGCTAAAACAAACACAAGCAGTAAATGTCCACAAAGAATTGCTTTTGGTTGTTTTTTATTTGAAAAAGGTGTCACAGATTGTCTGGCAAATTGATAGCCCCCCTACCCGCAAAGAACTCCAGGTATCGTAACCGGACATCACGGGCACTCAGGGAGGGCAAGCCAGGACGGCCGCTTTCAAGCGCCGTTATTGTTGATGTATTTGGTATTCCGGCCTCAGGCCCAACTGAGCCAGCATAGTTGGCTGAATGTTTTCTTAAAAAATTATGGAGAACACAGCACGCCAGTATAATATGGTTCAGTTTATACTCCGCCATATGGATGGGTGTCAGAAATAGTTGGAACCGGCTGGCCAGGATTCCAAATGTGTTCTCCACCACTCTTCGGGCTCTGGCCAGCCGGTAATTAAAAACCCTCTGTTCCGGGGTGAGGGTCCTCATCGGGAATGGCCGCATCAGGTGGTCCCCCAGCGCAAACGCTTCATCAGCAACGAACACAAATGGGAGACCTTCAACATTGTCCTCTGGAGGTGGCAAGTCCAAGCTGCCATTCTGGAGACGCCTGTAGAACTCCGTCTGGGCGATGACTCCACCATCGGACATCCGGCCATTCTTCCCCACGTCCACATACAAGAAGTCGTAATTAGCCGACACCACCGCCAACATCACTATACTATTAAACCCCTTGTAATTATAATAGTACGACCCCGAGTTGGGTGGTGGGACGATGTGGACGTGTTTCCCATCAATTGCCCCTCCGCAATTAGGAAAGTCCCACCGCTGGGCAAAGTGGGAGGCCACAGTCTGCCATTCCTGTGGCGTGGAAGGAAACTGTTGAGGAAAAAACAATAAACATTACTATTTTTGCACAGAAACATGGCAAGCAGATTAGACACAAACATTATGGGTCAACCTCCAGATAGCATTTATTAAGGGGAATTTTACAACAACAAAGTATAAGGTACACCTATCATATCCCCCCCCCCCTCTCATGGGCCATTTCTAACATTATAGGGGGGGGAACTCTTGGACAGGTAACCCTCTTCACTTCATTGAGAGATGAATGCCTAAATACAGGGTATTACTTGGAACAGCCCCTCCTTAGTTACACTATTGGCAGCCCACTGGACAGGTAAGAAGTGTCATAATACAAAGATATAAATACACACTGTACACATTTGAGCACATTTGAACATTCTGCTATTACCTATCAAGATAATAATAGGATACAAGAACTTTAAACAGTACCATTGGAAAGTATACAGGCAGGCCCTTGCACTACATGCTTTGGGGAATTCATCCAGAAATCTGACCAGTAAAGAGGTGGGTATAGTGTGTATGGGTTTGGCAAAGTAAGCAGATAGATGATTGAGGATAGATAGAGAATTGGGATCAGCTGACTTAGCAGTTGGGGGGAGGGAGGGTTACAAAACATTTGGGGACACCACAAAAAAAAGCCTCTGGCACTCTGCCTGAATTTAAATCAAAAATAACATTGCCAAACATTTTAGGGGGTGTTTGGGGTAAAGCACTACTATGTAGCTGGTAAAATACATTGTTAAGTGACTACATGAGGTGAATATAGGGCAGGAGAGACCATGCTGGGGAGGTTATTGACGGGCAAATATGTATGAAGGACCTAAAATAATAATTATATAAAAATCCAGCATGCATGAGGAGAAAGGGGACATTCACAGCATATTACAATCATGGTAATTAGGGAATGAGGAAAGAAATACAATATATTAGCAAACATTCAATACAATAAAATGTGATATTAAAGGATAAAAATCTTACCTTCATATATTCCTTCTGAAGGACCTGGATGATGGCAGAACAGGTCTCTGGGATAATGATCCCCAGAGCCTGGGGGGAGATGCCTGTCGAGAACTTGAGGTCCTGCAGGCTTCTCCCTGTGGCCAAATACCGCAAGGTAGCGACCAGCCTCTGCTCCGGAGTGATGGCTTGCCTCATGCAGGTATCCTGCCTGCTGATATAGGGGGTCAGCGAAGCCAACAAACGGTGAAACACGGGGTCCGTCATCCTGAGAAAGTTCCTGAAATCATCAGGATTATTCTCACGGATCTCACGGAGCAAAGGCATATGAGAGAACTGGTCACGCTGAAGCAACCAATTCTTGGTCCATGAACTCCTCCCCACCCTGTTCATGGACTGGACTTGTGTCAAGGTCAGGACCCCAACACCAAGCCCCCGCACAGCACGAACTCTACGAGGAGTACGCATACGAAACATGGCTAGAAAACGGTCGGCTGCTCAGAACGAAGTAACAGAACGCACTGAAGAACAGCAAGGCCTGTGAAGAGCGACCTGAAAAACAGCAACGAGCAGGCAAGATCACACAGAAAACTCCGATACGAACTGACTGCACGCACTGAAGAGCAGATACAAACCCACAAGCACAAACTGAACGTCAGAAAACGATCTGAAAGCCACGAGTCTGAAAAAGCGCGAATCGTCTCTCACCAAACTTTTACTAACACGAGATTAGCAAAAGGAGCCCAAAGGGTGCCGCGCTTGGTTCTGAACCGGCCTTTTCTAGTCTCGTCGTACGTGGTGTACGTCACCGCGTTGTTGTTGATCGGAAATTCCGACAACTTTGTGCGACCGTGTGTAGGCAGAACAAGTTTGAGCCAACATCCGTTGGAAAAAATCCTAGGATTTTGTTGTCGGAATGTCCGAACAAAGTCCGACCGTGTGTACGGGGCATAAGTGTAGTATTCCTATAGGGTCCCTTTGGAGGCAGTGATACTCGTATTATCCCCACATGCTCATCCCAAGGACATGAAAAAGATGCTCCACATAGTATAAAACCTTTTTACGACTTTATTAAAAATATAAGATTGCACTTACATCCATTCCATACAATGCAACAACACCTTAAAAGAAATCCTTGCAGCGGTGTGGAGGTCTGTAGGTAAGTTTATTTAAAAAGAGAGCCTACCTGCTTGTAATTTTTTTCACTTAAGTTCCACTTTAAATCTTCCCAGCTGCACATATTTACCTTCTCGTTACTCCACTGCCACTTTGTTCAGCCGCCAGCAGTAAAGAGAACTATTCAGTCCTTCCAGATATTATGGAAACGTGATTTTCACCTTTTGGTCACAGTGACTGGCTTGGCTTTGTGATTGGCTGCTCAAACACCTAGCATTATCGGATAGAGGCAGGAAATTAATCTTTAGTCCTTTGTAAGTACAGGGCTTACTCTTGTCCCTCCTGGAGGTTAAATAGAGGAGCAGGGAAGCAAAAGGAAGATTAGCATATGCTGTTGAAGAGGACATAGGTACAGTGGACCTGTTGCTTTATATTGCATGAGGAAAAGAGAGGTTCACTTTAAAGCTAAACTCCAAGCTCGAGAAAAAGTTACCCTTTCAGTAGGTCTCACTACACACTACAAGGGTTGAATGTTCATTTTGTATAGGAGAGTTAGGATAAGTTGAAATACTTACCTTATTTTTTTTTACGTTATAACAAACTTTTTATTTGCAAGATTGTACATAATATATGAAAAGCATTGGTACACATGTTTAACATCATACAGAATATATTCCGTACACAAAGAACATGATACACATATATTTCTATCATGTAGTTAGTTCTTCAGGTTCTGCTATAATCCGTACATTTCCACACTCATACTTGGTAAGTATCAGGATAAGCATCATTTATGTGCATGTCGTAGACTCTTGTAACCATCTATCCCATATTCTGTTATATTTATTTGGACAACCTCTGTTAATATAAAGGAATTTTTTATATGGAAGGGTTGTGTTAATGTCTCTTTTCCAGTCCACCAATTGAGGGGGTTCGGATCTCATCCATTGTCTGGAAATAATTTTCCTAGCTGAAAATAAAGTTTCATGTAGGAATATTAGTGTGAATTTATCTAGTACATCTGGAAAAATCCCCAGTAGGCATTGCTTTGGGTCAAGAGTTAATGGGGACCCCATGTCCTCATGCAAGAAGGTAACTATTTGTTTCCAGTAGTCTTGTATCTTATGACAAGACCATATAAGGTGAAAGAATGTGCCTGTTTCAGTTCTACACATTGGACATGTGATGGATTGACTTCTTTTATATCTAGCTACCCTAAGAGGAGTGAGGTATGCACGATGAAGTATAAAGATTTGAGACAGTCTGTCTGAAAGTTTGGGTGAAACCGACTTGCATGTTTCCAAGGCCTCCTCCCACTCCTCGTCCTCCATCCTTCCAACCTCCCTCTCCCATCTTGGTTTCAACGCGTAAGCTAATTTTGCAGAGGTAGGGGCTGATAGCATGTTGTAAAAACAGGAAATTAGTTTTTTTAGTCTGTATCCTTGACTATGGCTATAATAGGGTTAGGAGTGGTCTGAGGAAGACCCCGTGAAAACTGCGTTTGGATCGCGTGACGGATCTGGAGATAACAAAAAACATTTGATTCGGGATCTGGAACTCCATCTTAAGTGTCTCAAACGTTTTAAAAGTTCCATTTGTGAACAGATGGTGTAAATAGCATATGCCCTTGGCTGCCCATAAGTCCGAGTTCTGGACTCCATTAAGTTCCTGCAGCTTGTTATTATGCCAAAGTGGTGTATAGTCATTAAATGATGGTGTCTCTAATTTGGAAGAAGCCAATTCCCATATGCGTCTGTAATGATATAGCAAAGAATGTCTATAATCTTTTGACTGTGTGTTCCCTACACCCACCGCTATCCCGTTTATTGGGTCCCCAGTATGCTGAGTCCAACGGGGGCTCAGCAGAATGAGAAAGCGTTCCTTGTCAGTTTTGTCAATGGGAAATAGTTGGGACAGCTGTGACGCAATATAATAATGGTTAAAATCAGGTAATGCTGTTCCACCCATGTCCGTTGAATTTTTAAGTGTTTGCCATGAGAGTTTGTGTCTGGATTTCCCCCAAATAAATGGTTTAAGTAGTGCTTCTAATAGTTTAAAATACTTAAGGGGTAGATATACTGGAGTATGCCATAAGACGTACAGTACCTTAGGCAGTAGTACCATCTTTATTAAATTGACTCGGCCCCATATTCCTAAAGGGAGGCGGGACCAGACCTGGATCTTTGATTTGATTAGGGAGAATAATGGTTCGATGTTCAAGGAAATGTAGTCTACTGGATTCTTGGATATTTTAACGCCAAGGTATTTTATTATATCCACCCGTTGAAGGGGTAAATTAGACTGTGATTCTGTAGGCGGAAAACTATCAATTGGTAATATCTGTGATTTACCCCAATTAATCTTCAAGCCCGAGAATTTCCCAAATTGCTCAATTACGTTAAGAGCTGTGTGTAGCGAGAGGCCAGGGTCTGCCAGGTAGAGGAGAGTGTCATCTGCATAGAGGCTAATTTTCTCAGTAAGAGATCCGAATGTCAGACCTATTATCTCCTGGTTAGTACGAATGGACACGGCGAGGGGTTCCAATGCCAGAGCATACAGCAAGGGCGAGAGCGGGCATCCCTGCCTCGCACCTCTGCTTAGGCCAAATTCCCGAGAGGGGCATCCATTGGCCACCACTCGGGCAGTTGGTTGCTGATATAACAGTTGCACCCATCTAATAAATTTGGGCCCAAATCCGTATCCCTCCATGCATCTCCAGAGATATCTCCATTCAACCGAATCAAATGCCTTGGCTGTATCTAATGTTACTATTACTCTTGTGCCCACATTATCATGCTTGGCCTGGAGATTGATAAATAGCTTCCTTAAATTAAAGGAAGTGTTTCGGCCAGGCATAAACCCTGACTGATCCACATGTATAAGGGATAGTATTACTTGGTTTAGACGTTTGGAGAGTACTTTGGCTAATATTTTGACATCTACTTGGAGTAAAGATATGGGGCGGTACGATTCAGGGTATCCTAAATCTTTCCCTGGTTTGGGTATAAGTACTATCGTGGCTTCTCTCATGGATGCAGGTAGTGTTGAGGTTTCGAACATAGTGTTATACAGAGTCAGCAGTTTGGGTGTAAGTATCTCAGAAAAGTGTGCATAAAATTCAATGGGCAAACCATCGGACCCTGGGGATTTGGACCTAGCAAAATCTGCAATAGCAATCTTTATTTATTTATGTAAGGGGTGCCTCAAGAAGTTCAACTTGACTCTCAGAGAGTTGTGGGAGTAAGATGTTGCTCAAAAACTGATCCATTATTGTCGTATCCTCCGAGACCGTCGATGTGTAAAGTTCTGTAAAAAAATCTCTAAACTTGGAGGACACGACAAAAGGATCCGTGATCGGCTGTCTATCCTTATCATGAAGCGTAATTACAATTGGGGGTTTGTCTTCACTATGAACAAGATATGCGAGCAATTTACCTGCTTTTTCTCCATGTTCAAACCACCGCTGTCTATTAAAGAATAATTTCTGCTTAGCTTTTACATATTGCATCTGAGACACCACTCTTGTCTGTAGTTTAAGAGTATTGGCATTTGTTATGGATAGGACAGCTATATATGCTTGTTCTGAAGAGGATAGTTCTATGATTGCTTTATCTAAGGCTTCTGCGGAGTTTGTTTTAATCTGATTAATGCGTGAGGTCAGGACAGCTCGGACATGCAACTTAAACGTGTCCCACACTACTGGCGCGGGAGCAGAATGTTCATTGTCCGTAAAAAAACGAGACCATTCCACCTCAATCATATCATCTTCTGGCAGCAAAGACAATAAAAATGGGTTCAAACGCCAGGCCCACTTCTGCTTGGCAAGGGACAAGCTAAGAGTAATAGAGTAAAAACTATGATCAGACAACAGCCTAGGTCCAAAGGACACTGTCAATAATCTAGGTAAAAGTTGTTTAGACATCAGAATGAAATCTATTCGGGACATCGAGTTATGCGTGGAGGAGAAACATGAATAAGCATTAGTATGCGGAAATTTATGTCTCCATGTATCAATTAGATGAATGGATGAGGTTATTTTATGTAATTTAGTGTCATTTGTCCTCATTGTGGCTACTGTCAGTGGGCGAAGTCTGTCTAGGGTATCATTCATTGTGGAAGTAAAATCCCCCATCCATACTGCTTGCACTGTGGGGTATCTTGCCATGAAGGAGACACCCTCCAGTATTATAGTAATAGAGAACGGAGGGGGGACATAGAAAGCTAAGATTAGGAAGGGTTCCCCGTATAGTTTAGCAGATATAAAGACATATCTGCCCTGAGGGTCTGTACATATCTCTCCTGGCTCAAAGTGTATGGATTTTGCAATTAAAATAGATACACCTCTGGAATGGGATGTAAACGTCGAGTGAAATGCCCATCCTACCCAGGGGCGACGTAAGGCCATCTGTAGCTTACCGTCTATATGGGTTTCCACCAATGCTATTACATCAGCCCTCTATTTCTTAAGGAATGTGAAGGTTGCCGACCTCTTAAGCGGTTCACGCAAGCCCCTCACATTCCAAGTAAGGAATTTTATAGACGCCATATGGAGTTCTCACAGATCAATTTCAGTGTTAAGGCGTGTATCCTGAGTCTCACCAGTACCTTTATACAAAGATTATGTATGTGTGTGTACAGTACTACAAAATATAACATCAAAGATAAATTTTCAATATTATTAAAAAAACTATATTGATTCAAAAAGTGTAAACATTGTACTTCTTGCATTTTAAAAAGTAACTGAAACATTTTCCCTCCACTCCCCCTCCCAGCCCTGCACTGACCCCAACCTGTGCGGGCATACTTCCCAAACAAAACTGAACTTGAAATCCGGGAAAAAACAGTCAGCTTCATCTGAAATAAAAGAAAAAAACAGGGTAGCCGTTGGGTTTTAGAACCCGGGGTAAACATATCCCACAAAATCATGTATAAAGAAAATAGTTGCGTGCATTCTCTTGGAAATGTAAATGAGTGTAATTGTAGTTGAACGTCTTCATTCCAGGTTCGATGACTGATTTCCCTAAAGGTGCGTGGGGCAAAGTCACGCTGCACCATACTTGTGTTCTGTAGGACTATTACTGACCCGAGGCTCCGGTCGTCAAAATAATAAGTGGTAGTACATAGTTTCTCCTGAGGTGTTTAAGGCAAAGTGCCTCATGTTGTAAGAAAAGAGGCTTGCGGTTCCCTGTCGCAATACACGTCCATGTGCTATATGTGTTGGGTTATTCATTCTCTTTCCTGTTATCTCGGCGATCCAGCCAGGCGATGGTATCTTCAGGGGTTTCAAAGAAAATGGCTCAGCCATCATCCTCCACGCGAAGGCGTGCGGGGAATAACATTGAGTATTTAAGATTTTTGATGCGCAGGCGCCTCTTGGCTTCGGTGAAATTTTGCCTACGTTTCTGTACTTCAGTGGAAAAATCAGGGAAGATGGCTACCTTGACGTTGTCAACGGTATATTACCTTTCAACCTTGCCATACGCAGCGTTGCGTCGCGGTCTTTGTAATTTAGCAATTTGGCGATAAATGTTCGGGGTGGGGCACCCTGTGGTGGTGGCCTAGCGGGCATACGGTGTGCTCTTTCGACAGCAAATGTGGACGAAAAGGCCTCTCTGCCATACGTTGTAATTAGTAATTGTTCCAGGAATGTGGTGGGGTCTTTCCCTTCCGTCCCTTCTGGTAGGCCAATGAAGCGGAGGTTACACCTGCAAAGTCTGTTCTCCATATCATCCTGCTTTGCCAGGAGTTGATTGATCTGGTATTGCATGCATTCAGAAGTAGTCTGTAATGGCGGGATCGCATCCTCCACCTCTCCCAATCTGGTCTCAGATGTCTTAACTCGCTCCTTAAGCTTATGCAGGTCTTGTCGAACCAGGGAGACATCTACCTTCACCTCCTCAATTTTGGTTGTGAGGGCAGCTTGTAGCGCAGAGATGGCTTCTAGCACTCTATCTGTGTCTGCGCCCGCCTCCTCCTTCCCCTCTGACGCGGTGCCGCCATCTTCCCCCAAACTATCTTTATCCTGACGGCGGTATTTATCAAGTTTGGCAGCCGTGTCGGTCTTGGGTTTCGGCGGGGCCATGGCTGTTAGTAAGAGGTGGCAGACGCAGCTGACCGAGCGGTTGCAGAGTTGGTGCAGAGGGTGAGTTGGGGGAGTCTAGGACAGGTCTTGAGTCCCCGTTCGCCCCCAATGGGCCCGAATACCCCCAGCAGATTTGAGTAGGGACAATGCTTTAACGAGCAAGGGCTCTAGGATTATCAGCCGGGGTTCAGATCAGGCAGAGGAAAGATAGGAGGGTCAGGAGTGTCCAATACAGAGTAGCAAAGTGGGTGCCATTTACCTGGAGGATGTAGAGGTCATCTGTAGAGCTGAGTACTTTGATGTCCCTGGAGGAGTTGCAGGGAGCAGTGGGTGGGTTAAATGATGCACTGTACTGTGTGCAGAGTCCAGGAAGGGGGGATGTGGTGCTGGTAGTGAGATTGGGAGCACCAAGATGGCCGCCGAGACTAGGCCGAAATCACTGATTTGGGGTGGTCACTGTGTGGGGGGGCACTGTTCAGTGTGTGGGGGGGCTCCCATTCAGGATCCGGTGTAGCAAGATCGGCTTTTGGTGGGGGAGCTAGGCATCAGTGGGACCAGAACACAGCACTTTTACAGAGGCCGGGAGGAGCAAGATGGCCGCCGGAGCCCAGGACCAGGCCGAAGCCGCGGCCTGGATTTGAGGCCGCCGCCGCACCGAGGGGTACCGCTCCACCTGACCCCCTAATCGGCAGCCTGTAGGGCCGGGTGCGCTTGTGGCAGGAGATCCAGACACCAGGGAGGCCAGGAAGGGGTATAGATGAGGTGAGGAGGGTGAGTGGAGCAAGATGGCCGCCGGCATCGACTAGGCCGAAGCCGCGGCCTGTATTTGTGGCTGCCACCGCGGAGGAGCGCCGTGCCGCTCGGAGCTCTCGGCCGATCAGAAGACCACCAACACAGGTCCGGATATGAGTAAGATCCTCAGGAGGTATGTCAATCTGCTTCGGAAGATTACTGATAGGCAGGATTAATGTGGATTCAGGAGTATTGGACGGAGCTCGGGTCTTCCACGTCCTACTCCATGCTGTAGCAGGCCACGCCCCCCAAATACTTACCTTATTAATCACTCCAGCAGGCTTGCTACTTCTCCTAAGTCACATGCTCCAAAGATTCTCCTCTCCACTGCCTAACCCATCGCTCCTCTTTGACATTATCAGTACAACGCAGGACCAGTAGTCAGGGTGCTGAGGGTCTGTTCACATCCAAGCATTATAAAGCAAAGGAAAGTGCTGACTGTTGGGGAACAAGAAATAAGTTAGGTCATTTATCACATTCTTCCACCCCTAGACAAAATGCGTATTTAAGCCTTGCGGTGTGAATGATAGGGATGAATGAATCTGGCCAGCTGGGCTGTGGAGAGGTAGGGAGCGAGCGGCTCGCTGAGAGGCTGAGCCGGGTGCTGGTCCAGGCATGTGGGCAGATCCTAACCATTTGGTCGCAATCTTTCCTGAGCCTAGACCTGCTCTGTGACGTCAGCCGACAGCAGGCTTTGGTCTGCTGCCTGCTCAAAATAGGTCACAGGAGTGCAAAACAAACTGCACTCCTGTTATCCACAGGAGAAGTACAGCCAAACCAGCTTTGGCTGTATTTCTACTTTAAGGCTAATAGACAAGACTTTGTTAAAAAAAAAACTGCATAGGTAATTGGGAGCTGCCATAGAGGACACATATACACTCACTGGCCACTTTATTGGGTACTCCTGTTCAATTTCTTGGTAACACAAATTGTTAAACAGCCAATCACATGGCAGCAAATCAATGCATTTAAGCATCTAGACATTGTGAAGACGACTTGCTGAAGTTCAAACCAAAGATCAGAATGGGGAAGAAAGGGGATTTAAGTGACTTTGAATGCGGCATGGTTGTTGGTGCCAGACGGGTTGGTCTAAGTATTTCAAAAACTGCTGATTTACTGGGATTTCCATGCACAACCATCTCTAGGGTTTACAGAGAAAGGTCTCAAAAAGAGAAAATATCCAGTAAGCGGCAGTTATGTGGATGAAAATGCCTTGTTGTTGTCAGAGGTTAGAGGAGAATGGGCAGACATGGTTCGAGAAAATCAAAAAGGCAATAGTAACTCAAATAACTACTCGTTACCACCAAGGTATGCAGAATAGGGATGAGCCGAAGAACCTGTGAACGGACCGAAAATTTGCAACGTTAGAACCCCATTGACGTCTATGGAACTCAAACGTTCAAAATCAAAAGTGCTCATTTTAAAGGCTAATTTGCATGGTATCGTCCTAAAAAGGGTTTGGGGACCCGGGTCCTGCCCCAGGGGACATGTATCAATGCAAAAAGAACTTTTAAAAATGGACGTTTTTTCGGGAGCAGTGATTTTAATGATGCTTAAAGTAAAAAAAAAAAGTGAAATAAACCATTATGCTGCCTAAGGACCAGAGGTCTTTTTCCAATTTGGCACTGCGTCGCTTTAACTGCTAATTGCGCGGTCATGCAATGCTGTACCCAAACGAAATTTGTGTCCTTTTCTTCCCACAAATAGAGCTTTCTTTTGATGGTATTTGATCACCTCTGCGGTTTTTATTTTTTGCGCTATAAACGGAAAAAGACCGAAAATTTTGAAAAAAAAATGATATTTTCTACTTTTTGTTATAAAAAAAATCCAATAAACTAAATTTTAGTCATACATTTAGGCCAAAATGTATTCGGCCACATGTCTTTGGTAAAAAAAATGTCAATAAGCGTATATTTATTGGTTTGCGCAAAAGTTATAGCGTCTACAAACTAGGGTACATTTTCTGTAATTTACACAGCTTTTAGTTTATGACTGCCTATGTCATTTCTTGAGGTGCTAAAATGGCAGGGTAGTACAAACCCCCCCCCCCAAATGACCCCATTTTGGAAAGTAGACACCCCAAGGAAATTGCTGAGAGGCATGTTGAACCCATTGAATATTTATTTTTTTGTCCCAAGTGATTGAAAGATGACAAAAAAAAAAAAATATTTACAAAAAGTTGTCACTAAATGATATATTGCTCACACAGGCCATGGGCCTATGTGGAATTGCACCCCAAAATACATTCAGCTGCTTCTCCTGAGTATGGGGATACCACATGTGTGGGACTTTTTGGGAGCCTAGCCGCGTACGGGGCCCCGAAAACCAATTACCGCCTTCAGGATTTCTAAGAGTGTAAATTTTTGATTTCACTCTTCACTGCCTATCACAGTTTCGGAGGCCATGGAATGCCCAGGTGGCACAAAACCCCCCAAAATGACCCCATTTTGGAAAGTAGACACCCCAAGCTATTTGCTGAGAGGCATATTGAGTCCATGGAATATTTTATATTTTGACACAAGTTGCGGGAAAGTGACACTTTTTTTTTTTTTTTTTTTTCATAAAGTTGTCACTAAATGATATATTGCTCACACAGGCCATGGGCATATGTGGAATTGCACCCCAAAATACATTTAGCTGCTTCTCCTGAGTATGGGGATACCACATGTGTGGGACTTTTTGGGAGCCTAGCCGCGTACGGGACCCCGAAAACCAATCACTGCCTTCAGGATTTCTAAGGGTGAAAATTTTTGATTTCACTCTTTACTGCCTATCACAGTTTCGGAGGCCATGGAATGCCCAGGTGGCACAAACCCCCCCCCAAATGACCCCATTTTGGAAAGTAGACACCCCAAGCTATTTGCTGAGAGGCATGGTGAGTATTTTGCAGCTCTCATTTGTTTTTGAAAATGAAGAAAGACAAGAAAAAACATTTTTTTTTTTCTTTTTTCAATTTTCAAAACTTTGTGACAAAAAGTGAGGTCTGCAAAATACTCACTATACCTCTCAGCAAATAGCTTGGGGTGTCTACTTTCCAAAATGGGGTCATTTGGGGGGGTTTTGTGCCACCTGGGCATTCCATGGCCTCCGAAACTGTGATAGGCAGTGAAGAGTGAAATCAAAAATTCACGCCCTTAGAAAGCCTGAAGGCGGTGCTTGGTTTTCGGGGTCCCGTACGCGGCTAGGCTCCCAAAAAGTCTCACACATGTGGTATCCCCGTACTCAGGAGAAGCAGCAGAATGTATTTTGGGGTGTAATTTCACATATTTCCATGGCATGTTTGAGCAATATATCATTTAGTGACAACTTTGTGCAAAAAAAAAAAAAAAAAATTGTCTCTTTCCCGCAACTTGTGTCGCAATATAAAATATTCCATGGACTCGACATGACTCTCAGCAAATAGCTTGGGGTGTCTACTTTCCAAAATGGGGTCATTTGGGGGGGTTTTGAACTGTCCTGGCATTTTATGCACAACATTTAGAAGCTTATGTCACACATCACCCACTCTTCTAACCACTTGAAGACAAAGCCCTTTCTGACACTTATTGTTTACATGAAAAAGTTATTTTTTTTTGCAAAAAAATTACTTTGAACCCCCAAACATTATATATTTTTTTAAAGCAAATGCCCTACAGATTAAAATGGTGGGTGTTTCATTTTTTTTTTCACACAGTAATTGCGCAGCGATTTTTCAAACGCATTTTTTGGGGAAAAAACACACTTTTTTAAATTTTAATGCACTAAAACACACTATATTGCCCAAATGTTTGATGAAATAAAAAAGATAATCTTAGGCGGAGTACATGGATACCAAACATGACATGCTTTAAAATTGCGCACAAACGTGCAGTGGCAACAAAATAAATACATGTTTAAAAGCCTTTAAAAGCCTTTACAGGTTACCACTTTAGATTTACAGAGGAGGTCTACTGGAAAAATTACTGCACTCGATCTGGCCTTCGCGGTGATACCTCACATGCATGGTGCAATTGCTGTTTACGTTTGACGACAGACCGCCGCTTGCGCTCGCCTTAGCGCGAGAGCAGGGGGCGACAGGGGTGCTTTTTTTTTTTTTTTTTCTTTATTATTTTTTTGCTTTTTTAATCTTACTTTTAAACTGTTCCTTTCATATATTTTTTTTTTAAATCATTTTTATTGTTATCTTGGGGAATGTAAATATCCCCTATGATAGCAATAGGTAGTGACAGGTACTCTTTTTTGAAAAAATTGGGGTCTATTAGACCCTAGATCTCTCCTCTGCCCTCAAAGCATCTGACCACACCAAGATCGGTGTGATAAAATGCTTCCCCAATTTCCCAATGGCGCTATTTACATCCGGCGAAATCTAAGTCATGAAATGCTCGTAGCTTCCGGTTTCTTAGGCCATAGAGATGTTTGGAGCCACTCTGGTCTCTGATCCGCTCTATGGTCAGCTGGCTGAATCACCGGCTGCATTCTCAGGTTCCCTGTTGAGACAGGAGAGCCAGAGAAAAACACGAAAGACGGTGGGGGGGGGCATTCCCTCCCACGGCTTGTAAAAGCAGTCTAGAGGCTAATTAGCCGCTAGGATTGCTTTTACATGAAAGCCGACCGCTGGCTGAAAATAATGATACCAAGATGATACCTAAACCTGCAGGCATCATTCTGGTATAACCACTCAAAGTCGTGAATGGCGTACCTGAAGACAAAAAAATGGTTAACAATGGTTAACAATAAAGCACAGTAAACAGTAAAGTATAAATAATTACATACCTGAAAAACAAACATGATAAAACATAATAACAATAACAATAACAATAAAACATTGCAGTAAACATTACAGTAAAAAAAGAGCAGAACAATGGAGAGAGAGAATAGAGAGAGAGAGAGAACAATAAAACGACAACTATTTTTTTTTATTTTATATATTTATTTTTTTTTACACTTTTTTTGTAACTAACTTTTATAACTGTAGCCGGTTCCAGGTTCGGGTCTCTCAAAATGCGATGGCATCTTGGGAGACCCTGTGAAAGTGTGTCCTAGTCTGTGCAATGCTGTACCCTACGCTAATACTCAACTAGTGCATGGTAGCGTTCAAAACATTCACCAATGCAAAGACCATGATTGTCAGGACAGGAGGGACAATAATAGCGGGTGTCATGCCTATATCAGCGCTAGCTGCAGACACAACATCTTTTTTGGGGGGTTCGCTGGGTAGGGGTACTCGGGAGGACATAAAAATGCCTCTCATGCAGCCGACTGCATTTGGTTGGGGATGTGAATGGGGGAAGTACGGGCGCTGCAGAAGCGGTGGGTTCCCAATTAGGATTGGCGAATGCAGCAGGAAGGGCATTATGGGCACGACGGGCCTGTGTTTGTCTTCTTGGTGGCAGCGGGACACTACTTGTGCTTGCCACCTCACCAGCTTGAACTGCACTTATGGGACTCGCCACATCACCAAGTGTTACTGCAGTGCTGGTTTGGCTACGACCGGGGTGTACTACGCCGCTGGTGCTTGCCAGTTCCCCAAAACGCTACCAAAAAAACTGTTAGCGATCGCAGGGATCAGGCCTGACTCTGCGAACGCTGCAGTTATGCGTTTAGAGTTTTGTAAGTGACAGTGATCGATCGATACTGCACTTGGGTGGGCTGGGCCGGGCCGGGCGGAGGGGCAAAACGCAGGTGCTAGCAGGTATCTGGGCTGATCCCGCTAACACTGCGTTTTTGGGAACCCTAAACTGCTGGTGACGCTAGTATAGATCTGATCGGATCAGATATTGATCCGATCAGATACTATACCACTAAGGGAGGTGTACGGTGCGTGCGTGGGTGTTAGCGGTACTGGCGCTAACCTGACGCTGCCTGGGGCTGGTGCTTGCCAGTTCACCAAAACGCTACCAAAAAAACTGTTAGCGATCGCAGGGATCAGGCCTGACTCTGTGAACGCTGCAGTTATGCGTTTAGTGTTCTGTAAGTGACAGTGATCGATTGATACTGCACTTGGGTGGTCTGGGCTGGGCCGGGCGGAGGGGCAAAACGCAGGTGCTAGTAGGTATCTGGGCTGATCCCGCTAACACTGCGTTTTTGGGAACCCTAAACTGCTGGTGACGCTAGTATAGATCTGATCGGATCAGATATTGATCCGTTCAGATACTATACCACTAAGGGAGGTGTACGGTGCGTGCGTGGGTGTTAGCGGTACTGGCGCTAACCTGACGCTGCCTGGGGCTGGTGCTTGCCAGTTCACCAAAATGCTACCAAAAAAAACCTGCTGGTGTCAGTTTGTGACAGGGGGGGGGGGGGGGGGGGGTGATCGGGGGGGGATCGGGGGGCGATCGGGGGGGGGGATCGGGGTGTAATGTGTGCCTGGCATGTTCTACTGTGTGTGTGTGTGTTGGTGCAGTCACTCACATGTCGTCTCTCCTCGGGCCGGAACGGAAACTACCGACCCGAGGGGAGATGACATCACTTCCTTTGCTGCTGTTTAGCATACAGCAGCAAAGGAGTGTTCCCATTGGCCGGCGGCGATCGCCGGGGGGACAAAACGGGACCGCCTCGGGCGGCGGGGGGGGGGTCCGATCGGACCCCCCACCCGCGGGAGGCAAATCACGTACATGTACGTGATTTTGCCTGCCCGTGCCGCCTTGCCGACGTACATCGGCGTGAGGCGGTCCTTAAGTGGTTAAAGGAAAAAAATCTTATTTAAAACTGCTTGCGGCTTTAATGTAATGTCGGGTCCTGGCAATATGGATGAAAATCAGTGGGACAAACGGCATGGGTACCCCCCAGTCCATTACCATGCCCTTTGGGTCTTGTATGGATATTAAGGGGAACCCCGCACCCAAATAAAAATAAGGAAAGGTGTGGGGCCACCAGGCCCTATATACTCTGAGCAGCAGTATACAGGCGGTGCAAACAAGACAGGGACTGTAGGTTTGTTGTTAAGTAGAATCTGTTTGTAATTTTGAACTGGTACATTTTTAACTGGTTATCTCCAGCTAAAAAATCTTTTTTAAGCTTTTTGGAAAACATAGGGAAGGGTTATCACCCCTGTTACATTTGTTTTGCTGTCTGTCCTCCTCTTCAGAAGATTTCACCTCACTTTTTGTCCCAATGACAAATGTTTTTTGAACATTTGGGGTTTTTTGTGGAACAAGGATTGGAAAGCATCAGTGGAAAGGAGAAATGTTTTTCCCATATTAACTCTTACAGGGGAGAATTTCCCTTCCTAGGGGTAGATTTCATCTCACTTCCTGTTGTCTCCTTCCGTTTGCAAGTAGGAGTCGTTTGTAAGTTAGATGTTTGAAAGTAGGGGCCTTCCCTATATACTCAGCAGAAATTTGTGGCCACAACACTGTAAGCCCTCACAGGGCCCTGCTGTGAAATATTAGATCAAGAATTGTAATTACATGCCCCTGTTGAACAGGGGCAGAAAAATTGGGCCTTTGGTGGTGGTGGTGCTGGTGCCACAACACTGTAAGTCCTCACTCGCTCTTGGTGGGCGTAGAAATGGGCCCTGCTCTGAAATATTAGATCAAGAATTGTAATTACATGCCCCTGTTGAACAAGGGCAGAAAAATTGGGCCTTTGGTGGTGGTGGTGCTGGTGCCACAACACTGTAAGTCCTCACTCGCTTTTGGTGGGTGCAGAAATGGGCCCTGCTGTGAAATATTAGATCAAGAATTGTAATTACATGCCCCTGTTGAACAAGGGCAGAAAAATTGGGCCTTTGGTGGTGGTGGTGGTGGTGCTGGTGCCACAACACTGTAAGTCCTCACTCGCTCTTGGTGGGTGCAGAAATGGGCCCTGCTGTGAAATATTAGATCAAGAATTGTAATTACATGCCCCTGTTGAACAGGGGCTAAAAAATTAGGCCTTAGGCACTGGTGCTGGTGCCACAACATTGCAACCCCTCATAGATACTCTAGTTGGAACGCAGAAATGAGCCCTGCTGCAAAGTATTCCATCAAAAATTGTAATTACACGCCCCTGTTAAACAGGGGCTGAAAAATTGGGCCTTAGGCACTGGTGCTGGTGCCACAACACTGCAACCCCTCACAGATACTCTAGTTAGAATGCAGAAATGAGCCCTGCTGCAAAGTATTGCATCAAAAATGGTAATTACACGCCCCTGTTAAACAAGGGCTGAAAAATTGGGCCTTAGGCACTGGTGCCACAACACTGCAACCCCTCCCAGATACTCTAGTTGTAACGCAGAAACGAGCCCTGCTGCAAAGTATTGCATCAAAAATGGTAATTACACGCCCCTGTTAAACAGGGGCTGAAAAATTGGGCCTTAGGCACTGGTGGTGGCGCCCAGAACCAAAAATGTTCTTACAAGCTATCAGCGTGATGATTAAGGAGGAAGAGGATAATTACTCAGGGATAGTCACTCAGCATCAGCATAGGCAGTCTTTGAAGGGATCTGAGATTTCAAAAAAAATTATTCGGTTACATCAGCATCAGGTGCTTGGTAGCTGGTGGTGATCCAAGACTGATTTATTTTTATGAAGGTCAGTCGATCGACCGAGTCGGTGGACAGACGCACCCTGTGATCGGTTACCACGCCTCCAGCAGCACTGAATGTGCGTTCTGAAAGAATGCTGGATGCAGGACAGGCCAGTAGCTCAATTGCATACTGTGCAAGCTCTGGCCAGTGATCCATCCTCAAGACCCAGTAACCCAGAGGATTTTCGGTGGGAAAGGTGTCCAAGTCAGATCTTGCCCCTAGGTATTCCTGCACCATGTAAAACAGACGCTGGCGATGGTTGCTGGAACCGATCATACCTTGGGGCTGCGGGCCAAAAAATTGTCTGAACGCATCGGTCAGATGGCCACCTTCTCCACCGCTCCTTCTTTGACTGACCGAAGCCTCAGCAACACGTTGTCCAGAAACAGGAGTTTGTAACCTCCCAGTCTCTGGGAACGCGTTGCACAAATCTTTCTGCAAGGCCTCCCGAAGATGTTTCATCCTCTGCTCCCTCTGCGATGGCAAGATAAGGTCTGCAACCTTACCCTTGTAACGTGGATCAAGGAGGGTTGCCAGCCAGTATTGGTCCTTCTCCTTGATACCACAAATACGAGGATCCTTACGCAGGCTTTGCAGGATCAGGGAGGCCATGCAGCGTAGGTTTGCTGAGGCATTTGGTCCGGAGTCCTCTGGGTCACTAAGGACGACATGGTCCGCAGCCACCTGCTCCCAGCCACGTACAAGTCCATGTGTTTCTTGGGACTGATCCCTTAAAGACTGCTGCTGATGCTGAGTGCCAGGCTCCACCTCCATACTGACACAATCTTCCTCCTCCTCCTCCTCCTCTTCCTGTGTGATCGGCGGGCACACAGGAACACTGTCTGGATAAAGGGGGCCTTGAGAGCTAAGGAAGGCCTCCTCTTCCTGCCTCTGTTCTGCCTCAAGTGCCCTGTCCATTATTACACGCAGCGTGTGCTCCAACAGGTGGACAAGGGGGACAGTGTCACTGATGCATGCACTGTCACTGCTCACCATCCTCGTGGCCTCCTCAAATGGTGACAGGACAGTGCATGCATCCCTGATCATGACCCGCTGGCGTGGGGAAAAAAAACCAAGCTCCACGGACCCTGTCCTGGTGCCATAGTCACACAGGTACTCATTGATGTCCCTCTGCTGCGTGTGCAGCCGCTGCAGCATGGCCAACGTTGAGTTCCACCTGGTGGGCATGTCACAGATTAGGTGGTTCTTGGGCAGGTTAAACTCCTTTTGGAGGTCCGCCAGCCGAGCACTGGCATTATATGACCGGCGGAAATGCACACAGACTTTCCTGGCCTGCCTCAGGACATCCTGTAAGCCCGGGTACCTGCCCAAGAACCGCTGCACCACCAAGTTAAGGACGTGAGCCAAACAGGGCACATGGGTCATTTGTCCCTGTCGGAGGGCAGAGAGAAGGTTGGTGCCATTGTCGCAAACCACCATTCCTACCTTAAGTTGGCGTGGCGTCAACCACCTCTGAACCTGCCCCTGCAGAGCCGACAGAACCTCTGCCCCAGTGTGGCTCCTGTCCCCCAAGCACACCAGCTCAAGCACCGCATGGCATCTTTTGGCCTGCGTACTTGCGTAGCCCCTTGAACGGCTACGGAGCACCGCTGGTTCCGAAGACAAAGCACAGGAAGACGCCATGGAGGAAGAAGAAGAGGAGGGGGTGGAGGAGAGAGGTGTGTCACAATCATTAGCATTTTGGAGGCGTGGTGGGGGGAACGACCTCCAACACTACTGCACCTTGTCCTGCATCCTTCCCAGCTGCCAGCAGAGTCACCCAATGCGCCGTGAAACTTAGGTAACGTCCCTGTCCATGCCTGCTGGACCATGAGTCAGCGGTAATATGCACCTTACCGCTGACCACCCTGTCCAGCGAGGCCAAGACATTGCCTTCCACATGCCGGTAGAGAGCCGGAATCGCCTTCCGTGAGAAAAAGTGGCGTTTGGGTACCTGCCACTGAGGAACTGCACATTCCACAAACTCACGGAATGGGGCAGAGTCTACCAACTGAAAAGGCAGCAGTTGAAGTGCTAGCAATTTTGCCAAGCTAGCATTCAACCACTGGGCATGTGGATGGCTGGGAGCAAACTTCTTTCGGCGGTGCAGCAGCTGGGGCAGGGAAATTTGCCTGGTACAATCTGACGTCGGTGTACCAAAAGCAGATTGCCCACAAGTACTTGGCTGTGACACACCTAATTCTACACCTTCATTCCTCTCAGTGCAGGTCTCAGAGAGGACTGAAGGTATAGTGGGGTTGGAGATCTCAGCTGATGAGGAGCAAGGAGAGGTCCTCTTCGTTCTTTGGTGTGGGTCTTTTAGATACGCTTGAAAACGAACTGCATGGCAGGTCAACATATGTCTGGTCAAGCATGTGGTACCCAAGCGTGAGATGTTTTGGCCATGCGAGATACGCTTGAGACATATGTTGCAAATAGCAGCGGTGCGATCTGATGCACTCGTCTCAAAAAAGGCCCACACCAAAGATCTTTTTCAATAACGCGCAGAGACTGCAGCGCCCTGCACATGTGGAGCTTTGGGGTGTGAGCATGTACCCAACACTGTGGTCAAACAGTTCGAGGGACTCCTCAGGAGGACATGGTGGGGCTAGGGAAGGAGTCACTGATGACATTGAGCCGAGGGAAGAGGCCGCTGCTTTGCCAGACAAAGTACCCTGGGCATGGGTGAGAGAGGATGAGGAGGATGAGGACGGCTTGGTCATCCACTCGACCAAGTCTTCCACATGTTGCGGCTCAACACGGCCAGCTGCCGAAAAAAAGGCCAAGCGTGTCCCACGGCCACGTGCTGATGAGAATGCACCATCTCCACGACCAGCACTAGACACAGAGCCTGCTTGCCCTCTCTTATTGGCTTGTGACTGTCTGCCTCTCCTTCTTGGCCTTCCAGACATACTAATGGCCTGTAGCTGCACTAAGCTGGGATATATATATATATATATGTACTGATACTGCAGCTAGCAAAATCAACTGCCTGCCTGTAGTATGAGAACACCACCAACCTTCTACAGGTAGCTTTAGCTGAACACTGTGCAGAGCTCGCAAAAAAAAACTTTAGCTGAACACTGTGAGGAGGACGCACCACACTAACTTGTAGTTTTAGCTGAACACTGTGAGCAGGATGCACCGCACTAACTTGTAGTTTTAGCTGAACACTGTGCAGAGGTCTCACCCCACTAACTTGTAGTTTTAGCTGAACACTGTGAGCAGGACGCACCGCACTAACTTGTAGTTTTAGCTGAATACTGTGAGCAGGACGCACCGCACTAACTTGTAGTTTTAGCTGAACACTGTGCAGAGGTCTCACCCCACTAACTTGTAGTTTTAGCTGAACACTGTGAGCAGGACACACCGCACTAACTTGTAGTTTTAGCTGAACACTGTGAGCAGGACGCACTGCACTAACTTGTAGTTTTAGCTGAACACTGTGCAGAGGTCTCACCCCACTAACTTGTAGTTTTAGCTGAACACTGTGAGCAGGACGCACCCCACTAACTTGTAGTTTTAGCTGAACACTGTGAGCAGGACGCACCCCACTAACTTGTAGTTTTAGCTGAACACTGTGAGCAGGACGCACCGCACTAACTTGTAGTTTTAGCTGAACACTGTGCAGAGGTCTCACTACACTAACTTGTAGTTTTAGCTGAACACTGTGAGCAGGACGCACTGCACTAACTGTAAATAGTCTAGCTGCCTGACTGTGGTACTAATAGGATCAAAAGAACACCAGCAATTTTCTTCAGGTAGCTGTAAATACTGTAACAAGACAAGCCTGCCTGTCAGTAAGAAGATAACAGGAACGGATCTAGCTAAACTGAATAGAGTGTATATATATATATACATATATGCAACACCTGGGATGCATATATATACACAATACACTGTAAATGCAGCTAACTCACTGATTGTCCTGCCTAATCTAGCTAACTCAAATGAAATGACACTGTCTCTCTGTCTATCTATTTATCTCAACGCCGGAACACACACTACACAGGGCCGCCGTGCAGGTGGCCTTATATAGTGTGGGGCGTGTTCTAAACCCCCTGAGCCATAATTGGCCAAAGCCACCCTGGCTTTGGCCAATTACAGCTCTCTCTACTGACGGCACTGTGATTGGCCAAGCATGCGGGTCATAGTGCATGCTTGGCCAATCATCAGCCAGCAATGCACTGCGATGCCGCAATGAATTATGGGCCGTGACGCGCCACACGAATTTGGCGCGAACGGCCCATATCGAATGGGCGAACAGACGATGTTGGAGTCGAACATGGGTTTGACTCGAACACGAAGCTCGTCCCTAATGCAGAATACCATCTCTGAACGCACAACACATCAAACCTTGAAGCAGATGGGCTGCAGCAGCAGAAGACCACACCAGGTCGCCACTCCTGTCAGCTAAGAACAGGGTACTGAGGCTACATTTCACACAGGCTCACCAAAATTGGACAATTGAACATTGCAAAAACGCTGCCTGGTCTCTAGAGTCTCGATTTCAGCTGCGACATTCCGATGGTAGGGTCAGAAATTGGTGTAAACATGAAAGCATGAATCCATGCCTTGTATCAATGGTTCAGACTGATGGTGGTGGTGTAATGATGAGGGGGATATTTTCCTGGCACACTTTGGGCCCCTTAGTACCAATTGAACATCATTTAAATGCCACGGCCTACCTGGGTATTGTTGCTGACCATGTCCATCCCTTTATGACTACAGTGTACCCATCTTCTGATGGCTACTTTCAGCAGGATAATGCACCATGTCACAAAGCTCAAATAATCTAAAAGTGGTTTCTTGAATATGACAATGAGGTCCCTGTACTCCAATGGCCTCCACAGGCATCGGATCTAAATCCCATAGAACACCTTTCATCTATGCCATGAAGAACTAAGGCAGTGCTGAAGGCAAAAGGGGGTCCAAATCGGTACTAGCAAGTGGTACCTAATAAGGTGGCCTGTGAGTCTGTATATATGTATGTGTCTGTGTGTGTATATATATATATATATATATATATATATATATATATATATATATATATATATATATATACCGTCAGGTCCATAAATATTGGGACATTGACACAATTCTAATCTTGTTGGCTCTATACACCACCACAATGGATTTGCAATGAAACAAACAAGATGTGCTTTAACTGCAGACTTTCAGCTTTAACTTGAAGGTATTTACATCCAAATCAGGTGAACGGTGTAGGAATTACAACAGTTTGTATATATGCCTCCCACTTTTTAAGGGACCAAAAGTAATGGGACAGATTAACAATCATCTATCAAACTTTCAATTTTTAATACTTGGTTGCAAATCCTTTGCAGTCAATTACAGCCTGATGTCTGGAGCGCATAGACATCACCAGACGCTGGGTTACATCCCTAGTGATGCTCTGCCAGGCCTCTACTGCAACTGTCTTCAGTTCCTGCTTGTTCTTGGGGCATTTTCCCTTCAGTTTTGTCTTCAGCAAGTGAAATGCATCAATCGGATTCAGGTCAGGTGATTGACTTGGCCATTGCATAACATTCCACTTCTTTCCTTTAAAAATCTCTTTGGTTACTTTCGCAGAATGCTTCTGGTTATTGTCCATCTTCACTGTGAACCGCCGTCCAATGAGTTCTGAAGCATTTTGCTGAATATGAGCAGATAATATTGCCTGAAACACTTCAAAATTGCTGCTTTTGTCAGCAGTCACATCATCAATAAATACAAGAGAACCAGTTCCATTGGTAGCCATACATGCCCACACCATGACACTAACACCACCATGCTTCACTGATGAGGTGGTATGCTTTGGATCATGAGCAGTTCCTTTCATTCTCCATACTCTTCTCTTCCCATCACTCTGGTACAAGTTGATCTTGGTCTCATCTGTCCATAGGATGTTGTTCCAGAACTGTGAAGGATTTTTTAGATGTTGTTTGGCAAACTCTAATCTGGCCTTCCTGTTTTTGAGGCTCACCAATGATTTACATCTTGTGGTGAACCCTCTGTATTCACTCTGGTGAAGTCTTCTCTTGATTGTTGACTTTGACACACATACACCTACCTCCTGGAGAGTGTTCTTTATCTGGCCAACTGTTGTGAAGGGTGTTTTCTTCACCAGGGAAAGAATTCTTCAGTCATCCACCACAGTTGTTTTCCGTGGTCTTCCAGGTCTTTTGGTGTTGCTGAGCTCACCGGTGCGTTCTTTCTTTTTAAGGATGTTCCAAACAATTGATTTGGCCACACCTAATGTTTTTGCTATCTCTCTGATGGGTTTTTTTGTTTTTTCAGCCTAATGATGGCTTGCTTCACTGATAGTGACAGCTCTTTGGATCTCATATTGAGAGTTGATAGAAACAGATTCCAAATGCAAATAGCACACTTGAAATGAACTCTGGACCTTTTATCTGCTCCTTGTAAATGGGATAATGAGGGAATAAAACACACCTGGCCATGGAACAGCTGAGCAGCCAATTGTCCCACTACTTTTGATCCCTTAAAAAGTCGGAGGCACATATACAAACTGTTGTAATTCCTACACCGTTCACCTGATTTGGATGTAAATACCCTCGAATTAAAGCTGAAAGTCTGCAGTTAAAGCACATCTTGTTCGTTTCATTTCAAATCCATTGTGGTGGTGTATAGAGCCAAAAATATTAGAATTGTGTCAATGTCCCAATATTTATGGACCTGACTGTGTATATATATATATATATATATATATATATATATATATATATATATATATATATATATATATATACACAGTATATGTATATAATAAATACATTTAAAAAACATTCAGCGGGAGAGGGTATTCCTATGAGGCTCTTAGGGTAACATTGAAAATGCACAAATTCTTTAACTAACATGCTTGTGGAATGCCTAAAAGCTGCACACACTGTTACAGAACAGTACAATATAGTCCTTAATATCTGACATTACAAAAATCCCAACCACGCCCACATTATCATCCTTTTTGGAGAGATCCCTTTTTCTCCAACTTTGATAGTAAGATGAGTAAAAAAACATTCAACACAAGCTTTGCAGCTATGTGACCAGTAACACCAAAAACCAACCATTATACCGTGAGTTACCAAACCCATAGGTGTGAACATAGCCTTAAAGAGAAAGTAGACTTTTTGGCCTCACAGTAGTTTTTGCCATAATGTGCAAGTAAGCACAAAATAATTGCACATTATGGAAAACTTACTTTATAAAGTGCCGCCTCCAGGACTGCAATGTTTACAACCTTCCTTGTTGCTGGTGTTTCTATCTTCTCCCTATCTTTTTTAGTATTCTTTGGCAATCTTGATTGGCTGGGCCAGGATAATGTAAAAGTCCGGTCCGATCGTGTCAAAGGGGCCTTAATGTCCAGTTTCTACTGAAGAATTATATCAGGAAGTTGACTAATGTAAGAAGGCAGAATTGGGAAATACCTGACAGATTTAATTATAACACACTATAGTTTATATAATCACACCATGAATAATTCCTTACAATTATTTTTTACTAAAAGGTTATAATTAAAAAGGTCACTCACATATTGTCAAATGTACATGATGAATGATTTTTTTCTTAATATTTTCAGCTAAAACGTACATAATTGTTTAACCGTATTCATGGACTATGGACATTAAAAATAACCTATGAAAATAATAATGCATCTTTACTAGAAAACTTGCCAGCATTATAATTACTGTAATTAATTGAATATATTTATAGACTCCTGGCAAAGCCATGATATACATACACTGAATTCCTGTAATTATGCTTTATTGGTCTATTTATTTAAGCGGGAACTGCAGTTAGAGTACACCTGTTCTAAATTCAAGTAAAGTACACTAATGCTGGGTTGAATCGCAGAAATCATGAGGTTCCTCCGCATGCCTTTAATTGTGGCAGTAAATCCCAGGCAGATACCAACTTATTATTATCCAACCTCTTAGTGTATCAATTCTCCTGTGCAAATATGAGTGTCAACATAATAACATGTGAATATACAATAATAAGATACATTCATGTGTATTTCTTCTTGTAATAATATAAATCCCATGCTTGAGTGCAGTCAAATATTTAATTAATGAAAATGTCAGAAAAAAGTTGTAACTTGTTGAGTCTTCACAAATTCTCAAAAATCCGTGCTTTGTATCTATTCACCTCAGTGCTTCCCCATAAGAAATGCGCTCACCTCACAGAGTGTGACCTCACACTTAAGTTTGGTCAAATAAAGCTTTTTAGTCACCCCGGACTAACAGATCATGCTTTCCTCCTTGTTGCTCCATTGATGTGCCTCCATTATGACTCGATATATATATGAGATAAAGATCTCCAAATAGTGCTTATATCATTTTTAAACCATATTCTATTTATTAAAAAATGTACATAGAACTCACATATAAAAGGTGCTCCAGTGCACCAACTATATACAGCGTATATCATATAAAACCACCATGCTGCAGCTACTTCATGCCTCTCCGTGAGAGATGCACAAGTGTCTTGCCAAACCAATGTGCCCCGCTCCTACAGGTTACATCACAGGGTCTCATGATTCATCAGGGGGATTTCTTAAGTCGGACAAGACGCTATCTCCTCTTTATACTGCATTCACTCCACCCAGTTGATTTTTTTGCTATGTAAATGCTGTAAGTGCCATGTTTGCACTATGTCTATGATTAATGAGACCAATCAATTCTGTTTCAATCTGTGTGTGTATATTTGAGCTTAAAGGATAACTAAACCTTCCTTTTTTTTTAAACAGACATGTCATACTTACCTCCTCTGTGCAGTTGGTTTTGCACAGAGTGACCCCGATCCTCCTCTTCTGGGGTCCCTCAGCGGCGCGTCTGGCTCCTCCTCTTCTCGAGCGCTTTATTGGAGAAGCGCTCTCCCTCAGGGCACCTGTGCGGGTGTGCTCCCGTGTCCTGCCGCTGCGTCCATTAACTCAGACAGCAGGACTCGGCTCCGCCCTCCTGGCTCCCGCGTCATTGGGTTTGATTGACAGCAGCGGGAGCCAATGGCTGTGCTGCTATCAATCTATCCAATCAGGACCCGAGACACCGGCTGGAGCTGGTGTTATCCTCCCCGGCACAGGTACCATCAGGCTCAGGAAAGTGAAACGGGGGCTCTGGGGGGCAGCTGCACTAAAGAAAGTTTTTTACCTTAATGCATAGAATGCATTAAGGTGAAAAACACAGAAGGTTTATTACCATTATAAATCAAATCTTTGCTTCGAGATCACTGTCACATTGTGAATGAACACAATACAATAATCTAAATGATTTATATGCACCCTAATATTGTAGATGATTTGTAAAAAAATATGCAAACCAATAAAACTGTATATTTAATTAACAATATAGTCGAAAAACATCCTACTGACTAATTCTAATTACAGCAATTCCAATGTACAAAAACATATATGTGAGGCTTTAATTCTCTTAACCTTTTGTCTTCTATTAATTACTCAAAAAGAAGCCTAAATCAAATTCTTTATTTAACCAATTTGGCGCCATTACCGATAATTCATGGATCCACCATGATTCTCTTTTGCTTATTTCCCTAGTGCCATTTTGTCCTCTCCAATGTTTCTTTAGGGCCTCTAAGCCCCAAAATTGTAACCCCCTATATTATATATTATGTTCCAAACAGAATTTTAGACTTTTTAAAATAAACTTCCTTTGTTTTTTAGCGTAATCTCCATATTTTTTAAGTGCCCATCTTACCTCTTTTATAGCCCCGTCATGATCTACTGTATATTAGTATATAGCGATGACACGTCTGCTGTCCCCAGGAAGTTTGTTTTAAAAAGTTTAAAATTCTGTTTGGAACATAATTACTTTTGGTATGAGGACGTCTACTACTCACAAATCAAAGGTTTGCGATGGGTACAAAATTTGAGCCCAGCGTAGCCAACTTATATATGGCTAAATGGGAGGAGGAGAGACATTTATTGAAGGATAAAAACAATTTAACCCTTTACAAACATAGACGATTTGATCTTTATATGGAAAGATAATACAACGGAGCTCAGACTATTTTTAGAGAATCTCAATATTAATGATAAAAATATCACGTTAACCTGGGAGATAAGTGATAAAAATATAATTTTTGGGATTTAGTGATCGAAAAGAAGAATAATGGTTTATCCACAAAAACCCACTTTAAAGAAACCGATAGAAATTCATATATTCCTATAACTAGCTGCCATCATAGAAATTGGCTAAATAATATCCCCAGAAGCCAGTACATGAGAATTAAGAGAAATTACACAGAAGAAACAGACTTTTATGATCCGACAGCGAAACTCACAGGTATGTTCATGGAAAAAGGATATGATAAGAACTTCTTACAAAAAGAATGGGCTAAGGTTAAAAATAAACCTAGGGGTAAATTAATAGAAAATAGTGTAAAAATACCCACAACATGTGAAAACAAGACAATGGGTTACACTGTAGTGATGGATTATAATATTCAACATAAGGCAGTAGAGAAGATTATAAATGAGCATTGGGGAATTTTAAAAGAAGATGGTCATATAGGCTCTTCCCTCCCAAATAAACCTAGCTGCATATATAAAAAAGCCCCTAACCTTAGAGATATGGTCATTAAAAATATAGTACATCCGCCCAAGAATGTTAAACCTATGTTCTGGGACATAAAATGTAGTAGATGTTACTGCTGTACAAAGGTCCCCAAAAATATTAAAAAACGAAAGGAATTTACCAATCCCATTAATCAAAGAAAATACACTATAAAGGATTTTATATCCTGTGACACTAAGGGGGTAGTATATGCCCTAAAATGTCCATGTGAACTCATTTATATTGGTAGAACATAGGCATAGGATTTGAAAAACACCATCTTTCCTTACATTTAAAAAAAGTCCACAATATAGACTATAGGGGTTACAATTCTGGGGCATAGAAGCCCTAAAAAAACATTGGAGAGGAAAAAATGGCATTAGGGAAATAAGCAAAAGAGAATCATGGTGGATCCATGAATTATCGGTAATGGCGCCAAATGAGTTAAATAAAGAATTTGATTTAGACTGCTTTTTGAGTAATTATTAGAAGACAAAAGGTTGAGAGAATTAGAGGCTCACATATATGTTTTTGTACATTGGAATTGCTGTATTTATAATTAGTCAGATGTTTTTAGACTATATTGTTTATTAAATATATAGTTTTATTGGTTTGCATATTGTTTTACAAATTATCTACAATATTAGGATGCATTTGAATCATTTAGATTATTGTATTTATATATAAGAAATAGTTAGTAGGATGTTTTTAGAATATGTAGTTTATTAAATATACAGTTTTATTGGTTTGCATATTGTTTTTACAAATTACGCATATCATGATCAGGGCTTTTTTTCTCAAAAAATAGGTGCAGGAAATCACCCTCCCCACCCAAATCCCCGCCCACGACCACACCCAAACCCCACCCCCAAGCATGCACAAACTCTACCCCCAGACACACCTTCCTTAGAGGAGAGAAGTACAGTGGCGCCAAATAATTGTAATAAGTGAGGCCTTAGAACTGCATACCACACATGGTTCAGGAATGTGTAACACACAAAGTACAGGAATCAGGACTTTATAACACACAGGGCTCAGGAGTGTGTATTGTGCAATCGTGAGCAGTGCATATCACACAGGGTGCAGAAAAATGCCCATCAAAACGCTGCCACTGTGCCCATCAAATGCAGCCAATTTGCCCATCAAATGCAGCCACTTTGCCCATCAAATGCAGCCACTTTGCCCATCAAACGCAGCCACTGTGCCCCAAATTCTGCCACTGTGCCCATCAAACGCAGCCACTGTGCCCATCAAACGCTTCCACTGTGCCCAGCAAACGCAGCCACTGTGCCATCAAATGCAGCCACTGTGCCCATCAAACGCAGCCACTTTGCCCATCAAATACAGCCACTTTGCCCATCAAACGCTGCCACTGTGCCCCAAATACTGCCACTGTGCCCATCAAACGCTGCCACTGTGCCCCAGATGCTGCCACTGTGCCCCAAATGTTGCCACTGTGCACATTAAATGCTGCCACTGTGCCCCAAATGTTGCCACTGTGCCCCAAGTGCTGCCACTGTGCCCCAAATGTTGCCACTGTGCCCCAAGTTCTGCCACTGTGCCCCAAATGTTGCCACTGTACCCCAAGTGCTACCATTGTGCCCCCCGCCCTGTTTGCCCGGCACTTACTTTGTCTCGGGTGGGCAGCGGGTGACGGCGGCAGGCGGCAAGCAGTGTCCGGTGTCCTCCATTTCTTCCTGACCCTGATGTATTTTCCCGCCTGCTCCTCCTCTCATCCTCTGCTATAGGTGTCCCATCACAGTGCCTGTCATTTCAGCCAATCAGGTGACAGGTAACACAGACCCAGCAACCTGATTGGCTGAGAGGCGGTTCAATGTTAGCAAAGCAAATTCCTTTGGTTTACTAACATACAGCTGAGTGAGAAGTGAATGCGCAGCATTCCACCCGCTTCTCACATTTTTTGGGCTCCTATTAGAGCCTATGGCTCTTGCAATGCATGAATCTATCTATGGTGATTAGAGCGGTGCAGGAGAGGGGGAGCTGCGCTCCTGCGCCCTTTATGGATGCACCGCCACTGTTTTAACCCCTTTTTAACCCCATCTGGGGGGTTAAAAGTGTCCCACTAGTAGCGCCAAATCGACCGCCATAACAGCAGTAAATCGCCACTAGTTTTAGCGCTTTACCACTAATGCCCACAACGCCCCAGTGTGAAAGGGTTCTTACTGTTCCCCAGCAAATTTTCCTGGTCTTCCCCCTCAAGTATCCTCTCAAAAGTAACCTTCAAATCCTCACTTCTGCTTATCTCTTTGCTCATCTCTGTGTCCCCCATCCACACCTACTGTAACCTCCGCAACCCTAATCCACAGCTCACCTTTGGCCCCCCATCACACGTCTCAGGTCTGCACCCCTCTAACTACAGCTTACACCCCCAGTCCACAACTCACCTCTGCATCTCCATCCATATTATCTCTGCTCCCCTTTTGCACCCCCATCTAAAGCTCACCCCAATCCACAGCTCTCACCTTTGTCACCCACCTCTGCACCCCCAGCTTCCCCTACAGCTCTCACCTCTACACAACCTCCCCCACCCTCCACAGCTCTCATTTTACCTGCCCTCTGCAGCTCTTACCTCTGTACAAAGCGCCCTTCTCCTCTCTGGACAAATTTCCACCCCCCCTCCTTGCTGCACAATCACCCCCCTTCCCTTCTTTCACAGTTATCCTCTCTCTGTGAACTTGGTCTCTGGAGGGCTCTCCCCTCACCGTTTTTCATTCAGAACTCCCTCACCCCTTCCACTGCCAATCAGTGCTCCAGTCCATGTGTTATGCGCAGGCTTTTCAGACAATCGAGGAGCTGTTAGAACTGTAGCTGGGGTGGAGCTTCAGAGCTCCTCTGCTCCGTGCAATGTGAGAAGAGGCAGGGATGGAAGCTGCCTCCTGAATCAACACAGGCAACTGTATGTTGCCATGCTGGGACCCGAAGATCTCGAAGGCAGCAGCCCTGGGTGCGCAGTGCTAGTGTGTGTGTGTTATGACAGGTCAGAGCAGAGAGGGCTGCCTGTCATAGGTGCCGGAACGGCGTTCTGCCGACTTCCGGCAGAAAAAAAGCCCTCTTTATGATGCATAGGAATTATTTAGATGATCGCATTGTGTTTATCAAGGACAACATTTTTTATCATTTTGTTCCCAGAAATATAACTTTCTTTTGGTGGTATTTGATCACCACTGGAGTTTTTATTTTTTGCTAAACAAATAAAAAAAAAGACAGAACATTTTGAAAAAAAAAGTTTTTCTTTTTTTTAATTTTTTTTTTACTTTCAATAGTTTTATTGAGTTATCAACAAAAGAATATAACAGAAGAGTTAAGCTAAAATACAGGTAAAGCCATTGTACATCTATTAGCTACATAGTACTAGACCGAGTAAACATTTCAATAAAGATGGAGACATGTATGGTTTCAATAGTAGGCTAAATCCATGGAGGCCAACTCCAGAGAGAGGGGCCGCTCCCCCACCCCAGCACCCCTCAGGGGAACTCGCTGTGCCGGGAGGGGAGGCCCGCCCCCCAGGCGGGGCCGAACATCCAGTATCATGGATTATGGTGAAACAACCGTGAAGCGAAACCCTTAAGGAGTGGAGGAAGTATAGTGAAATGAAAGTGTAGAGTCTAGTATGACGATTGAGCCTAAACTTTGGAGAGGGTAGATCGCTGTTAGGGCTATAGTTATATGTGTAGGTGCAATAAGTGAAGGTAGTATAACACGCGCTCCAATCTTCAACAACCAAGCTTTGGTAACAATCAGAGGAAGCCTTCTGCCTATCTTTGAGAAAAAAGTTGAAGTGGCTTCTCCTATTGTTAGCAAATCATAATAACCTGTACAAAGATAACATGAATTATAAAAAGAAGAAAGGATAGAGGAAAGAAAAGAAAAAAGAAAAAAGAGGGTGGAGAGGGAGGAGAGAGGACATCGTAGGACGGTGCAGTGCTCGCTCACCTACAGAGATCCCGAAGACGTGGTGATAGTGGACGGTAGAGATATGTATCTACTCCAGGGATTCCAGATAGCCTCGTGTTTAGGGGGAGAGTCCAGAAGGATGCTAACCATTTTCTCCTGGGCCATGATCCAAGATATCTTCCTCTTAACCAAGAGAAAGGAAACGGTCGGTTGTTTCCAAGACCGTGCAATTGTGAGCTTGGTCCCCAGGAAAATGAACCTAATAAGTTGTTGGACTAATTTTGCGGTATTGGGGCAAGGAAAGTTTAGGAGAGCCAGTTGAGGGGACTTTTGGATTGGAAGTCCCGTTATTTTTCTAATGATATTAAATATCTTGTTCCATAGATCCCTGATCCTGGGACAGTCCCACCAAATGTGCAGCATGGACCCAACATGCCCGCAGTTGCGAAAGCACATAGGGGAGGCATTAGGGTAAATTTTGGATAGCTTTAGGGGGACCATATACCATCTCATGAGAACTTTAAGGTTCGCTTCAATTAATGCTATATTCAAAATGTTGATCAATGATATGGGTCGATAATTAGCGGTGCAGCTAGTGTCCTTCCTTGGTTTTGGTAGTACAGTGATAAAGGCTGAGTTGAGCAGCTTGTCTAGTCGAGAACCAGTTCGAAGCTGGTTAAAGAATCAGGCCAGGTAGGGAGACAACAGTGGGGCAAAATGTTTGTAGTATGGGGCTGAAAAGCCATCCGGGCCAGGAGCAGAGTCATTTTTAAGGTTCTGAATGACCTGAGAGACTTCCTCTGCCGAAATTGGGTTCTCGAGGCTGTCCCTATGGTGATCCTGAAGCTTAGGGATATTCAGTGAACCGAGGTAGGAATCTATTAAGCTAGGGGAAGGTTCATTCCCAGGTTCGCTGTACAGGGAGCGGTAAAAATCATGAAATGTTTCCATAATTTTCTGGGGATTCTGGGAAAGTGTACTATTGCTCAATCGTAATTTAGGTAAAGCGCGAGCCCTCAACTTAGGAGTTAGCCTGTGAGCCAACATGGTACCCAGTTTATCCGTTTGATAATAAAACCTCCCTCCATCCCATCGCAAGCTTTTCTCAGCTACGGTCGCGAGGGATAAATTAAGAGCTGTGCGTTTCAAGTCTAGCTGCTGAGGCCGAGGTAGGATTAAGTTTATGTTGCTTGCTTAAATGTGAGAATTCTGTTGCTAGTCTGTCTATATCAAGTCTGCGGGCTTTGTGTATCCTAGCGGACATTTGGATCAGTTTACCACGTACATAGGTTTTGTGAGCCGCCCATAACGTGGTTGGAGAGATGTTATCAAGGTCATTAAGCAAGAAATATTCCAGAATATCTTGTTCAATCTCACGTACGTGAGAGGGGTTGCTAAGTAATGAGGCATTTAATCTCCAATGAAACTCACGTCGCTGAGTCATTGGTGTGTGAATTATCAAGAGAAGGAAAGAGTGGTCCAACCAGACAGAGTCCTTAATGATTGCTTTTTTTACCAGCAGGGTATGTTTTTGCAGAAGGAAAAAGTGATCTATTCTAGCAAAAGTATTGTGGGAGCTGGAATAGTGTGTATAGTCCCGAGTCTTAGGATTTAATTCTCTCCAGGCATCCACTAGGCCCTGTTGGAAAATTTGTCTGGCTACGTTGAGACTTTGTCTGGTGGGACGTACACCATCCCTTCCTGGGGGCCGGGACTTGTCCTTACCTATGTCAAACGTAATGTTAGAATCACCGCCATACAGAACCATGCCTTCCAGTAGTGGAGTCAGGGAGAGAAAGAGGGCGCGAAAAAATTGTGGTTGTCCACGATTAGGAGCATAGTATGAGATTAGCGAGTAAAGCTGGTTATCTATGAGCCCCTTCACTAGAAGGAACCTGCCATCTGGATCCTTGAATTCTGAGATCAGAGAAAATTGGGTTTTGCGGGAGAAAAAAATACCCACCCCTTTATTTTTTTGTCGGAATTGGCAAGGTAGAATGTAGGGAATTTGGCATGTATGAAAGATGGGGTATAGGTTTTTGGGAAGTGTGTTTGCTGGAGGAATAGTATATCTATTTTTTGGTCATGATAGAACTGAAAGACTTTCCGACGCTTGATAGGGGACTTAATCCCCTGTACGTTGTGTGAAGCAAAGCGTAGAGCCTGCGTGGAAGTGGTGTGATCAGTCATGGAGCAGTGTAGGCTGAAACGCTAGAAAAACCCAACCACTTACCTTCCATCTGAAAGGTATTCCATAAGTACCATCCAAACGCAAGTCCAATAGAGCAAGTTCCCGGATCCTGCAGGCGAGCGAGACCGCACCCGTCCCTGAAAGGAGCAAATATTTAGGAAAGGGAGAAAGAGGAAAAGGAAGAAAAAGAGGAATGAGGGAAGAAAAAAGAAACCGAGGACATGGGAGAAAAAATTTCGCCATGTCCTGAGACATAAAAATGGTTCCTCCAACTAGTGGAAGAAATCCCAACTAGGAGCAGGAGAAGGAAAAAAAAAAAGGACTCCGGCTCCGAGTGTAGGATGAGGTGTATAGGTACCGTCCCTTGTACCGCACTCCCGGAAACAATGCAAACAAAAAACATAACGTGTTAGGGTACCTCCCCCCCCCCCAAACGTAACTTGCAATTAGGCATATAAAGATGAACTCAGGGAGGAGCAAAAGCTGTAAAGGGTAAAAAGGGTAAAATCAAAAAGGGTTAGTGTCCTCTGAGGCCATCGATGGTTCCTCCCGAGGAGGAATCAGGTATCTAAGAACCCGTGACATGTAAAAGGCAGTAGGTTCGTGAAAGCTGAAGTATTCAAGTCAGATAAAATAAAGTCCCACCATGGAGGGTAACCATAGCAACGTCCTGAATCCACCTAGATGGGTATGTACTACAGGACAGATGGAAATGTCGGTGAAGAAGTCAACAAATGCGGGTAGGTGGGCACTAGTGCCTAAGAGAGTGATTGTGCCCCTATCCCAGAAGGGGATGGAAAAAAAGGGAAAAATAATGATGTGGTCTTCAGTTCAGGTAGCAGTGCCGTCTTTGGTCTTCTTGTACTTAGGTTGTTGCCATGTCGAGGTGAGAGAACTTGATGGAGGAGGTCTTTTGGTCAGGATGGATGGAGACGACTGCATCGGAGAGGAAGGATCCGTGGGTAGGAGGCCGAGCTTCCGTAGCAAATGTTCTCCCTCCGCGAGCGTAGAGAATCTGATGGTCTTGCCTTGAAACTCAAATTTCAGGCTCAAAGGAAAAAGCCACCAATATTTGATATTCATCTGTTGTAGAATAGACAGAAGGGGTTTGAGCGTTCTCCTTCTTTGGATAGTGAAGGGCGAAATGTCAGCATAAACCTGAACTGTATGGCCCAGAAGCTGAATTTGCGGGATGGTTCGGGCTCTCCTCATGACTTCTTCTTTAACATTGTAATAGTGAGGCTTCACTATAATGTCACGAGGTAGCCCATCAGAGCGAGGGGGGCCCAGAGCCCTATGGGCCCGATCAAGTTCCAATTTGTGAGCTCTGATTTCAGGTATCAAGTGTTTGATTAAAGAGTGTACTGCTTCCGGTATGTCAGTGCAAGTCTCTGGAAGGCCTCTGATCCTAAAATTCAGCCTTCTGGACCTTTTTTCAAGGTCATCAATTTTGGCTATAGCCCCCTCCAGTTGTTCATGAAGCTCTTGGAATCGATCAGTATTTTGTTTGACGCGCTCAATGGTGGCATCCATTTTAGTTTCAATATGCTCAATACGAGAGCCCAGGAGGTGAAGGTCTGATTTAATGTCCGAGGTAATATCTGAGGTGATTTTAGCAGCTGTTTGAGCAACTCCTTTATCAAGCATGTCAGCAAATCTTGAAAAAAGCAAAGAGAGATCATGGGGATGAGAGGTAATCTGGCTCGGTGCCTGTGGCTGCAGTTCAGGCTTCTGTGAGGTTGACAGAGAGGGCAGCATTTGAATGTCATTAAGGGACTGATCAAGAAGAGACAATGTGGATGCTGGGGATGCAGAGCCTGTTACAGGAGAAGGTGGCAGGATCCCTCCATATACCTCCTCATGAAGAGCCGCCTGCCATGGAGAGGAAGCAGCTGTGCCTGTGTAAGCTGTGTCGTGAGGCAGCCGCTCCGCCGCCATCTTAGGTTTCACAGCGGCCTCCAGCAAAGCTGTGATCGTGGCTGTGGAGGTCCGTTTCCTCAGCCCAAACCGCTTGATCTTGTGCAAGCAGGTAGCCAGAGGATTCCGGTCCCGGAAGAGGTGACAGGGGGGGAGTGTACCCGTAGCTGAGGACGGCGGTATCTCGAAACGGGACGGAGCTCTGTGACTAAGCGTCCATGTCACAGAGTTCCGCGCATGCGCCTCTAAAAGTTTTTCTTTGTTTCTGTTATAATATTTAGTAAATAAGTAAGTTTTCTCCTTCACTGATGGGCACTGATGAGGCGGCACTGATGAGGTGCCACCAATGAGGTGGTCCTGCTGGGCACTGATGATGGACACTAATATGCAGCACTGATGGGCACTGATAGGTGGCACTGATGGGCACTGATATGTGGCACTGATATGCAGCACTGATGGGCATTGATAGGCCGTACAGATGGGCACTCATAGGTGGCACTGATGGGCACTTATAGGTAATACTGATGGGCACTGAAAGGCTGCACAAATGGATACTTATGGGTGGCACTGATGGGCCCTGAGAGGTGGCACTGATGGGCACGGATGGGTACTGATGGATTGCACTGGTGGACCTTGATGGATACTGATAGATGGCACTGATGGGCATCACTGATAAGAAGGCACTGGCAGGCATTACTGATGGGCACTGATTGGCATCATTTATGGGCACTGAGTGGCATTCCTGGTGGTCATGGGTGGCATTCCTAGTGGTCATCCATGGTGGGCATCCCTGGTGGTCCTGGTGGGCATCCTCAGGGGGCTGCGCTGATAATCAATTAGAGCAGACCTCCCCTGTCTGGAGAGCAGACGACTGGTTCTCCTCTACTCACGTCTGCAAGGCGCAATAGAGGAAGAGCAGGTACACATCTTTTTCTGTTTACACAGTGATCAGCTGTGATTGGGCACAGCTGCTCCTGTGGTAAAGAGCCTCCATCAGCCTGACACACCGCACCACCGATTGCCGCATTGCGTGTCCCCACTGATGCGCGCTGGCTTGTTATCCTGAAAGAAGTCATATGACATCCAGTCAGGATAACGGAACCACCGCCTGGCCGTCATTGTGCTATAGGCTGGGCGGGAAGTGGTAATCATAGACATAGTACAAACATGGTCTATGGGAGCAGCCGGTGATAGCATTCACATAGCACACCTGCAAAAGCAAAAAAATCAACTGAGTGGAGTGGTCGAGTCATAATAGAGGCACATCAATGGAACAACGAGGAGGAAAGCATGATCTGTTAGTCCGGGGTGAGCTTATTTGACCAAACTTAAGTGTGAGGTCACACTTTGTGAGGTGAGTGCATTTCTTATGGGGAAGCACTGAGGTGAATAGATACAAAGCACGGATTTTTGAGAATTTGTGAAGACTCAACAAGTTACAACTTTTTTCTGACATTTTCATTAATCACATATTTGACTGCACTCAAGCACGGGATTTATATTATTACAAGAAGAAATACACATGAATGTATCCTATTATTGTATATTCACATGTTATTATATTGGCACTCATATTTGCACAGGGGAATTGATACAAGAGGTTTCATACATTTATTATCACTAGCACAGCTTTATTTCTTTTGAGTTTATTTGCACATTTATATTGGGAGTGTGTTACTTGCTGCTTGCATATATTACTCAGATTGTATTTTAGTTGCTAGGAAGACTACCTATTATATTTACAACTTATTATTAACTTATTATTATTTTTATTATTGTTATAATTATGACTATTATTATATTTTTTATATATTTTCTTTACTAGAGAATGAAAACTATACTTAACACCACTTTTATTAAAAGGGATATTAAATATTTGTGTTGAATTTTATTTTATTTTTTGAGGCTATGAGTCTTCTTAAACTGATGTTCAATATAAGTTTTTCCCACTTTTAAAAAACATTTAATTTCCATATAAACATTTAAAACTGAACTGTAAAAACAGCTAAAACAAAAGTAAACACACATATGAGCATATGCTCATGTGCGCTCTGTCAGCTCAATAGAGAGAGTGGGCAATTAGACAGCTCTCTATAGCAGGGAGTCCATGTATCAAAGTTCAAATGCAGCGCAAGGTGTGTCGGTGGTCACAGGTAGGGTGACTGTGGATGACTGCCGGCTCATAACAAGCTGGAAGGGGCTCTGTAGACAGTAAAACACAAAAGAGAGCAGCGCCATCTAAGTGCAGCAATGTTAAAACATTTTAATACAGGACAGACAATTTGGAACGCATAAGATCGTAAAGATCACAGTGTATGTAGGAAGTAGGGATGAGCCGAACACCCCCCTGTTCGGTTCGCACCAGAACATGCGAACAGGAAAAAAGTTCGCTCAAACACGCGAACACCGTTAAAGTCTATGGGACACGAACATGAATAATCAAAAGTGCTAATTTTAACCACTTCAAGACCGCCGCACGACGATGTACGTCCAAACTTTGAACGGGGATATCGTTGTTATGGCAGCAGCTAGCTGCCATAACCCCGGTATCCCCGTTTTCATGCGGCGGCCGGCTTTCAGATAAAAGTGGTCCCTGTGGTGGATTCGCCGCAAGATCACTTTTATCGGTTGCGGGTGAGTGCCGCCCCTCCCGCCGTGATCCGGTGCCCTCCGCCGCTTACCGGAGCCGTCGGTAGCAGCGGAGGCGATCGTGTCCTATCCTGTGGTGTGTCTGGAGTGAGGCTAAGATGGCGCTCACTCGTCTCCATGACACTGCGGGGCGGAAGCGACCTCAAAATGTCACTTCCGTCCACGCCTCTTAAAGGCACATTTTTTCAAATGTCATTTTTCTAAATTACTTTTTTTTTTTTTTATTGCATTTTAGTGTAAATATGAGATCTGAGGTCTTTTTGATCCCAGATCTCTTATTTAAAAGGTCCTGCCATGCTTTTTTCTATTACAAGGGATAATTACATTCCTTGTAATAGGAATAAAAGTGACACCATTTTTTTTTTTTTAAAAACAGTGTAAAAATAAATAAAATATTGCAAAATAAATAATAAAAAAAAAATTTTTTTTGAAAAAGCCCCCTGTCCCGACGAGCTCGCGCGCAGTAGCGAACGCATACGCGAGTAGCGCCCGCATATGAAAACGGTGGTCAAACCACACATGTGAGGTATCGCGGCGACCGGTAGAGCGAGAGCAATAATTCTAGCCCTAGACCTCCTCTGTACCGCAAAATATGCAACCTGTAGAATTTTTTAAATGTCGCCTATGGAGATTTTTGAGGGTAAAAGTTTGACGCCATTCCACGAGCGGGCGCAATTTTCAAGCGTGACATGTTGGGTATCAATTTACTTGACGTAACATTATATTTCACAATATAAAAAAAATTGGGCTAACTTTACTGTTGTCTTATTTTTTTATTCAAAAAAGTGAATTTTTTCCAAAAAAAGTGCGCTTTTAAGACCGCTGCGCAAATACAGTGCAAAAAAAGTATTGCAATGACCGCCATTTTATTCTCTAGGGTGTTAGAAGAAAAAACATATATAATGTTTGGGGGTTCTAAGTTATTTTCTAGCAGAAAAACCTGTTTTAAACATGTAAACACCTAAAATCCAAAACGAGGCTGGTCCTTAAGTGGTTAAAGGCTTATATGCAAGTTATTGTCATAAAAAGTGTTTGGGGACCTGGGTCCTGCCCCAGGGGACATGGATCAATGCAAAAAAAAGTTTTAAAAACGGCCGTTTTTTCGGGAGCAGTGATTTTAATAATGCTTAAAGTCAAACAATAAAAGTGTAATATCCCTTTAAATTTCGTACCTGGGGGGTGTCTATAGTATGCCTGTAAAGGGGCGCATGTTTCCCATGTTTAGAACAGTCTGACAGCAAAATGACATTTCAAAGGAAAAAAAGTCATTTAAAACTACTCGCGGCTATTGCATTGCCGGTCCGACAATACACATAAAAGTTCATTGATAAAAACGGCATGGGAATTCCCCACAGGGGAACCCCGAACCAAAATTTAAAAAAAAAATGACGTGGGGGTCCCCCTAAATTCCATACCAGGCCCTTCAGGTCTGGTATGGATATTAAGGGGAACCCCGGCCAAAATTAAAAAAAAAAAATGACATGGGGTCCCCCTAAATTCCATACCAGGCCCTTCAGGTCTGGTATGGATTTTAAGGGGAACCCCGCGCCAAAATTAAAAAAAAAAAAACTGTGTGGGGTCCCCCCAAAAATCCATACCAGACCCTTATCCAAGCATGCAACCTGGCAGGCCGCAGGAAAAGAGGGGGGACTAGAGAGCGCCCCCCCTCCTGAACCATACCAGGCCACATGCCCTCAACATTAGGAGGGTGCTTTGGGGTAGCCCCCCAAAACACCTTGTCCCCATGTTGATGAGGACAAGGGCCTCATCCCCACAACCCTGGCCGGTGGTTGTGGGAGTCTGCAGGCGGGGGGCTTATCGGAATCTGGAAGCCCCCTTTAACAAGGGGACCCCCAGATCCCGCCCCCCCCGTGTGAAATGGTAAGGGCCTACCATTTCACTAAAAAAGTGTCAAAATTTTAAAAATGACAAGACAGTTTTTGACAATTCCTTTATTTAAATGCTTCTTCTTTCTTCTATCTTCCTTCATCCTCTTCTTCTTCTGATTCTTCTGGTTCTTCCTCCGGTGTTCTCGTCCAGCATCTCCTCCGCGGCGTCTTCTTCCTTTCTTCTCGGGCCATTTCGCATCCATGGCATGGAGGGAGGCTCCCGCTCTTCTCTTCATCTTCTTCTCTTCTTCATCTTCTTTTCTTCTTCTCTTCTTCATCTTCTTCCCTGAGCTGCTCCACATCCATGCTGGCATTGAGGGAGGCTCCCGCTGTGTGACGCTTCTCCTCTTCTGACGGTTCCTAAATAATGGGGGGCGGGGCCACCCGGTGACCCCACCCCCCTCTGACGCACGGTGACTTGACAGGACTTCCCTGTGACATCACAGGGAATGCCACAGGGAAGTCCCGTCATGTCCCGTGCGTCAGAGGGGGGAGGGGTCACTGGGTGGCCCCGCCCCCGTTATTTAAGAACCATCAGAAGAGGAGAAGCATCACACAATGGGAGCCTCCCTCCATGCCAGCATGGATGCGGAGCGGCCCGGGGAAGAAGATGAAGAAAAGAAGAAGATGAAGAAGAGAAGAAGAAGATGAAGAGAAGAGCGGGAGCCTCCCTCCATGCCATGGATGCGGAGCGGCCCGAGGAGAAGAAGGGAAGAAGACGCCGCGGAGGAGATGCTGGACGAGAACATCGGAGGAAGAACCAGAAGAACCAGAAGAAGGAGAAGATGAAGGAAGATTGAAGAAAGAAGAAAGAAGAAACATTTAAATAAAGGAATTGTCAAAAACTGTCTCTTGTCATTTTTAACATTTTTGACAGCTTTTTAGTGAAATGGTAGGGGTACTTTTGTACTCCCTTACCATTTCACACAGGGGGGAGGGCAGGGATCTGGGGGTCCCTTTGTTAAAGGGGGCTTCCAGATTTCGATAAGACCCCCGCCCGCAGACCCCCACAACCACCGGCCAGGGTTGTGGGGATGAGGCCATTGTCCTCATGAACATGGGGACAAGGTGTTTTGGGGGGCTACCCCAAAGCACCCTCCCAATGTTGAGGGCATGTGGCCTGGTACGGTTCAGGAGGGGGGCCGCTCTCTCGTCCCCCCCTCTTTTCCTGCGGCCTGCCAGGTTGCTTGCTCGGATAAGGGTCTGGTATGGATTTTTGGGGGGACCCCACGCCATTTTTTTTAAAATTTTGGCACGGGGTTCCCCTTAATATCCATACCAGACCTGAAGGGTCTGGTATGGAATTTAGGGGGACCCCCACATCATTTTTTTTTAAATTTTGGCCGGGGTTCCCCTTAATATGCATACCAGACCTGAAGGGCCTGGTATGGAATTTAGGGGGACCCCCATGTCATTTTTTTTTTAAATTTTGGTTTGGGGTTTCCCTGTGGGGAATTCCCATACCGTTTTTATCAATGAACTTCTGTGTGTATTGTCGGACCGGCAATGCAATAGCCGCGAGTAGTTTTAAATGACTTTTTTTCCTTTGAAATGTCATTTTGCTGTCAGACTGTTGTAAACACGGGAAACATGCGCCCCTTTAAGGCATACTATAGACACCTCCCAGCTACGAAATTTAAAGGGATATTACACTTTTATTGTTTCACTTTAAGCATTATTAAAATTACTGCTCCCGAAAAAACGTCAGTTTTTAAAACTTTTTTTTGCATTGATCCATGTCCCCTGGGGCAGGTCCCAGGTCCCCAAACACTTTTTATGACAATAACTTGCATATAAGCCTTTAAAATTAGCACTTTTGATTTCTCCCATAGACTTTTAAAGGGTGTTCCGCGGCATTCGAATTTGCCGCTAACACCCCAAATTGTTCGCTGTTCGGCGAACTTGAGAACAGCCGATGTTCGAGTCTAACATGAGTTCGACTCGAACTCGAAGCTCATCCCTAGTAGGAAGGCATAAATAGTTCATCCACTCCTGGGGGAGGGCAGTGGGCTCGCAGGTGGAGAGACAGCTGATGATCCCGGCTGCGCTGGTGGCTCCCAGGATTGGTATTAGAGGACTGAAGTGGTGAGGATGCTGTGGAGATTGGAGCAGAGGAATGGGTGTTAGAAGCATGGGTATCAATGGCACATGAAATGGTTGCCACTATAGGGCAGCCTTGGGCACCAGGAACCTTTAAGGGTCTATGAGAGGATGGAGTTTGGTGACAGAAAGATGAAGTTTAGACCAGATATTAGGATGGTGGGTTGGATGGGAAAGAATGGAAGAAACTGTGTGGTTGGGCCTGGGTGAACCATGATTACATGATGAGGGGTGTAATCTCGAGCATCAAGTATGAAAACGTAGGAAGAGGAGTGGCCTAGGTTTGGGGGGAGATCCAAGAGATTCGTGGGAATGGGTGAAACAGTGGAGGAGGTAGAAGGCTCATTTGGAACTAGCTGTGAAGAAGTGGAAAAGAGCCTTCTTGTCCAACCATATATATGATTGGTGTTGTAGTTCTCAAGGTCTGCGAATTTTACTGAGTTTGACCTTAATGAAACTGTCTTCCTCTCGTTTGTTGTTACGTTTAAATTTGTTGTAGCAACTAATGGGTAGGTGCAGGGTGTTTTTGATAAGGGCACCAAGTGAGTTCTGTATTTTTGACAATAGATCAGAGTATTTTAGTTCTCTCTGTTGAGAAATGATATCTGTCCGTTTTTTTGTGCAGAATTCTGAAATATATATATATATATATAAAAAATAAAAACATGTTTTTAATACTTTCATGTTGTATAATAAGCTCCCCCCCCCCCCTTCTCCACCTTTGTTTGTATAACATTATTTCAATTGCAATGTATACACATTTCTTTTGTTTCATTTTAATGCTCATTCCTGTGTATATGAGCTCAACCTGCCCAGTCCAACCTGTCACACCAGCACCCACTTTGTAATTAGAGGTCTGTTTGCAAGCAGTTGCCATGGCACCGCATCAACATCTCTTGGCAAAATAGATTATAAAAACCACTTCCAACATGGCCGCTACTATTGCCTGATGAAGGAGCGCGCATGCTCCGAACGGGCGCTCCTCCCACTTTCTCTCCATCTGGAAGTGATGCGTCCAGCCGCCCCTGAGCCGATTCTGAGAACCAGGAAGCACTGGGAGCCACCAGTGCAGCCGGGGTCATCAGCTGTTTTTCCACCTGCGAGCCCACTGCCTTCCCCCAGCAGTGGATGAACCATTTATACCTTCCTACATGCGCTGTGATCTCTGCGATCTTGTGAGTTCCAAATTGTTTGTCCTGTATTAAAATGTTTTAATATTGCTGCACTTAGATGGCGCTGCTCTCCTTTGTGTTTAACACATAAATGAGAGCTGTTTTACCTGCCAAAGATTTTGTATTTTTGTCCATTCAGAGCTAAGATTTATACAGCTACAGTACACATCAGAAGACATTATTTTTTTCTGCAGCAGTTAAAGTATTAATAAAGGCAACACTTTTTTTTTAAAGTTTTGGATAGGGTTGAGAAGGATTAGAGCATGTGTCAAGCTTCTATTGTTGTCTGCGCCCTGGTTAGGGAGATTCACCCTCTCTGTTTTTCATTATCACCGACAATGGAAGTGAAGGAATTTTGGGTTGTCACCTGAGCAAGCATAGAAGGGAAATATTCCAATGGGGACACTAGTTTTGGTGACAGCCAGGAATATTCTCACTTTGGAGGAATTTTTCTTACTTCTAAAGCCTCCTTACTCCAAAAAAAAAAAAAAAAAAATGTTTTTCCTACTTTAACACTGTTACAACACAAAGGCTCCTTGTGCTGCTTTTCCCTCTTCAAGTTATCCTGCTCTATTTGTTCGCTGCTTTCCCACTGCAGTCATAGTAGTCCTTTGTTGCTCAACCTGTGGCCCCCCAGCTGTTGCGGAACTGCAAGTCCCATCATGCATCTGCCTTTGGGAGTCATGCTTGTTTAACTGACAGCCTTGCAATGCCTGGAGGGCCACAGGTTGTGTACTCATCAAGTAAGCAAACACTAGAGGGCCACAAGTTGAGCACCCATGGAAAGTAGGCAAAAGGGTGAGGATGCTTTCACATCTGTAACATGTATAGTGTATATGCAAAAAGCAGGAGTGTTGCTAGTCTAGATTTGGTGGGCAGCTCTGGTTGTTTACGTTTTCTGCATTTGTTGGGTTTCCCTTATGCCTAGGGTAATTTTTACTTCTGTCTGCAATATATAGGATATAAAAATGTATTTCACTCTGGCCAACCACTAGGAGGTTTATTGCTAGTGATGCCGGTTGGGGAAATAAATAAACATTCGCAACCTCTTCCAGAAGTGCCCTTGCCCTTGTTCATGCTTATGTGTATAATCCTACTGCCTGGGATAGAGGGGGTGGGGGGAGAGGGCAGAGGCCCTTTGCTTTCATGGCCTGCTGCCTGTAGGCAGAACAGTTCCAAACCAAGTCCCAAGCAAAGACAATGGACCAATACTAGGGCCTGGAAGACAGAAGCGTGGTTGGTAAGGGGAGTGTTCTCAGACAACCTTACTCAGTCCATTTTCAGTCTTAGTTTAAAGATAAAAGGGGAAAACACAGGAAGTTCCACCTACGTGCAGTAGTAAGATTAACGTTTTAATGACACGGTACATATGAACACTCACAAGAGATAAAGAGATTTAGGCTCACCTGTTATGTCCAGGAAGGGCTCCAGTGCGTTGCTGTATGGGTGATGTGTCCTCAGCACGTTCCTGTGGCCACAGGAAGGCAAATGGAACCAGCGTGAAACACATGAATGTGACGTCACGGACAGCAGGATAACATCCGGGGGAGCTGTGGGTGTGGAGAACGATAGGATAGCAAGCTGCACGCTCGGAGCATCAGCATACGAGTCCAGTTCCTAACCAATTATTATAGTTGTTGTCTTGTAATCCTTTTTTATTATTATATTTTTTATTATTATTATTTTTATTGTGTTTTCAAGTTTTTTCAAAGCTTTTCAAAGTGCTTTGAAGCCTATGAAAGTTTAAAAAAAAAATAGTCTCCTGAGGAACACTCCGCTTATCTGAAATGTATCTGACTTTCAAAGCGCATTTGATTGATGTATATATGTGATAACTTTATCATCCACTGAACCTGAATTACTTATCCAAATCCCTGTTATTGTTAATCCTCTTGTGTGGTTAACTTTAACCAGTGTTCACGCTGGGATCTGCTGTCCCACAGCACAGTTACATAAATAGCAGCCTGAAGGCACTGCCACCCCAGGCCTGTAGAAGGAGCTGATGCTCTGAGCGCGTAGCCTGCTATCCCATCGTTCTCCACTGCCACAGCTTCCCCGGATGTTATCCCGCTGTCCATGACGTCACATCCGTGCATTCCACGCTGGTTTTGTTTTCCTTCCTGTGGCCACAGGAGCGTGCTGAGGATACATCACCCATACAGCAACGCACTGGAGCCCTTCCCGGACACCAGGAGCCTCTTGGACCACTGGATAACAGATGAGCCTATATCTCTTTATCTCTTGTGAGTGTTCATATGTACCGTGTCATTAAAATGTTGATCTTAATACTGCACTTAGGTGGCACTTTCTGTGTTCTTCCCTTTTATCTTCTTGCATACAGAGTTGGCTTTCTGAGGGCAGCAGCCGCCTTTACTACTCCACTGTTTTCTTCCCATGAACTGATGATTAATTTATGAACGATTTACAGACTGAATATAAGTGTTTTCTAGTTACATCATCACTACCTTTATTTTACACTGTGCTTTGTGCCAACAGTTAATGATACCATTCGTTTAAAGATACACTACTGAAGATTGCTGGTCTTGGCTTAAAGACACACTACTGGCCTGCGAAAAGGTCTGAAGTTATTTGAAGGAAAACTAGTCACTGTTTTGGGTATTCTGCAAGCCCTAAACTTTTCTCCCCTGAACACTGAGCCAAAGGTCATTCAGTCACTATTGGTGGGTCGATGAGTGCTTTGGGGCAGCTATAAGTCAGATCAACAACAAAGAGGATTGGAAAGCACATAACATCCAGTGGCTCCTTTGGGGTGAGCATTACATAATAATAATAATATACAGAATTTTTATAGCGCCAACAGTTTCCACAGTACACAGAGACAGTATATTCTTTTAAATGCATTTACTGTTTTATGCATATTGTAGTGTTTTATAGGAATAATTACCATGCAGAATAATGCATATGCAAGCATGTAAAAACACTAACAATAATGCACATACAGTATTACTGCATGTGGAACATTATATTGTTAGTATGCTGAATTCAACAATATGATATTTAATTACACCGGAGCTCTATTGTGTCCAATGCTTCACCTGTATTCTGTGACAATGGAGATAAAATAACTTGTGAAAATCATAATAATGAGACTAGAAAACATGTCAATGCTGGAATTATTGTAATTGCTATAAAGCCTTTATAGGCTCTTGGCACAGCTATGAAATACATAAATTGCATTACTGTAATTATTGCTATTTGGGTACACATTTATCAAGCCAAGAATGGCTGTTTTCAATGTAAATTTGCTATTCATGTCAAACTTTTCTGTTTTATGTGTTTACAAATGACTTTCTACAATGTTAAAGTTTTGAGGCTTTATTTCTATTAACTTCCATGTCCCCATAATTCCCGATGTTTTTTTGTCTACACTTTTTTGATTATTTGATCTTTCCTGGCTGTCCTCCCATCAGCACACTATGGGTTAACCGTTCCTCATTAACCCTCAGGACTACCTTCTACCAGTGTTATAAATCCCTATCCTCCCCTCCCCCTCGTGTTCTTTTTTCATTGGTCGCCAGGCCACCAGACTGAATTCCAGCTACACCCCCCCCCCCCCGGGTAGGCCTCTCCTGGGGTTGGAAGGTCCAGAAAGGATAGAGGTAAATCTTCTTATGACACTGGATGCCCTGAGTGCCGGGGCTGTGGGCATCTGTTGTCTAAAGGACACGCACAGGCTGTGGCGAAGAGGAATTTAAATGTTACCGGCAAAGGGCTCCCAGGCTCTAGGACCACGCCATCTCCCTCTCTGGAGCCGAGGTCGCCGCCGAATGACATCACGGGGGACAGGTCTTAGCAGGTGCGGCCATGTGTTGCTGGGGTAATCAGCACAACATAAAATCGGACACCATGGCAGTGGCAGACGTCGAGCACTGTGGGCTTCAGAGCCAGTAAATCCGGTAGGTGGTATCGCAGTCCTCCTCCCCAAACTCCCTTGGTCAGTTGATGTGCTGTTTACACTCTCCTTCTGCTTTTCCCTCCCAGCCAGGTTTGGCTGAATTGCTCACTGTTGCTGCACCCGGCCCTCTCTGTCATCCTGCACTTCTCAGCTTGTTTGCTGCAGGTACGATGGCTGACGATTTAAAGGGACAGCACACACAAAAAAAATATATTTTTTCTTTTTAAGAAAAGTATAAGATAAGGGGAGGGAGTGGAAGAGGATAATTACCAGAAGCGTCTATTATTAAACATATTTTTTTCTTGTTCCATCCGTAGCCATGAGCTCACCACAGCAGGCATGAAGATCTGTGGAAAATGTAGGAGGGGTCTACGGGGGACTAAAACTGTAAAAGAGTGCCGCACACGTAAGTAATGTGTTGCTTAATCTTTTTTAGGAGCAGAAGCCCTAAAAAAAGACATTCCTGGAATGAAAAGTCCTGCCACTGCTCTAAATCCCTGCAACCAGGGTCCCATTCCTAACAGAGGGATCGATCTCCCAGTGATCCAAGCTGCAGTAAATCTTAAGCAGTAGAACCAAGACAGTCTGGGAGACTGGCAGATGACCTATGCTGGGCTTGCACGTCACCGGCTGTTCTCGGGAAGCTTCTATGTACCAAATGCATGAAAGATGTGGTCACGAATAAGGAAGCAGAAGCTTGGAAGGTTAAGCACTATATCCATGAGGCAGTGGCCGAAAGCATACAGCTAGCCTCTAGCGCTGCCTGTTCTAGAGAAGAACCTAAACCAAGCACCTCCATAGATCAAGGCCAAAAATCACCAAAGATCTGTGAGATCTTTTCAGGCTCCTCGTCAGAGGCAGAGGAAATGACCGAGCATTTGTTTGACCACCATCTGATTGAGATATACGTTACGGCCATAAAGGAGGCCATAGAATGGAATCAGAACTCTAAACCTCCAGAGAAGGTTAAGAGATTTTTTCCAAATTTAGGAAGCAAGGGCCCTCCTTTCTATTTATGGAGGAAATCCGAGAATTAATGGAGGACGAATGGGAGAAGTCAGAGAGAAAGGCGAGAAGCCAAAATCACTTTACTAAATTCTATCCCTTTAATCCACCGGATGCCTCTTTCTGGGAGTTGGCGCCAGGGATGGATGCAGCCTTACAGCGCCTTGCAAGGCATGTCTCCCTCCCACTGAAGGATTCCACCACATTTAGGGATCCAACGGATAGAAAGACAGACACCAATCTTAAAAAGATATAAGTTGTTGCAGGAGCAGCCTGTCACCCATCCATAGCCCTAACATCGATTTCAAGAGCCCTAAAGGTCTGGGTTACAAATGTGGGGACAGCACTGTGGGCTGGAGTGGAGACAGCTAAAGTCATTGATGCTCTGGAAGAACTCAACCTGACAGCAGCTTTTTTGGTCGAGTCTTCCACAGATCTAGTAAGATTACTGGCTAGGTTAATGACACATGCAGTGACGTCAAAAAGGGCGCTATGGCTCCAATATTGGACAGCAGATACGGCATCTAAACAAGCATAATGCAACATTCCATATAACGGTAAGATGCTGTTCGGAAAGACCCTGGAGGAGGCAATGAAGCAGGTCACAGGTGGAAAATCGGGCCTATTACCTCAGACCTCTAGGAAGAGACAGCAACCCTTCCGGTCAGGGCCAGTTCGATTCCAGAGGGGGCCGCAAGGCCAGATCATATAGGCCAGGCAGGGAATACAACAGACCTCAATGGAGGGGTACACAGAGCTCCTTCCTGCATAAGGTGAAATCGACTGCAGGGCAAGCGGCAAAAAAGACTGAGAAGTCTTTTTGACGGTCAATCTGTCCAAACCCTCCAGGTTGGAGCCAGGTTGACAAGATACTGGAGGGAGTGGACAACGAATGTGAAGGACCGCTGGATCCGACAGACCGTAAAGCATGGATACAAGATAAGATTTCAAAAGAAACCTCTGAATATCTTTGTCCGAACACATTACCCACAGGATCAGAAGAAACACAAGTGTTTGCAGGAATACATTGCCGAACAGAAGAACTGTTGCTGGATGTCAGGGAATGTAATTTTCACTGGCAGTGAATTGTCAAATTCACCATAGAATTTTGACCGAATTGCCGATCTAATTAATGTTAAATATTCCCCAAATGTAATCACCTTTCAACATAATTATTGGGACCTTTTTGTTATTGCTAGAATTTTCTTTTGCCCCTCTCTCCAGCTTAGCGAATCAGTATGAGGCACTAGAGGGGCTATCTACTGACCCCCCTAGAGATTACATCTTACACTCTTCACTTTGATGGTTTGCATATTAGAATAAATGTTGGAATTTCGTTTTCTGTATGGTTTTATTATGTACATGGCATGTAAAGGTGGCCTGGCTACAGAGCACCATGACATTTAAAATTCAATAAAAAGGACAAATTTAGCTAAATTCACTCATAGTGATGATAAAACCTTGAAGTACAATTTTATGGGCATTTAAATTACATTACACAGTAATTACTGGCAGGGCTTCTTGTTATCCATAGTATTAAATAATCGGAATCAATTTTTTTCTCACATAAGAGCTTTTAACTGTATTAATGTAACTGAACTGATGTTTTCTGTTCCTATGACATGATGGTGGGAATACAGCAGTATGGAGGAAGTTCATGTCCTTACACCTCTAATAGGCAATCTCTCTTTCCCTTGACATGCAAACTAGGGTTTGAAATCTGAAAGAACTGGATCTCGCCAGAAGGAGAATGACGTCACCTTTGCCTGGGTGACATGAATGGAGGCTAGGGGAAAGATAACTATAATATTTAATTATATTCACCCACAGCTTTTTTTCAAGTTTTATGCAGTGTGCCAGCAAATGGGAAGGGGATCACACTAGAAAAGTAGACCTTTGCGAGGACTGTTTTAATATAGAGCCACGACCAGGCTATGGCTATTAAATGCAAACATGTTCTTCTTAAAGCAGACCTTCACTGCACTCTCTCTCTGCACTCTCTTCCTCTCCACCCAGCTCCCCCACCACAGTGCTGATAACCTTGAGACCCCAGATGTTTTGGAACTACATTTCCCATGATGCTCAACTACACTGCAGAGTGCATGAGCACCATGGGAAATGTAGTTCCAAAACATCTGGGGTGCCAAGGTTCACCATCACTGACCTAGGCGAACAACGTGGTGACCCCAGTGCAGTCCCATTCAGCAAATAGGAGGGGCTGCTGGCTTAGCAACGCCTGCACCCGGAAAATCCGGGAGCTGTCACAGACAACATGGTAGCGCCAGACCCATGCAGTGGCTGCAGAGAGGAGAATCCCGGCAGCTCAATGCTGGACCCTCTGGCTAGGTGTTGCTAGGACACGACGAGACCCGATCTATGTAAAGAGCCGCTGCTCTTTTACCATGTGATTGGCTGTGTCCAATCACAGCCGGTCCCACCTAAACACAGAGATGCCAGTAATCGGCACTCCTCGCCTCACACTGACAGAGTGTGTGACGAGGAGAGCCGATTAGCGGCATCTCCTTGCAGGGAACAACAAAACATGTAATCAGGGCACTGATCATCAGTGCCCCGATTACAATATAGTGCCATCATGTCACCAATCAGTGCGAGAAATCAGTGCCCACCATTGCCCACCAGTGCCACCAATCAGTGCCCACCAGTGCCAGCAATCAGTGCCACCAGCGCCCACAAGTGCCACCAATCAGTGCCTATTAGTGATGCCAGTCAGTCCTGGCTATCAGTGCCACCTATCAATGCTGACCATCAATGCCCATCACTGCTGTCCATCAATGCCCATCAGTGTCGCCCATCAGTGCCAACCATCAATGCCCATCAGTGCCCATCAGTGCCGCCTATCCCTGCCGCCTATCAGTGTCCACAAGTGCTGCCTATCAGTGCCAATCAGTGCCACCTATCAGTGCCCATCAGTGCCGCCTATCAGTGCCACATATCATTGCCACATATCAGTGCCACCTATCAGTACCCATAAGTGCGGCATATTAGTGCCTCCTCATCAGTGCCACCTAATCAGTACCCATAAGTGCCACCTCATCAGTGCCCACCAGTTAAGCCTGTCAGTGCCGCCTCATCAGCGCACATCAGTGAAGGAGAATAATTACTTATTTACCAAATTTACTGACAGAAACTAAGTAAAAACTTTTTTTTGTTCAACATTTTGTTTTTTTTAAATAAAAAATAAAAAACCCAGCAGTGATTAAATACCACCAAAAGAAAGCTCTATTTGTGTGAAGAAAATGATAACAATTTAACTTGGGTACAGTGTAGCATGACCGTGCAATTGTCATTCAAAGTGCGACAGCGCTAAAAGCTAAAAAATAGCCTGGGCAGGAAGTGAACTGTAGGCAATTGGTTAATGTTGACCTCAATTGCTACCTACGCTGCTGATCACTGATTTAGTGCTGAGGAAATGTTCTTTGAATATCCTGTAGATAGAAACTATGAAATAATATTGTGGAATTTATTTGGTAATGGACTTGAGCATGTTCACTTTCAGTGTGAATTTTCACTTTGCAAAGTGCATTTTCGCTTATCTTAGTGATTGAGGTAAAACAAAGTAAAAATTCACCTTGAAAAGAACAACCAATAATGTGCAAGAAAAATGAAAAATGAAAAAGCAAAAGGATTTTTGCTTGCACAAATTTTAAAGTTTGAAATCAGAACTTCCCATCATTTGCAACTCAGAATTTTATCTTTGCAAAGGACATTTTTGATAGTTAAGCTTAGTGAATGAGGTGAAATGCTGATTTCAATCTTCCAGTTTTATTATTTTTTTACCTAGTTGTGGAGACTGTAATATTGGTTAGCGGCAGGCTAATTGACCACTGCCTTCTTTTGTATTGTATCCCTATATACAGTTTCTTACAACATTAATCTTAATGCCTAGTACACACAGGCCTAATGCCGGGCGACATTGTCCGGTCCAATAAAAAATGGCCAACATTCAGCCCGTGTGTATGGCAGCTGGTCCGACAGAAGCCATCCGGGCAAATTACCGTATATAAAACATTTTTACTATTTATCTATGGTAACAGCATGTTATTTTTTTTTTTTTGTCTATTGATTGCATAAAAAAGAAAAAAACATTTTTGCAAGACAATATCAGCAAAAAAAAAAACATTGTTTGTTCCAAGAAAAAATTATATCTGCATTATATTGTTACCCTTAATGACAAAGCAATTGCTGAATAAACAGATCAATATCAGAAATGTAATAATTGCTCTGGTCCATAGAAAAGTACAGGTGCTGAAGTGGTTCATTTTCCGTGTTAGTAGGTATTCTTTGCAAGTGATTTTTTTACTTTGTTCCACTTTGAAAGTGAACTACTACTTTAGTAAGTCAAGTTTAATGAGTTTCAATCTCCTGGTTCCCCACTATGAGCTGTGGTTTCTCCTGCTGACCCCATACATCACTATAGGATGCATTGATTAAAAAAAGCATCAAGGGATGTCGTCGCAGAAATAAAGTAGCGATTGGCAGCACCAATACACATCTTTTATTGCTTTTATTTAAAGCTTATTTACTGCTTATGAGAAATGAAGCCTGGATGGCAGCAGTGCTGAAAAATCAAACAGACAGCAGGGGAATGAAAGGAACCAGCTAACTCATTTGGCATGGTACTTCCTCTTTCTCATAGCAGCTCAAATTAACCCCATGTCGTCTCAGAAATAGCGTAGCGCTTGAAAGTACGGTTACACATCTTTCATTGCTTTTATTTAAAGAGAAGTGTTGTAATAAATAAAACGCTACCCCCATAGGGGCCTCTGGTGAATGTGGTTCGTCTCCCACCCTGCACAGCCAGGCACACGAATTTCCAGTCACAGTGTCAAGAAGAAGCAGTCCTTGCAACTTTGTTTTTTTTGTTTTATTAGGGGAATAGAACTTGGATGGGGATACGGTGCATATGGGATGTCCACTTGATTTAAGGAAATTGGTAGGGACTCAACTATATACACTTCAGTATATACAATCTCTTCTCCTCAACCTCCAGCACATACACTTGCTTGCAGACTATCACTCCCTGGACCAGCTAGCACTGATGTGGGGATCTAACACTGGCTCAGTCAGATCCAAAGCAAATGCCCTATGCAGGCAGGGACTGCATGCCCCTATGGTGTAGCAAAAATGGTAGTTCTTAGTGCTAGTTGCCCTACATGTGGCTACTCCTCCCACCTCTTCATGCACTGCCAGCCCTCCTGGATGCAGCTGCCCATTTCCACTGCCCATGCCACTGCAGTCCTCCTGACTGGCTCTGCACCTATTCCAGATTGCTCCATCACAGTCCTCTCAGACGTGCCTCCCAGTCCTCCCGACCACTCACCAGCCCTCTTGACGGTTCCTGTTGCTCCTTGAGATTTGGCTGGCAGTGTTCTCCTGCTGTCCTCTCTTTGCTCCCAGTGCCTCCTGGCCAGGACACTTCTGTGTGTCTTGAAGAGGTTCCCATCCACATCCAAGCGGAGGCCCAAGGTCACCCCCCCCCAGACTGTCTCAGTGATGCTGCCTGTTAGTCATCCAGCTCTCCCTGGATCTCTGTCCAAACCCGGAAAAACACAGACAAGCTTGGCTGTCAGCCAAGCCTGCACAAATTTACCTACCTAAAAAATCTCACCTTTAGCACTTTAGCAATGCTAGGGGGTGCTACATAAAGATAAAAAAAAATCATACTCACCTAGTTGGATGCAGCACTTATCTGGTGTTGCATCTTTCCCCCACTGCTTCTACCCCAAGAACTGAGCAATCAAAGATCGCTGATTGTTCAGTTCTCAGACTATCAATCATTGGCTCTCTACTCTGCCCCTTCAGAGCTCACTGAAGTGCCGGGCTGTGCAGGGGGCACACTGATAGGCTGAGCCAGCTGCCAGTCCAGGCATCTGAATAGATCCTGACATTAAATTCGGGAACCCTCCAGCATCTATACAGGCTGAGTGACGTCAGCCAACAGCCTGTTGTCGGCTGAATCTGTGTCACAAGAGTGCACAAACAAGTGGACTTCTTTGACCTACAGGAGAAGTAGGGCCAAAATAGGATAGGGCCATGTGATCAGCTGCGTCCAATCATAGCTGATCACATGTAAACAAGGAAGTGCTGATAATGGGCTTTCCTCTCCTCACACTATCTCAACTGATATAAAATGGTGTCTCGTTACCAAGGTATAACAAAAGAAACATCTCATGAAAGGTAAAAGCAAAGAGCTTTCTCAAGACTTTTGCAATCTTATTGTTGCAAAACATACTGATAGCATTGGTTACAGAATGATTTCTAAACTTCTGAATGTTCCAGTGAGCACTGTTGGGTTCATAATCCGGAAGTGGAAATAACATAATTTCACTATAAACCGGCCATGACCAGGTGCTACTTACAAGATTTCTGACAGAGAAGTAAAAAGAATTATCAGAAGAATTGTCCAAGAGCCAAGGACCACTTGTGGAGAACTTCAGAAATACCTGGAATTGGCAGGTACAATTGTTTAAAAGAAAACAATAAGTAATGCACTCACCCGGCATCGCCCGTATGCACGCTCACCACGCAAGACTCCATTGCTGAAGAAAAAGCATGTTGAAGCTTGTTTAAAGTTTGCTGCACAGCATTTTGACAAGTCTGTGAAATACTCGGAGAATATAGTCTGGTCAGATGAGACCAAAAATGAACTCTTTGGATGCCATATTACCCACCATGTTTGGAGGTCAAATGGCACAACAGTGAAGTTTGGAGGTGGGAACATCATGATGTGGGGCTGTTTTTCAGCATCCGGTACTGGCCAACTTCATATCATTGAAGGAAGGATGAATGGAAAAATGGACCAAGACATTCTTGATAAAAATCTGCTGCCGTCTATCAAGAATGATGAAGGTGAAACGAGGGTGGATATTTCAGCAAGACAATGATCCCAAACACAAAGCCAAGGAAACTCTTAATTGATTTCAAAGAAAGAAAGTAAAGCTGCTAGAATGGCTCAGCCAATCACCTGACTTGAATCCAATAGAAAATCTATGTAAAGAATTAAAGATCAGAGTTCATAGAAGTGGCCCACAGAACCTTAAAGATTTGAAGACTGTTTGTGTGGAAGAATGGGCCAAAATCACACCTGAGAAATGCATGTGACTAGTTTCTCCATACAGGAGGTGTCTTGAAGCTGTCATTACCAGCAAAGGATTTTGTACAAAATATTAAATAAATTTCAGTTAGCGTGTTCAATACTTTTTCCCTGTGTCATTCAATTTTATTACACATAACTTAATTTCTGAACTTATTTGTTTTGTTTTCTTTGTATTTATGGATTGTATGGGTTGTTACCAACATGTGGTGAAAATGTCATGTCAATAGCACCTTTAAAAATATATTTACCTAGAAAAATGGTGACGTGTTCAATATTTATTTTACCCGCTGTATATTTATGGATTGTAGGGTTAACCTGAGCTGCTATGAGTAAGCGCTAGTACACTGCAAAACTAATTAGAGGGTTCCCTTCACTTCCCTGCTGTCTGCTTGGTGTTTTTACCCAGTTTTATTTGTACTAAAGGTGGTTTCAGCAGTCTGGCCGTTCAGAATTCTTTTCTCATTAATACTTCAGCTCTGAGCTGTTACCTGAATATGCTACTGTTACAGATGGTAATCTGCTGGACCTGGAGCAGTATATTTCATTCTTATGTACTGCTTTTTAAAGAAGATGTAAACATTTAAATGTGCATAGCCTGGCCACAGTTCTACTTTATGGTATAGAAAAATGTAGGTTACTTAGGAAAATGCTTGCAAACACTATAATATTTACTAAAGCCAACCAAAGCGTCATAGTTTTGACATTTTTTTAGAATTTGATGGAGAAGTATAAAATCTCATAAATAAGACAGTTATTCAAAATGTAAACAAATTACAGTTGTGTTTATTTACAATCTCAATAGGGGGTCAAGGCATCTGAATAATGTAACAAGGAAGATGGGAGGAGGGATATTTGCAGGTACTTATGATTAAGGCCATTGCTAAATAGGCCATTTTTATAGCTCATAGCAGATATTAAAATGTTACTAAACCCACAACAGTAAAATCAGTCTGTATATGCAGTAAAGCATGCTTGTTATACTCACTGTGGAACCTAAGGGGTTAATCCTCTGCATTGTGTAAAAAAGCTGCTTGTTCCCCTTCTTGCATTGTCTCCAAAACATGTCTGGATAACACAAAGTTACTGGAGTCAGGCTGCACATGCTCAGTTTGGAGTGTATTGCTAGAGAGTTTTTTTTATTTCTTGGGCGAGTGCATGTGATCAGCACAGGGCCAATCAGCACTGCCCAGACAGAGGGTCAGGGGAATTTTTTTTTTTTTTATCATGGTAAGGCCATAACATTACTTTATAAATAGGACCCTATGGGGTTGATTTACAGTGCCTTGCAAAAGTATTCAGCCCCCTTGAATTTTTCAACCTTTTGCCACATTTCAGGCTTCAAACATAAAAATATAAAATTTAAATTTTTTGTGAAGAATCACCAACAAGTGGGACACAATTGTGAAGTGGAACGAAATCTATTGGATATTTTAAACTTTTTTAGCAAATAAAAAACTGAAAAGTGGTGCGTGCAAAATTATTCGGCCCCTTTACTTTCAGTGCAGCAAACTCACTCCAGAAGTTCAGCGAGGATCTCTGAATGATCCAATGTTGTCCTAAATGACTGATGGTGATAAATAGAATCCACCTGTGTGTAATCAAGTCTCTGTATAAATGCACCTGCTCTGTGATAGTCTCAGGGTTCTGTTGAAAGCGCAGAGAGCATCATGAAGACCAAGGAACACACCAGGCAGGTCCGTAATACTGTTATGGAGAAGTTTAAAGCCGGATTTGGATACAAAAAGATTTCCCAAGCTTTAAACATCCCAAGGAGCACTGTGCAAGCGATCATTTTGAAATGGAAGGAGTATCAGACCACTGCAAATCTACCAAGACCTGGCTGTCCCTCTAAACTTTCAGCTCAGACAAGAAGAAGACTGATCAGAGATGCAGCCAAGAGGCCCATGATCACTCTGGATGAACTGCAGAGAACTACAGCTGAGGTGGGAGAGCCTGTCCATAGGACAACAATCAGTCGTACACTGCACAAATCTGGCCTTTATGGAAGAGTGGCAAAAAGAAAGCCATTTCTCAAAGATATCTATAAAAAGTCTTGTCTAAAGTTTGCCACAAGCCACCTGGGAGACACACCAAACATGTGGAAGAAGGTGCTCTGGTCCGATGAAACCAAAATCAAACTTTTTGGCCACAATGCAAAACGATATGTTTGGCGTAAAAGCAACACAGCTCATCACACTCAACACACCATCCCCACTGTCAAACATGGTGGTGGCAGCATCATGGTTTGGGCCTGCTTTTCTTCAGCAGGGACAGGGAGATGGTTAAAATTGAGGGGAAGATGGATGCAGCCAAATACAGGACCATTCTGGATGAAAACCTGTTGGAGTCTGCAAAAGACCTGAAACTGGGACGGAGATTTATCTTCCAACAAGACAATGATCCCAAACATACAGCAAAATCTACAAAGGAATGGTTCACAAATAAACGTATCCAGGTGTTAGAATGGCCAAGTCAAAGTCCAGACCTGAATCCAATCGAGAATCTGTGGAAAGAGCTGAAAACTGCTGTTCACAAACGCTCTCCATCCAACCTCACTGAGCTCGAGCTGTTTTGCAAGGAAGAATGGGCAAGAATTTCAGTCTCTCGATGTGCAAAACTGATAGAGACATACCCCAAGCGACTTGCAGCTGTAATCGCAGCAAAAGGTGGCTCTACAAAGTATTAACGCAAGGGGGCCGAATAATTTTGCACGCCCCACTTTTCATTTTTTTTATTAGTTAAAAAAGTTTCAACAATCCAATAGATTTCGTTCCACTTCTCAATTGTGTCCCACTTGTTGGTGATTCTTCACAAAAAATAAAAATTTTATATCTTTATGGTTGAAGCCTGAAATGTGGCAAAAGGTTGAAAAGTTCAAGGGGGCCGAATACTTTTGCAAGGCACTGTTCTAAAGGCGAATCCACTCTGCACTGCCAGTGCACTGGCAGTGCACTTGGAAGTGCAATTGCTGTAGATCTGAGGGGGAGATCTGAAATGAGGGGAAGCTCTGCTGATTTTATCATCCAATCATTTGCAAACTAAAATGCTGTTTTTTTATTTTCCTTGCATGTCCCCCTCAGATCTACAGCGACTGCACTTCCAAGTGCACTTTCAGTGCACTTGTAGTGCAAAGTGGATTTGCCTTTAGTAAATAACCCCTCTATCTTACATGTGAGTTTTAACTGTGCGGTTAAACTAAATTTGTATAATATTGCCAGTTTAGTAAAAAAAAAGCAGGTCATTTGTTTAAAACAATCTGTAAAATTTTCCAAGATTTGATAGTTTTGTACAGATTTTAAAATGTGTGTGGGCTTTTGTTAGAACTAATGTAATAAAAACACAGTTTGGGTGAGGTTGTAAATAAAGTGTTTATATAGCTGAAACGTGTTTAAATAGATGTTAGCAGAATGTAAACCAGATACACTTTAGAATCTTTTTACAAATTTTTTTTCTACATTTTGATTGGAAGATATTTTTTGTAATATTACTTGGGATTTAGTAATCTAACTTATTTAGTAAAGTTTGCACAGCCGGTAAAGCTAGAGAAGTGATGGATTGTGTGTTGCCACAGTCATTCAGTGATTCATGATTCATCCCACACAGCGACACCTGATATCTAATTATTATTTTTTCCAAAAAGTTATGATTTTTTCTAGTACTTAAACTTGCTGCCTCCAAACACACAGCCTGTGCCTTGCGATCAAAGTAAAAAAAAAAGTAAAAGGCTGCCTCCATGTATACAGACAGTTACAATCTATACTTAGAAGCAGGGTTTTTAATACAAAAATAACCTCCCCTCCCATGTTACACCAGGATTAGGCCATATATGTTCTTGTATACTAATTAATTTGTCCATGTGGTAGCTATCAATTCAGACCCGGGGGGGGGGGGGGGTCTTGGTTCTTCAATGCATTTCACAGGATATTTTGCTGCCTCACCAGGAAGCTGTGGATGCCATCTAAATATTGTTTATAGCATTAGGATGTCCACACTGGGGGAATCATTGGAATCCATTTCCAACTGTTCAGGGTATATAAGCAGAATGTAAAATTGTTGTACCAAGAGGAAGGAACAAAGCTCCCATGGAGGGTCAGGTAGCCATTATAGAGAGCTGATTTATGATTTTCTAGTCTATGGCTGACAGGGCCTTATATCTCCGGAGTTGCACTCATTTCTGACTCTCCAAAATGGAGGAAGCAAATTTGGTGGAGTGATTGAGGGTTGACAATGATTTATGTATATAATAGGACAACTATTGACTAGCACATAGGGCCCTGTCAGCCGATGTGGGAAACCATAAATCAGCCTCATGTAATGACTAGAGGACCCTCCAGGGGAACTGAACTTTCTTCTCTTCCTGTTGGTACAAGATAGGTTCTTTATCCCTTGTTGCAGTATATCATAAATAGCTGGTGTTGGGTTGCCATAACATCCTAATGCAACCAATGATATTTAAATGACATCCTGATGAAGCAGGACAATATCCCGTGAAGCACATTGAAGAACCAAGACCCCCACCCAGGGTCTTCATCAATGGCCACTACATGGACAATTAATGAGTAATTTATACAAGAATATGTATGGCTTAACTCTGGGGTGATATGGAGGGTATTTTCTGTGGACAAAGCTATAAATCTTACATTCCTCTTGTAAAGGATAACAGTTATACCTACCATTCCTGCTGATTCCCAAATGATCCCTATCATTCTCTTTAAAGGTGTTTTTTTTTATAAATATGGGATAATAAAATGAACATTTTATTTCTATATTGGTGTGTATGTTGTATATTCCTGACTAGCACCTGAAAAGTCAATTTTTTTTGTGTTTGGTTGGATATTCTGCTATGGTATTAACAATTCAGTCCTCTACAGGTCACATACTGTATATTAGCATTGCATGAGTTTTAACAAATGTCATTGAAGGTTTATGTTATATATTATATATTATATGTTTATGTCCATGGATACTGACTGAGAGACCATATCACTGATATCCCCATACTAAATTAGTAAGTAAGTAAGAAGGTATGCCTACTATGATCTTATAATGACTCCCAGTGTTTTAATAATATAATCCCTGCATCTCTAGCACTTCTTCTAATTTATGGCCAGTATATTATCTAACTTCAAATTTTCACTGCATTAAACCTAGGGGCAGCGGTGAGGATGTCTAAAAATGGTGAGGGTGATTTACTTGAGGAGATACAAATCTTTAATTAATAATATTAATTTCTGTACAGAAAACATAAGTAAACAGGAATTCACTTTTATCAAAATTGAATAATAGAAGTGAATATTTGATCAACTTATTGAATGAAGATTCTCAACTCCCTAAAACAGCCTCATTACTTCAAGATTCTGAAAGAAGCAACCAATCAACTACCTTAGGAATGACTGATATTTCAATCAGTCTCTACACTGTCTACAGTTACCATTAAAAATAAAATTGATGTTGGAACTACCGGTCGCGACCGGAAGTGACGTCACCCGGCTCCTACAGATGCGTTGCATCCCAGATCACCAGACTTTCTCAAGGGCTCTCTCAGCCCTTGAGAATGTCACGTGATCTGTGGTGCAATGCGTCAGTAGTTGGGTGACGTCACTTCTGATCGTGGCCAAGACCGAAAGTTCTGACTGAATCGACGCTGATTGTCTTTTACTTCTATGTAAGTTACTAATCTGGAATAAACCCCTGCTTTTTACAAAATACTGCACTATGGGGATTTGCTTTATCTTGTAAAGCCCCCAATAAATGGAGGAGAGGAGAAGCAGTACGGCACCGTGGGAGAGTTATTAACAATAACCTTCTTAACACTGCCCCACACATCTCGTCCCTGGTCTGTGATCTGAGGAGAGGAGAGAAGATTATGATCTGCTGTTGAGGATTTGACATATTTAAAAGCGCTGTTATACTTTTGTGGTCTTTAATTAAGTTGAGCTTCTAAAGCCTTGTACACACGGTACAATTGTATTTCGTGTTTGGTGGGCATTGATTCCAAGCATGCGTGTGTAGCACTAACAATATTTGTTTTTAAATATTTGTAATGCTGTAAGAGCCCTTGCACACTGGGGCGTTTGAAAAACACCCTAAAAATATATAGCGCTATTTACGCGTTTTTGCCGCGTTTTTACAGCGTTAGCGCTAAAAATAGCACCAACGCACATGCGTTTTTATAGCGTTTTTAAAGTGTTTATAAAGCGTCGGCGTTATATAACAACCCCACCCCCTGACATCACATCCTGTGTACTTCCTGGTTAAACAAGACGAAGATGGAGTATTATGAGCTGCTATTGATGTTTGTGCTACTCTTTTGGGAAGAAATCCTGAAAAAGAGACCACAACGTCGTTTTTGGGTTCACCCTATACAGCAAATGCATGATGAAAGAGGACAATTCGTGCTGCTTTATCAGGACCTCAGGGTGCACCCTGATAAATTCCGCAATTATACCAGGATGAGCATCACAACGTAAATATAGTCACAATATGCCATACCCAGAAACCCACCCTCTATAGACCCAAACCCCTAACCCTATAGTCCCAAAACCCCCTCCCATAATCCAAAAACCCTTAACCCTAACCCTAATTCCACCCCCCATAGTCCCAAACCCCTAACCCTAACCCTAATCCCACCCCCCATAGTCCCAACCCCTAACCCTAACCCTAATCCCACCCCCCATAGTCTCAAACCCCTAACCCTAACCCTAATCCCACCCCCCATAGTCCCAAACCCCTAACCCTAACCCTAATCCCACCCCCCATAGTCCCAAACCCCTAACCCTAACCCTAATCCCACCCCCCATAGTCCCAAACCCCTAACCCTAACCCTAATCCCACCCCCCATAGTCCCCGAAACCCTAACCCTAACCCTAATCCCACCCCCCATAGTCCCCGAAACCCTAACCCTAATCCCACCCCCCATAGTCCCAAACCCCTAACCCTAACCCTAATCCCACCCCCCATAGTCCCAAACCCCTAACCCTAACCCCACCCCCCATAGTCCCAAACCCCTAACCCTAACACCACCCCCCATAGTCCCCGAAACCCTAACCTTAATCCCACCCCCCCATAGTCCCAAACCCCTAACCCTAATCCCACCCCCCATAGTCCCCGAAACCCTAACCCTAATCCCACCCCCCATAGTCCCCGAAACCCTAACCCTAATCCCACCCTCCATAGTCCCAAACCCCTAACCCTAACCCTAATCCCACCCCCCATAGTCCCCGAAACCCTAACCCTAACCCTAATCCCACCCCCCATAGTCCCCGAAACCCTAACCCTAATCCCACCCCCCATAGTCCCAAACCCCTAACCCTAACCCTAATCCCAACCCCCATAGTCCCAAACCCCTAACCCTAACCCTAATCCCACCCCCCATAGTCCCTGAAACCCTAACCCTAATCCCACCCCCCATAGTCCCAAACCCCTAACCCTAATCCCACCCCCCATAGTCCCCGAAACCCTAACCCTAATCCCACCTCCCATAGTCCCTGAAACCCTAACCCTAATCCCACCCCCCATAGTCCCAAACCCCTAACCCTAACCCTAATCCCACCCCCCATAGTCCCAAACCCCTAACCCTAACCCCACCCCCCATAGTCCCCGAAACCCTAACCCTAATCCCACCCCCCATAGTCCCAAACCCCTAACCCTAATCCCACCCCCATAGTCCCCGAAACCCTAACCCTAACCCTAATCCCACCCCCCATAGTCCCCAAAACCCTAACCCTAATCCCACCCCCCATAGTCCCAAACCCCTAACCCTAACCCTAATCCCACCCCCCATAGTCCCTGAAACCCTAACCCTAATCCCACCCCCCATAGTCCCAAACCCCTAACCCTAACCCTAATCCCACCCCCCATAGTCCCAAACCCCTAACCCTAACCCTAATCCCACCCCCCATAGTCCCAAACCCCTAACCCTAACCCTAATCCCACCCCCATAGTCCCCGAAACCCTAACCCTAATCCCACCCCCCATAGTCCCAAACCCCTAACCCTAATCCCACCCCCCATAGTCCCCGAAACCCTAACCCTAACCCTAATCCCACCCCCCATAGTCCCCAAAACCCTAACCCTAATCCCACCCCCCATAGTCCCAAACCCCTAACCCTAACCCTAATCCCACCCCCATAGTCCCAAACCCCTAACCATAATCCCACCCCCCATAGTCCCAAATCCCTAACCCTAACCCTAATCCCACCCCCCATAGTCCCCGAAACCCTAACCCTAATCCCACCCCCCATAGTCCCAAACCCCTAACCCTAATCCCACCCCCCATAGTCCCCGAAACCCTAACCCTAACCCTAATCCCACCCCCATAGTCCCCGAAACCCTAACCCTAATCCCCACCCCCCATAGTCCCAAACCCCTAACCCTAACCCTAATCCCACCCCCCTTAGTCCCAAACCCCTAACCCTAGCCCCACCCCCCATAGTCCCAAACCCCTAACCCTAACCCTACCCCCCTAGTCCCCGAAACCCTAACCCTAATCCCACCCCCCATAGTCCCAAACCCCTAACCCTAATCCCACCCCCCATAGTCCCCGAAACCCTAACCCTAACCCTAATCCCACCCCCCATAGTCCCCGAAACCCTAACCCTAATCCCACCCCCCATAGTCCCAAACCTCTAACCCTAACCCTAATCCCACCCCCCATAGTCCCAAACCCCTAACCCTAATCCCACCCCCCATAGTCCCAAACCCCTAACCCTAATCCCACCCCCCATAGTCCCCGAAACCCTAACCCTAATCCCACCCCCCATAGTCCCAACCCCTAACCCTAACCCTAATCCCACCCCCCATAGTCCCAAACCCCTAACCCTAACCCTAATCCCACCCCCCATAGTCCCCGAAACCCTAACCCTAATCCCACCCCCCATAGTCCCAAACCCCTAACCCTAACCCTAATCCCACCCCCCTTAGTCCCCGAAACCCTAACCCTAATCCCACCCCCATAGTCCCCGAAACCCTAACCCTAATCCCACCCCCCATAGTCCCCAAAACCCTAACCCTAATCCCACCCCCCATAGTCCCCGAAACCCTAACCCTAATCCCACCCCCCATAGTCCCAAACCCCTAACCCTAACCATAATCCCACTTCCCATAGTCCCAGAAACCATTTTTATAGTTTATTGAAACAATACCATGACCCTGATACCTTCCCACATAGTCACTATTAACTTTTGATTTAATGGCTTAATCATGTACCATTTTTAACATATGACCTATGTTCCTTATCAGATTTGACTTTCTTCTGGAGCTTTTAACACCAGCCTTGGTGAGACAGGATACAAACTGCAGAGATGCCATTATACCATGTGAACGTTTACTTATAACGTTGAGGTAATTGATATGATGATTGAACATGTGCACCTATACTACGCATCAGACAAACACACACACATTGAACCCGAAAAGTACACATTTATTAGTATTCTTTCAAATATAACAGCACAACATGTGCAAATAAAACACATAGATGTCTTATAAAATAATGTATATATATAAAGGCACAACATGTGCAAATAATAAACAGATAACCAATACGTATATACACATATATATACGACCTTTAGTAGCTCATGAACTTTATTCTTATAAAATATAGAAACAGTATAAAGATATAATCAAAGAATAATTCCAAATATATGAAACAACAATTCTTTATTCATTGAAAGTTATTAAACAATTTATAAATCTTGATAAGATGGTGGAAGAGGATGAGGATCCTCTCGAGGTGGTGGAAGGGGATGTTGGGATGGTGGTCTATATACAGGCGGATCATACGGGCCACCATGAAAACGGGCATTATGGTATTGCGGCATGGGGACCTGGCCTTGTGCTATGGGTGGGTAGGACATGTTACGTATGTCATAAGATGTACCTACTGCCACTTGATTCGCATAACCCCCTTGCTGAATAGGATTAGGTAAATCAAAGGCTTGTGAACGCTGAGAAGCTGATGCAGATCTTTGCTGATAAGATTTATGAGTCTTATCATGTCCACCCTCATATCGCACTGCAAAGCAGGGTCTATCTTCTCCATTTGAGGGATCAGACTTCGGACAAATAATGACATTTCCCCTGATTCATTTCTCTGTGCGTTCAGAAGGTTTTTTACGACGTCAATAAATTCTTGCGTTTGATTTTTCACTTTTTTGGGTCTCGATCTCGATACTTGTTTTTCTGTAGTTTCCGCTGGCTCTTGTGCATTTACTATATCTTCATCTTCAAACAGTAACTGGGTCTCATCAATTTGATTATCCTCTAATTGTGTCTGATCTGCGTTCTCCTCGGTATCAGAGCTCATATTGCTTTCAGTTCTGAAAAATATAAATAAGTAAATTAAGTTATATAATTATTGATAGAATTATAAAGATTTCTATCATTACCAGCATTAACATGTAAGAATACGTACTGTCTCAGCTGCATTACGGGCTTCAAGAATTGGAGCTCTGTGTAATGACAATAAACGCGGCTCGACTTGCCACCTGAACCACTTCTTGTTTTTTGTTGCTTTAGGTATTCTCTGCGATAGTTGTCTCTCATAGTCTTCCACCTTATTTTAAGCATATGTACTGAAAGATAAAATGTATATTTCTTTAATTACAGATATCTTGCAACTGGAAATACGTACACATCATTACAATACGAATTTCGTGTGGGAATAACAACCATTGGATATATTGTTAAGCATACATGTGATGCTATTTGGGACCTAAGAAATATGTTTATGCCAATTCCAAACAAAGATAAATGGGAAGATGTTGCTCAGCGGTTCATGATCAAGACAAATTTACCTAACTGTCTTGGGGCCATAGATGGAAAACATATAAGGATGATAAAACCCTGTCATAGTGGTAGTCATTACTACAATTACAAAAAATATTTCTCTATTGTATTGATGGCTGTAGTGGACGCAGCCTATAGATTCCTTTTTGTTGATCTCGGAGCATTTGGGAGCTGTGCGGACTCTACCGTCTTTCAAAATTCTAAATTTGGAAAAAGGCTATTTGCAAATCAACTGGATTTGCCTGTTAACAGACCATTACCTGGGACAAATGGTCCAAACATGCCTTATGTCTTCGTGGCCGATGACGCATTTGCAATAAATGAACATCTTATGAAACCCTATTCCCAGAGAAATCTGGACACCAGGAGGAGGATTTTCAATCATCGTCTTTGTCGGGCACGTAGACTGGTCGAATGTTCTTTTGGCATACTTGCCAACAAATGGCAAATATTACATAAACCCATAAACCTCAAAGTAGAGAATGCCTGCAAAGTCATAAAAGCAGCGTGTGTGCTGCACAATCTGGTAAGGGAAAGAGATGGCATAAATTTCGAGGATACCCTGGCACATAATTTGGAACCCGCCGCATTCCCACATGTTCGTGGTCCCAGAGTGGGTTTTGATATACGCGATGAATTTGCTGATTATTTCCTGAGCCCTGCAGGTGCACTAAATTGGCAAGAGGATATGATTTGATCCAATATTGATGTTTATTAACCATAGTAATATTGCAGTTTATATATATTCTGCACAGATTAGTTACTTGATGTTTATATGTAATGCATGAAATGTTATAATAAAAATTATTATCTTTTTTTGTGCGTCTTTAATAGTCCATTCATCATACATAAAATCTAATAACATGTATACAATCATATTGTTATTAACTATATCAGTTAGGTAGTATAGAATTAGTGTTTTAGGACTATGGGAGGTGGGATTAGGGTTAGGGGTTTGGGACTATGGGAAGTGGGATTAGGGTTAGGGTTAGGGGTTTGGGACTATGGGGGGTGGGATTAGGGTTAGGGTTAGGGGTTTGGGACTATGGGGGGTGGGATTAGGGTTAGGGTTAGGGGTTTGGGACTATGGGGGGTGGGATTAGGGTTAGGGTTAGGGGTTTGGGACTATGGGGGGTGGGATTTGGGTTAGGGTTAGGGGTTTGGGACTATGGGGGGTGGGATTAGGGTTAGGGTTAGGGTTTCGGGGACTATGGGGGGTGGGATTAGGGTTAGGGTTAGGGGTTTGGGACTATGGGGGGGTGGGATTAGGGTTAGGGTTAGGGGTTTGGGACTATGGGGGGTGGGATTAGGGTTAGGGTTAGGGGTTTGGGACTATGGGGGGTGGGATTAGGGTTAGGGTTAGGGGTTTGGGACTATGAGGGGTGGGATTAGGGTTAGGGTTAGGGGTTTGGGACTATGGGGGGTGGGATTAGGGTTAGGGTTAGGGGTTTGGGACTATGGGGGGTGCGATTAGGGTTAGGGGTTTGGGACTATGGGGGGTGGGATTAGGGTTAGGGTTTCGGGGACTATGGGGGGTGGGATTAGGGTTAGGGTTAGGGGTTTGGGACTATGGGGGGTGGGATTAGGGTTAGGGTTTCGGGGACTATGGGGGGTGGGATTAGGGTTAGGGGTTTGGGACTATGGGGTGGGATTAGGGTTAGGGTTAGGGGTTTGGGACTATGGGGGGTGGGATTAGGGTTAGGGTTAGGGGTTTGGGACTATGGGGGGTGGGATTAGGGTTAGGGTTAGGGTTTCGGGGACTATGGGGGGTGGGATTAGGGTTAGGGTTAGGGGTTTGGGACTATGGGGGGTGGGATTAGGGTTAGGGTTAGGGGTTTGGGACTATGGGGGGTGGGATTAGGGTTAGGGTTAGGGGTTTGGGAATATGGGGGGTGGGATTAGGGTTAGGGGTTTGGGACTATGGGGGGTGGGATTAGGGTTAGGGTTAGGGTTTTGGGGACTATGGGGGGTGGGATTAGGGTTAGGGTTAGGGGTTTGGGACTATGGGGGGTGGGATTAGGGTTAGGGGTTTGGGACTATGGGGGGGTGGGATTAGGGTTAGGTTTAGGGGTTTGGGACTATGGGGGTGGGATTAGGGTTAGGGTTAGGGGTTTGGGACTATGGGGGGTGGGATTAGGGTTAGGGTTAGGGGTTTGGGACTATGGGGGGTGGGATTAGGGTTAGGGTTTCGGGGACTATGGGGGGCGGGATTAGGGTTAGGGTTAGGGGTTTGGGACTATGGGGGGTGGGATTAGAGTTAGGGTTAGGGGTTTGGGACTATGGGGGGTGGGATTAGGGTTAGGGTTTCGGGGACTATGGGGGGTGGGATTAGGGTTAGGGGTTTGGGACTATGGGGGGTGGGATTAGGGTTAGGGGTTTGGGACTATGGGGGGTGGGATTAGGGTTAGGGGTTTGGGACTATGGGGGGTGGGATTAGGGTTAGGGTTTCGGGGACTATGGGGGTGGGATTAGGGTTAGGGGTTTGGGACTATGGGGGGTGAGATTAGGGTTAGGGTTTCGAGGACTATGGGGGGTGGGATTAGGGTTAGGGGTTTGGGACTATGGGGGGTGGCATTAGGGTTAGGGTTAGGGGTTTGGGACTATGGGGGGTGGGATTAGGGTTAGGGTTAGGGGTTTGGGACTATGGGGGGTGGGATTAGGGTTAGGGTTAGGGTTTCGGGGACTATGGGGGGTGGGATTAGGGTTAGGGTTAGGGGTTTGGGACTATGGGGGGTGGGATTAGGGTTAGGGGTTTGGGACTATGGGGGGTGGGATTAGGGTTAGGGTTAGGGGTTTGGGACTATGGGGGGTGGGATTAGGGTTAGGGGTTTGGGACTATGGGGGGTGGGATTAGGGTTAGGGTTAGGGTTTCAGGGACTATGGGGGGTGGGATTAGGGTTAGGGTTAGGGGTTTGCGACTATGGGGGGTGGGATTAGGGTTAGGGGTTTGGGACTATGTGGGGTGGGATTAGGGTTAGAGTTAGGGGTTTGGGACTAAGGGGGGTGGGATTAGGGTTAGGGTTAGGGGTTTGGGACTATGGGGGGTGGGATTAGGGTTAAGGTTAGGGTTTCGGGGACTATGGGGGGGTGGGGTTAGGGTTAGGGGTTTGGGACTATGGGGGGTGGGATTAGGGTTAGGGTTAGGGGTTTGGGACTATGGGGGGTGGGATTAGGGTTAGGGTTTCGGGGACTATGGGGGGTGGGATTAGGGTTAGGGTTAGGGGTTTGGGACTATGGGGGGTGGGATTAGGGTTAGGGTTAGGGGTTTGGGACTATGGGGGGTGGGATTAGGGTTAGGGTTTCGGGGACTATGGGGGGTGGGATTAGGGTTAGGGTTAGGGGTTTGGGACTATGGGGGGTGGGATTAGGGTTAGGGTTAGGGGTTTGGGACTATGGGGGTGATTTCTGGGACTATTGGGTCCGGGATTGGTACTGGTACAAGGGCATACTGGCACTAGATTTGTATGTGAATTTACTTTTATTGTTTTGCTGCTTCTTGTTGAGAGACGTCCAGTTTGGAATGTGCAGGGTGGCTACTGTTTCCCATCCTGCTCTCTTTTTGTGTCTGTTAGCATACCAGGGATTTTGTTTGTCCCACAGCTCTGGGTGATCCCTCATTGTGTGGATGAACTCTTCAGGTTCAACTGCAGATGAGGCTCTTTCTGGTCTATTTATATATTCAGCTCTTGGCTGCATGTCCTGGTGTGCTTCAGCATCCATGCTTCTGTTTCTCTCTGTCTCCTGTACTCCTCTCCACAGGATATCCTGGTTTCCCAGCATCCTCCACTGCACTGCGGTCATGTGACCTTCACACAGGCTGTGGGCGGTTTTGCAGCGCTAATAGGGCGCATTTAAGGCGTTTTACATTCATTTCAATGGGGATGGGCGTTATTACAGCGCTATTTAAACCGCCCAAAATATGCTCCAAAGATGCTGCTTGCAGGAGTTTTGTCAGCGCACAGCCAGCGCAACGCCTCAGTGTACAAGGTTCCATTGACATGCATGGGCAATGTTTTGCAGACATTTTTTAGGCGCTATTTTTAGCGCTAAAACGCCTGTAAAACTCCTCAGTGTGCAAGGGCTCTAAGGTTAATAAGTTGGTATATGGAGCCATCTAGCGGCCAAAATATATAATTACAGCACCTTTATATTTCTTTTATTGTTCAGAAGTTTGACATGGAAGTATTTTGTTTGTTTACATCTGGACATTAACTTGACCTACCCACAATGCTCAGTGACTCCCACAAATCTCAGGGAACAGAACTGCATTGTGGGAAGACTATAAAAAGGCTGGGAGCGGCCATCTTAGCTCTCTTGTTCCTGGGACGCGTGGCCGGCAGCAGGGCTCTGTGGGTGTGTGTGTCCCACAGGGTTGCGGCCTATCCTGTGAAGAAGCGGAACAGCAGCCAGCGATCCTGCCATCGATCACAGTGTGCTGGAGCAGCAGAAGTGTTCATTCCGGAGACCCGTGAGGGAGGTAACTGAGGCCTCCCGGTCATCAATAAGCGGAACAGCGCAACAGCGTGATTGCAACTCCATACAGACTGAGAACTTGCGGAGTGGAGACACCCATCTGTCTGGATCCAGTGCGGTGACACGGCTAATGCCCAGAAGTTTGTTCCACACTACACACATTCAGAGTTATTACAGAGTGTTGCTGGGACTGATAGTCCCACGGAACAATTCAATTGGGAAAATCACATTTGCACAGACTTACAATCAGATTTCAACATCCAGGAATTGATACTGGATGTTTGTTCCTTTCAAGTAAGACTATTCAATCAATTTGCCTGATTCTAATTACTTTTGTGCACCACCTTCCTCCCAGCAATTGGCCAAAGGGAAACCTTGTGGATTACAAATACTGATTTTCTTAGCTAGCAGAAGACTGAAGACAACAGGACTATTTCTTCCATCACGGGGCTCCGCATTTAGTCAATAAAAGAGAGTGACTGTACTGTCAAAGCAGGGGGAGCTCCCTAGTGTCTATATTGTTCGGTATTTATATTCCTGTGTCTTTGCGCTTGCTACAGTGTGCTGGAGGTGGGAAGGTGTCCGGAGTTAAGACAATTTCACTTTGAACACTAATCCCACCTGGAGACACACCAAAAGGGGGTCTATTCAAGAACATATATATACGTATGTGTATGAGTACAAAGAAATTGGTGAATATTTACTGTACTGTTGCACTACGTTGGTGTGATAGTGTAGTCACTGCAATAACTTTTAAATACCGTTTCAGTAAAGAAATCAAATTTGTCAAATCACAAATTTTCGTGTGCAGTATTGTCTTTCTCCTGCAGGTGGAACAACAAACACCCAGGTAGAGGTATATGTGTATAATTATAGTAGAGATATTGTGAGTTAAAATCTGTATTAATATCACTACAACACTGTACTACAGCTGTGTCAAGGGGATTGAACAGGTTTAAGGGGTGTAAGATATCAGAGAACAGGCCCGATCAAAATCAGCAGCTTCTTCGGGGGTAATTGGTACATGTGGGGGCTCCTCCGGGATAACTGTCTCTCTGAAGTCAAGCACCCTCTTAGGAATCATAGAATGGATACCCCCACTGTGGTGCAGTGGTGTGAGGCAGAAGGCACCCGCTCAGAAGCGAGCGTGGCAATGGAGCTCTGGGGAGATGTCTGGGAGAAAGAACACATTAACCGAGTGGTAAAAACACTGTCCCCAGAACAAAGAGCCAAGGTGGTCGCAGTCAGACTGGATCATGAGATATTCCGCACTTACGCTTTATTAGAATGGAGAAAGGGAGTTCCAAAAAATTTCAAGGGTACAAGTGTTGAACTAGCTGATAAGACAAAATTTTATCTGACCCACCCAGGGGGAGAGTCCTACCTCCCTCCCACCGATGAGATCAGCGAAAGTTAAGGTTCCCTCTCAGTCAGTTCCGGCTGGGCCTGTCTGGGGCCCCGGCCACATTTCAGCAGTTAATGGAGAAGACAGAAGGCGACATGAACTTGATTGAGGTGCTAGTTTATCTGGATGATATCATAGTGTTTGGCCGAACCCACGAGGAGCACGAAGAGCGACTGGAAAAAGTCCTGAGGAGACTACATGATGAAGGCCTGAAGCTTTCAATGGAAAAGTGTCAGTTCTATCAGCCCTCAGTGAACTATTTAGGACACATAGTGTCTGAAGGAGTGGCAACCGACCCTAAAAAGTTAGAAGCTGTTACCTCTTGGCCCAGGCCCACAAATGTGACTAAGCTCAGGTCATTTCTGGGTTTCTGCTCTTACTATCGGAGATTTGTGGAGGGGTTTTCAAAAATAGCTCACCCCCTTACGTAGCTATTGAAGAACCAAGAAGAGGCTGATGTCAGTTCAGATAAACTTGGGAAGCGGAAAGAAGGGCACAGGATGAAGAAGGAGTCTATTCCGGATCAGTGGACTCCGCAATGCGAAGAGACAATCAGACAGTTGAAGTGGAGCCTTACCACTGCTTATGTGGATCCTGCCAAGCCCTATGAACTGCACGTGGATGCCAGCCGAGATGGGCTCGGTGGGGTGCTTTACCAAGAACATGATGGGCACTTAAGGCCCATTGCTTATGTGAGCCGAAGTCTAGCCCCTGCTGAGAAGAACTACCCCACTCACAAACTTGAATTTATGGCCTTGAAGTGGGTGGTGGTGGACAAGCTAAGAGACTACTTGTATGGTGCAGAATTTGTGGTCAAAACAGACAACAACCCCCTCACATACTACCACTGCAAAGTTGGATGCCACAGGCCACAGATGGTTGGCTGCCCTTTCAGCATTTACCTTCAGCCTGAAATACAGACCAGTGGTGGGTAACAGAGATGCAGATGCGCTGTCAAGAAGACCCCACTGTCATCTGAGCCCTCAAGAAGATTGGACTCAGCTTGTCCCAGAAGGGATAAGAGCCCTTTGTGAAGGAACGGAGCGGCAGGAGAAGGGTGGAGCCAGAGCTGAAGAGGTTGGAGTGGCTACAGCAGGGGTACCCAAGTGTTACTGTAATGTCTCTTAGATTGCAGAGAAAGGTTGACCTAAGTTATCAAGAAAAGACCTTCGGAGAGACCAACAGGAAGATCCACTCTGTAGATTGGTACTGGAGGCTTTGCAGAGTCAGCGCCCTGACCTACTTCTCAAGAGCACTCGAAGGGAAGCTCACTTGCTGCATAAGGAGTGGAGTCGGTTGCAATTATAACAAGGGGTGGTCTACTGAAGGGGCCCCTCTGAAGATCTTGAGGAGAAATGGCAACTGTTTCTGCCAGAGAAACATAGGAAGAAAGTGCTAATTGCTCTGCATGATCATCATGGCCATCTGGGGTCAGAAAAAACTCTTCAACTAATAAGAGATAGATTCTATTGGCCTTACATGAGGACAGAAGTGGAGAGTTACTGTCACTCCTGCCATAGGTGTATACAGAGAAAAACTTTGCCTCAGCAAGCTGCGCCAATGGGTCATCTATCAAGCCAGGGTCCAATGGATTTAGTCTGCATAGATTTCCTGTGTTTAGAATCCGATTTGAGCGGACAAGGAAATATCTTTGTAGTCACTGACCATTTTACCAGGTATGCTCAGGCCTTCTCCACTAAGGATCAAAAGGCAGTCACAGTGGCAAAGACGCTAGTGGAAAAGTTTTTTATCCATTATGGCTTACCACAGAGGATCCACTCAGATCAGGGCAGAGACTTTGAGAGTACTAGGGATGAGCTGAACACCCCCCTGTTCGGTTCGCACCAGAACATGCGAACAGGAAAAAAATTCGTTCGAACACGCGAACACCATTAAAGTCTATGGGACACGAACATGAATAATCAAAAGTGCTAATTTTAAAGGCTAATATGCAAGTTATTGTCAATAAAAGTGTTTGGGGACCTGGGTCCTGCCCCAGGAGACATGAATCAATGCAAAAAAAAGTTTTAAAAACGGCCGTTTTTTCAGGAGCAGTGATTTTAATAATGCTTAAAGTCAAACAATAAAAGTGTAATATCCCTTTAAATTTCATACCTGGGGGGTGTCTATAGTATGCCTGTAAAGGGGCGCATGTTTCCCGTGTTTAGAACAGTCTGACAGCAAAATGACATTTTGAAGGAAAAAACACATTTAAAACTACCCGCGGCTATTGCATTGCCGACAATACACATAGAAGTTCATTGATAAAAACGGCATGGGAATTCCCCACAGGGCAACCCCGAACCAAAATTAAAAAAAAAAAATGATGTGGGAGTCCCCCTAAATTCCATACAAGGCCCTTCAGGTCTGGTATGGATATTAAGGGGAACCCCAGCCAAAATTTAAAAAAAAAATTGACGTGGGGTTCCCCCTAAATTCCATACCAGACCCTTCAGGTCTGGTATGGATTTTAAGGGGAACCCCGCGCCAAAAAAAAAAAAAAAAACGGCGTGGGGTCCCCCTAAGAATCCATACCAGACCCTTATCCGAGCACGCAACCTGGCAGGCCGCAGGAAAAGAGGGGGGGACGAGAGTGCGGCCCCCCCCCCCTCCTGAACCGTACCAGGCCACATGCCCTCAACATTGGGAGGGTGCTTTGGGGTAGCCCCCCAAAACACCTTGTCCCCATGTTGATGAGGACAAGGGCCTCATCCTCACAACCGTGGCCGGTGGTTGTGGGGGTCTGCGGGCGGGGGGCTTATCGGAATCTGGAAGCCCCCTTTAACAAGGGGACCCCCAGATCCCGGCCCCCCCCCTGTGTGAAATGGTAAGGGGGTACTTACCCCTACCATTTCACTAAAAAACTGTCAAAAATGTTAAAAATGACAAGAGACAGTTTTTGACAATTCCTTTATTTAAATGCTTCTTCTTTCTTCCTTCATCTTCTTCTTCTTCTGGTTCTTCTGGCTCTTCTGGTTCTTCCTCCGGCGTTCTCGTCCAGCATCTTCTCCGCGGCGTCTTCTATCTTCTTCTCCTCGGGCCGCTCCGCACCCATGGCATGAGGGGAGGCTCCCGCTCTTCTCTTCATCTTCTTCTCTTCTTCATCTTCTTCTTCATCTTCTTCTTCCTTCTTCTCTTCTTCATGTCTTCTCCGGGCCGCTCCGCAGCCATGCTGTGGCATGGAGGGAGGCTCCCGCTGTGTGACGGCGTCTCTTCGTCTGACGGTTCTTAAATAACGGGGGGCGGGGCCACCCGGTGACCCCGCCCCCCTCTGACGCACGGTGACTTGACGGGACTTAACTGTGACGTCACGGGGAATGCCACAGGGAAGTCCCGTCATGTCACCGTGCGTCAGAGGGGGGCGGGGTCACCGGGTGGCCCCGCCCCCCGTTATTTAAGAACCGTCAGACGAAGAGACGCCGTCACACAGCGGGAGCCTCCCTCCATGCCACAGCATGGCTGCGGAGCGGCCCGGAGAAGACATGAAGAAGAGAAGAAGGAAGAAGAAGATGAAGAAGAAGATGAAGAAGAAGATGAAGAAGAGAAGAAGATGAAGAGAAGAGCGGGAGCCTCCCCCCATGCCATGGGGGCGGAGCGGCCCGAGGAGAAGAAGATAGAAGACACCGCGGAGAAGATGCTGGACGAGAACGCCGGAGGAAGAACCAGAAGAGCCAGAAGAACCAGAAGAAGATGAAGGAAGAAAGAAGAAGCATTTAAATAAAGGAATTGTCAAAAACTGTCTCTTGTCATTTTTAACATTTTTGACAGTTTTTTAGTGAAATGGTAGGGGTAAGTACCCCCTTACCATTTCACACAGGGGGGGGCTGGGATCTGGGGGTCCCCTTGTTAAAGGGGGCTTCCAGATTCCGATAAGCCCCCCGCCCGCAGACCCCCACAACCACCGGCCACGGTTGTGAGGATGAGGCCCTTGTCCTCATCAACATGGGGACAAGGTGTTTTGGGGGGCTACCCCAAAGCACCCTCCCAATGTTGAGGGCATGTGGCCTGGTACGGTTCAGGAGGGGGGGGGCGCACTCTCGCCCCCCCCTCTTTTCCTGCGGCCTGCCAGGTTGCGTGCTCGGATAAGGGTCTGGTATGGATTTTTAGGGGGACCCCACGCCGTTTTTTTTTTTTTTTTTGGCGCGGGGTTCCCCTTAAAATCCATACCAGACCTGAAGGGTCTGGTATGGAATTTAGGGGGAACCCCACGTCAATTTTTTTTTTAAATTTTGGCTGGGGTTCCCCTTAATATCCATACCAGACCTGAAGGGCCTTGTATGGAATTTAGGGGGACCCCCACATCATTTTTTTTTTTTTATTTTGGTTCGGGGTTCCCCTGTGGGGAATTCCCATGCCGTTTTTATCAATGAACTTCTATGTGTATTGTCGGCAATGCAATAGCCGCGGGTAGTTTTAAATGAGTTTTTTCCTTCCAAATGTCATTTTGCTGTCAGACTGTTCTAAACACAGGAAACATGCGCCCCTTTACAGGCATACTATAGACACCCCCCCAGGTACGAAATTTAAAGGGATATTACACTTTTATTGTTTGACTTTAAGCATTAATAAAATCACTGCTCCTGAAAAAACGTCCGTTTTTAAAACTTTTTTTTGCATTGATCCATGTCCCCTGGAGCAGGACCCAGGTCCCCAAACACTTTTTATGACAATAACTTGCATATAAGCCTTTAAAATTAGCACTTTTGATTTCTCCCATAGACTTTTAAAGGGTGTTCCGCGGCATTCGAATTTGCCGCGAACACCCCAAATTGTTCGCTGTTCGGCGAACTTGCGAACAGCCAATGTTCGAGTAGAACATGAGTTCGACTCGAACTCGAAGCTCATCCCTAGAGAGTACGCTCATCAGGAGGTTGTTGGATCTATTGGGAATTCAGAAGTCTAGAACTACCCCTTATCACCCACAAGGAGATCCTCAGTCGGAGAGGTTTAACAGAACTCTTCTCAATATGTTGGGGACTCTAACCTCTGAACAAAAACCCAATTGGAGCAAGCAAATTACTGCTCTGGTACATGCGTATAATAGCACTAAGAGTGATGTCACAGGATATTCACCCTATCGGTTGATGTTTGGACGAGAGGCCAGACTATCAGTTGACTTGGCTTTCGGAACTTCTCTGGACCACACTTCAGAGACCTTTCATCGAGGGTATGCCAATAGGTTGCGCAGGAGTCTGAAGATTGCTTATGAGAAGGCTCGGGCAATGTCCAAAAGCAGAGGGAGTAGAAATAAGAGGAACTTTGACCTCAAAGTAAGGATTTAAGATCTACAACCTGGCGACCGAGTCTTATTAAGAAATCTAGGTATTCCAGGGAAACAAAAGCTGGCTAATCGCTGGAGGTCACAGCCATACGTTGTATGTAGACAACTTCCAGGGCTCCCAGTGTTTGAAATTAAACCGGAGGGAAGTGCTGGACCAGTTAAGACTTGGCATTGGAATCACCTCTTACCCCTCACCGAAGCAGTCAGGATAATCCCAGAGGAGGAGTTATCATCTACATCCACGACCGCACGTCGGCCTGTAACTAGGTCCCAGCCTGGATCCTTGATAACTGAGGATAATGTGGAGGAAGACATGGACATCAGCTGGTTGTGGTCGCCTGATACATCAGATGTTGAAAGGAGTGTTTCATTCTCGACAAACAGAGAGGATAGTGAGGCCCTTAGGCCAGAAGCTCCAGAGTTTTTACCATTGTCTGAACATTCTGAAGAATGTTTGCCTCCCACTGACTTTGAGGAACAGAGGACTGTAATAGAAGAAAATAGTGTTTGCCCAGAAGTAGTGGACCCACCAAAAAAACAAAGAGGAAAGAGGGACATTTGCCCACCGAAAAGACTAACATATGATACACTGGGCGAGTGTTCCGAAGTAGCTAAAGTCACCAGTAAAAGGTATGTCGAAGAGCCTAGTTCTCCCTCTGTCAATTTAGAAGGAGAGAGCCCCATTTCACCCCTTGGCACATTTGTATCTGATATTGAGGTGACAGTTGTGGGTACACAGAATAGCTTCCCAACACCTGAAAATTGGTGGGAAGCTCCTCTGACGGTTTTGTGCGCTTGCCTAGAGGCCAAAATGTGTAACAGAAGCAGGGTCATGCATATCTTTGGGGACCAAAGACTCAAAGGAGGGGGAGTATGTAGCGCTGACAATATTTGTTTTTAAATATTTGTAATGCTGTAAGGTAATAAGTTGGTATATGGCGCCATCTAGTGGCCAAAATATATAATTACAGCACCTTTATATTTCTTTTATTGTTCAGAAGTTTGACATGGAAGTATTTTGTATGTTTACATCTGGACATCAACTTGACCTACCCACAATGCTCAGTGAATCCCACAAATCTCAGGGAACAGAACTGCATTGTGGGAAGACTATAAAAAGGCTGGGAGCGGCCATCTTAGCTCTCTTGTTCCTGGGAAACGTGGCCGGCAGCAGGGCTCTGTGGGTGTGTGTGTCCCACAGGGTTGCGGCCTATCCTGTGAAGAAGTGGAACAGCAGCCAGCGATCCTGCCATCGATCACAGTGTGCTGGAGCAGCAGAAGTGATCGTTCCGGAGACCCGTGAGGGAGGTAACCGAGGACTCCCGGTCATCAATAAGTGGAACAGCGCAACAGCATGATAGCGGTGAGAGGGCTAACACCCAGAAGTTTGTTCCACAGTACACACATTCAGAGTTATTACAGAGTGTTTCTGGGACTGATAGTCCCACGGAACAATTCAATTGGGAAAATCACTTTTGCACAGACTTACAATCAGATTTCAACATCCAGGAATTGATACTGGATGTTTGTTCCTTTCAAGTAAGAATATTCAATCAATTTGCCTGATTCTAATTACTTTTGTGCACCACCTTCCACCCAGCAACTGGCAAAATGGAAACCTTGTGGATTACAAATACTGATTTTCTTAGCTAGCAGAAGACTGAAGACAACAGGACTATTTCTTCCATCGCGGGGCTCCGCATTTAGTCATAAAAGAGAGTGACTGTACTGTCAAAGCAGGGGGAGCTCCCTAGTGTCTATATTGTGGGATATTTATATTCATGTGTCTTTACGCTTGCTACAGTGTGCTGGAGGTGGGAAGGTGTCCGGAGTTAAGACAATTTCACTTGGGACACTAGTCCCACCTGGAGACACAAGAGGGGGTCTATTCAAGAACATATATATATATATGTATATGTATGTGTACAAAGAAATTGGTGAATATTTACTGTACTGTTGCACTACGTTGGTGTGATAGTGTAGTCACTACAATAACTTTTAAATACCGTTTCAGTAAAAGAAATCTAATTTGTCAAATCACAAATTTTCGTGTGCAGTGTTGTCTTTCTCCTGCAGGTGGAACAACAAACACCCAGGTAGAGGTATATGTGTATCATTATAGTAGAGATATTGTGAGTTAAAATCTGTATTAATATCACTACAACACTGCACTACAGCTGTGTCAAGGAGATTGAACAGGTTTAAGGGGTGTAAGATATCAGAGAACAGGCCCGATCAAAATCAGCAGCTCCTTCGGGGGTAATTGCTTTACTTGTTTGCACTTTCGACTTTTGTGTGACGGATTTGTGTACTGACCGTACGAAAATCTGACGTCAAACCATTGTCCGCCAAAAATTTACAAGCCTGTCATCCAACATTTCTTGACGGAAAATTGGACAACAATTGTCAAAAGGAGCGTACTAATGGTAAGATTTTAGGACAGCAGTCTGTCAACAGACAATCCCCTGCCAACAATCGAACCGTGTGTACGAGGCTTAAGACACACTTCTGGTGAATTCTGGATGGCGGAAGGAGTGTGATCACAATATTATAAGAGCTGATTCAACGATTTTCACTTGGATTTTTTCACATTCTTCTATCAATCATCTCAACATATTTCTTGCACATGCACTTTATTGATTGTAATGGATCTTTGGCATGTTATTCTGCTAAATGGACTGTGTTTTGTTTGTTTATATTAATGGACACTGTTATATATATTTTTTATTATGTTATATATTCACTAAAGTGTTGTGCAGTTTTCACATATAGCAAGGCAAGCTATATATATACATTTATTTGCATTTTTGAGAAGATTCAAATGTATCTTTTACAGCACTGGAGATTTGGGATCACTGCCCAGTAGGGTTAAAGTTTTTAATTGTTATATATGTTTTGTCATATAGTCAATTGCTGTGTTCACATATTTTTTAGCACTATTATCAAGCACTTTGGAGGTAGCGCCACATCTATTTTAGTTTTATCAGTATTATGTGATGACACGTTTGAGTGTTGGCCACTGCCCCTGTTTTTTCACATTTTTTTTATTATACTTTATTTTGTTAGTGTGTTGGTTTGCACATAAGTTTTTCATTTTTATTATTACAGTTGCCATTGTTGCACAGAAGCAACATTTAAATGTTTACATGTCATAGAGTATTATAGCTGGTTTAATGCTGAAATAGAAAGGCAATTGCATATACTGTAAATACAAAACATCTTGCGTCTATATGCTATAAGAAAGGAAATGGTGTCTCCCTTTACAGCTGAACTTCAGGATAAGCAAAAATTCTCTAAATACAAGAGGCATGTACAGTATATTTCCACTGAAAACTAGATGGTTTGTATATTTCTTCTGTGCAGTAATTCAGTGTTTCACTTTTCCTTTGTGTGGGAACTTCTTGTAATAAACATCGGTCACTGCTGCCCTCTCTCCTTATGAAGGATGACTGGTTTTGTATCCACCCCCTGTTGTAGTTTTCTGTAGGCAGCCTGTAGTGGGTGGAGTCTGCTGCGCCCCTCCCACAGCTCTGCTTTCTGCACAGGCTATGGGCAGTACACTGATGATGTCACTGCTACTATTAAAATGTAATCTCTGGATTTGCAAATTTGGTGCACGCAAGATGATTTATTTACTCTGTGGCTATTGAAGACTATATTTTATTGAAATTTGTGTCTGGAGTTCAGCTTTAGCATATCTTCCATAAAAATAAATACATAAATAAATACTTTTTGCTTCACTGTCTGTAGCTTCAGAGCAGCTGTGGTATTGCAGGTGCTGAACTTTTATAGTACACAGCGTATGACTTGTCTTTTTAGTGTAATTCAAAGATAAGAGTCCCCAAAGCAAGTAGAAAGTGTCCTGAGTCTTGAAGATAAAAGTAGGACATTCTATTTTTATATATTTGTACTGTTTGAGAGAAGGAACAATGCTTAATCACAGTGACCATTGCAGCCAAACAGTACAACTGCTGAATAAAAAAGAGTAATAGGGATGAGCTTGATGTTCGGGTTGAACTTAAGTTCGACTCGAACATCGGGTGTTTGCCTGTTTGCAGAACATCAAACATTATGGGGCGTTTGTGGCAAATTCGAGTACCACAGGACGCCCTATAATGCACTGCGAGATCGCAGTGCATTGCTGTATGATGATTGGCCAAAGCATGCACCTGACCTGCATGATTTGGCCAATCACAGCACCCTCTTCTAAGAGAGCCATAATTGGCCAAAGGCACAGTGCCTTTGGCCAATCATGGCTCAGGGGGACTAAGTCCACGCCCCACACTATATAAGGCAGCTTACACGGTGGCCCTGTGTAGTGTTGTTGGCATGGACAGAGAGATAGCTTGAGTTAGATTAAGCAGGCAGGTTATTCAGTTAGCGGCAGTGTATTTGATATATATGTATATATATATATATATATATATATATATATATATATATATATATATATATATACTCTGCATTTAGCATAGCCTATAAATTAAGTGTTTACTCTATATTCAGTCAGTGCAAGCAATGGATTAATATATATATATACAGTCTCGTGTGTGTGTATATATATATATATATATATATATATATATACAGTCTGCATCCAGTGTAGCCTATATTAGGGGTCTCCAAACTATGGCCCTCCAGTTGTTCAGGAACTACAATTCCCATCATGCCTAGTCATGTCTATGAATGTCAGAGTTTTGCAATGCCTCATGGGATGTGTAGTTCCGCAACAACTGGAGGGCCGTAGTTTGGAGATCCCTGGCCTATATCCACAGTGCATTCCGTGGTATACCATTTCTAATACACTTCAGGCGGTGTATTAATATAAACAGTATCTCACAAAAGTGAGTACACCCCTCACATTTTTGTTTACAATATTACAATATAAAAATATTTTATTATATCTTTTCATGTGACAACACTGAAGAAATGACACTTTGCTACAATGTAAAGTAGTGAGTGTACAGCTTGCATAACAGTGTAAATTTGCTGCCCCCTCAAAATAAGTCAACAAGTGAGTACACCCCTAAGTGAAAATGTCCAAATTTGGCCCAGAGTGTCAATATTTTGTGTGGGCGCCAATCTTTTCCAGCACTGTCTTTACCCTCTTGGGCATGGAGTTCACCAGAGCTTCACAGGTTGCCACTGGAGTCCTCTTTCACTCCTCCATGACAACATCACTGAGCTGGTGGATGTTAGAGACCTTGCGCTCCTCCACCTTCCATTTGAGGATGCCCCACAGATGCCTAATTGGGTTTAGGTCTGGAGACATGCTTGGCCAGTCCATCATTTTTTCCCCTTAGCTTCTTTAGCAAGGCAGTGGTCGTCTTGAAGGTGTGTTTAGTGTCGTTATCATGTTGGAATACTGCCCTGCGGCCCAGTCTCTGAAGGGAGGGGCTCATGCTCTGCTTCAGTATGTCACAGTACATGTTGGCATTCATGGATCCCTAAGTGAACTGTAGCTCCCCAGTGCTGGCAGCACTTTTGCAGCCCCAGACCATGACTCTCCCACCACCATGCTTGACTGTAAGCAAGACACACTTGTCTTTGTACTCCTCACCTGGTTGCCGTCACACAGGCTTGACACCATTTGAACCAAATAAGTTTATCTTGGTCTTATCAGACCACAGGACATGGTTCCAATAATCCATGTCCTTGTCTTGCTTGTCTTCAGCAAACTGCGGGATTTCTTGTGCATTATCTTTAGAAGAGGTTTCCTTATGGGACAACAGCCATGCAGAACATTTTGATGCAGTGTGGGGCTTATGGTCTGAGCACTGACAGGCTGACCCCCCACCCCTTCAACCTCTGCCGCAATGCTGGCAGCACTCATATGTCTATTTCCCAAAGACAACCTCTGGATATGACGCTGAGCACGTGCACTCAACTTCTTTGGTCGACCATGGGCTGTTCTGAGAGGAATCTGTCCTGTTAAACCGCAATATGGTCTTGGCCACCATGGTGCAGCTCAGTTTCAGGGTCTTGGCAATCTTCTTATAGCCTAGGTTATCTTTATGTAGAGCAGCAAATTCTTTTTTCAGATCCTCAGTGAGTTCTTTGCCATGAGGTGCCATGTTGAATCTCCAGTGACAAGTATGAGAGTGTGAGAGCGATAACACCAAATTTAACACATCTGCTCCCCATTCACACCTGAGACCTTGTAACACTAACGAGTCACATGACACCGGGGAGGAAAAATGGCTAATTGGGCCCAATTTGGACATTTTCACTTAGGGGTGTACTCACATTTGTTGCCAGCGGTTTAGACATTAATGGCTGTGTAAGAAGAGAAGGGAAGGGGTCAAGAGGAGGCCCCCTAAAAAAGATGGTCCGCTCAAGAACAACCAATTGAACCTAAAAAACTTTATTGTGTCATAATACTGAGTAGAAACATAATCCACTAACCATGTGTATTTTAAAAAATAGGGCAAAAAAAGTCCTATTATGTGCTGGTGGCCACCTCAGACATTACACATACATCATAGATTCATGCACTCACACTCATCAGTTTAAAGTCACTAGAGACCCGGGTCTATACAATTTCCATGGAATTCCAGAGCCAGATTGGCTACATAGGTGGTAGACTTTGGTCCTTCTTGGATAAAGTGCAAGTGCTAATGAACAACAAAGATCCCTTCGGATGTGAGCCAGTAACTAGTTAGACATATATGTGTGTCATTCGACAGGAACCAAAGAGGTAAAAGCGTCCTGGTTGTATGGTGAACAATTTCAACTCAAGCAAACTCACATAAAGGGCATTGAAGGTAGACGGAAAATGGCCATTAGTAAAGTGCCTCATATATGTAAGGGTACATTTTAGCTCACCGTCTGGCGTCTTCAATGAAGGAAAAGTAGAGCCCAAAAGAGTTGCTGATGGCCGCGTTCGTGTGGGTTGAAGACACGTTCATGCGGCATATTGGCTTGTTGTGGACATGAGCGGTTACTTCCGGGTATCCTCCGGCAAAAGGTAAGGTGAATCACAGGGTTCAAACTTATTGGTGTTTCATACCCAGTGGTATATACAATCCGAGGAGACGCTCAGCGTCCGTGTTCACCGCGGAGGCTTCGCCTGATGTCCAAGATCCGATCAAGGTCGTCTAAAATGTTCACATCCAGTTTGAGGATATCATAGTTGAGGTGTGAGGGTCTGTGTGCCACCTGCACATGGGTCAGATGCTGAGCGCTTTCGCTTGTTTCCAAGCTTCTTCAGAGCTAGTGTGGTATCGGTAGCTGAATGTTTAAATAGCCAGATGGCTAATGTTCAATTTCTTGTCTTCATAATCAGCACCTGAATACCATAGCCTGACCATAATTACAATCACCAAAAATGTGCCAATCACACTCGTACATACATCCATTCAGACAAAACCATTGATGGTAGTGGATACATAGAAATTCAATCTGATTGGCTTGTATATGTGGTCAGATTTGAATATTGCATCTCTTACCATCATAAAATGGCAGGGAAGAGCTTGTCAAGCAACTGCTCTTAATACATAGAAGATAATTGGGGAGTGCTGCATTTCCAACCAAGTCAGTGCATATATAGCCATATATTAAATGATAATGAGGTGGTAACGATAATGATATATAAAGGCGAGAGGGAACAGTCTGTTGTTTCAATTGAATTAAATTACATCTCACACATTATATATCATTATCCTGGCAAAAAGCAAAAATATCCCAGTAATTAATCAAAAACTGCATGATAGACACACACGGGATAAAAATAATAAACATAAATACATGCAACTAACCATCATTTTAGCCAGATTGAATAGCAACTCACATCCCATGTATTGTCATCCACATATGGGATAGAGACATTGTTGCCAGTGAAATTGCCAGTGAGGTCACATGAGACAACTTGATACAAGGTGATTCCGGATGATCCGGATATACAGTTACATATGGACATTACAATAGCATTGCCCCCGCATGGAACAACAAAAGAGTATGTTGTACAGGTTATGGTTTTAGATATGGAAATTCCATAGTCAGGGGGCAGTGCAGCTTTAATCTGATCGGTTGGTATATAGCCAGATGATTAAAGCAAGCTGAAATGGGGTAAGATCATAGGTTGCTACTTCGCATAAGTTACGTCTCACATATCAGTTACTGACATCCGTGTAGAGGGCAAAAATATAGTCGTAGATAAGATTACATACAATCAGCTTTCTTTAAAGATTGCCCATTACAGTCAGGAGAAGATGTGGATCCCCAGTCAGAGCCGATCAAATTCCGGGTAAGGACAATTAAGTTGTGAATAATTAAGTCATTGTTCCAAAAATGGAGATAAGTTAAATTCATTATTCAATCCGGAGGGCTGCATACTGTTTAAATAGAAGATCCACATCTTCTCCTTCTGACATAAGATCTTATCAAAATCTCCACGTCTATGGGGTAAGTTAAGCTTGTATATACCCTTGACCCTGAGGCCATCAGGTTTACCCTCATGTTTTTCAAGAAAGTGCAATGACAATGGCCGGTCATCATCCTTATTGATAATACTCTGGATGTGCTCGCCAGTTCTGATTTTTAGCTCTCTTTTGGTCTTACCAACATAGATAAGGCCACACGGGCAAGTCAACATATAGACTACCCGTGTGGTTGTACAGTTAATAAAGCTGTTAATTCTAAATTGTCTTTTATTGTCAGAACTGGCGAACACATCGGTCCTATCCACATACCTACATATATGGCATCTGCCGCAACTGTACATACCCCTGAGGGGTGGGAGGTCAGTAAGCCAGCTGCGTTTTTTAGGGCGGGTATACTCTGAATGTACCAAGCGGTCCCTTAGATTTGTTGCTCTACGAGCAGTGAGCAGAGGTTTTTTGCTGACAAGCTTTCCCAAAATGGGGGCCTCAGACAAAATGTGCCAGTGTCGGCCCAGGATTTCTTTAATTTGGTCCCACTGGGTACCAAATTTGGTAATGATTCTGAGGGGAGGGTGACTTGAGGTTTTTCCTTTTTCTTTAGTAGAGTTCATCAACAAGGACGATCTATTTGTCTGCAGTGCTCTTTTCCTAGCACGTCTGATGTCCGTATGCGAGTAACCCCTGTCACGAAACCTCCCGTGTAGGTCATACATTTCCCTGTGGAAATCCCCCTCCTCTGAGCAATTCCTTCTTGCGCGGAGGAACTGTCCCACGGGGATACCCCGTTTCAGAGATGTGGGATGGTGGCTAGACGCTAGCAGCAAAGTATTTGCCGCTGTGTCTTTTCGAAAGGTTTTTGTATGTAACTTATCATCCTTTACAAACACCGTGAGGTCCAGAAATGACAATTCATTGGTGTCATACGTATATGTTAACCTAATATTACGGTCATTGTCATTAAGTTCATCAATGAATTGTGTCAATTCAGATGGCAGGCCGTCCCAGATCATGATCACATCATCGATGTACCTCAGCCACAAACGACAGTGGCTGAGGTACATCGATGAGGGGTACACACATTCAGTTTCCCAAAAGCCAAGGTGCAGGCATGCATATGATGGGGCCCATGGGGCACCCATCGATGTGCCTCTAATATGTTTGTAGTATATCCCAAGGAATTGGAAATAGTTGTTTTCTAACATAAATTGCAATAGTTCAATGATGAATTCATTTTGCCCTGCTAATGATGGAAATTTATTATCCAAAAAGAAATGTGTCGCTGCTAGCCCCCGTCGATTCCGACCAGAAGACATATCGATACCCAAGGGCATGTTACTGGTCGGAATCGACGTGGAGTCGTTATACACGTCGATTCCGCACAGATGGGGGCTAGCAGCGACACATTTCTTTTTGGATAATAAATTTCCATCATTAGCAGGGCAAAATGAATTCATCATTGAACTATTGCAATTTATGTTAGAAAACAACTATTTCCAATTCCTTGGGATATACTACAAACATATTAGAGGCACATCGATGGGTGCCCCATGGGCCCCATCATATGCATGCCTGCACCTTGGCTTTTGGGAAACTGAATGTGTGTACCCCTCATCGATGTACCTCAGCCACTGTCGTTTGTGGCTGAGGTACATCGATGATGTGATCATGATCTGGGACGGCCTGCCATCTGAATTGACACAATTCATTGATGAACTTAATGACAATGACCGTAATATTAGGTTAACATATACGTATGACACCAATGAATTGTCATTTCTGGACCTCACGGTGTTTGTAAAGGATGATAAGTTACATACAAAAACCTTTCGAAAAGACACAGCGGCAAATACTTTGCTGCTAGCGTCTAGCCACCATCCCACATCTCTGAAACGGGGTATCCCCGTGGGACAGTTCCTCCGCGCAAGAAGGAATTGCTCAGAGGAGGGGGATTTCCACAGGGAAATGTATGACCTACACGGGAGGTTTCGTGACAGGGGTTACTCGCATACGGACATCAGACGTGCTAGGAAAAGAGCACTGCAGACAAATAGATCGTCCTTGTTGATGAACTCTACTAAAGAAAAAGGAAAAACCTCAAGTCACCCTCCCCTCAGAATCATTACCAAATTTGGTACCCAGTGGGACCAAATTAAAGAAATCCTGGGCCGACACTGGCACATTTTGTCTGAGGCCCCCATTTTGGGAAAGCTTGTCAGCAAAAAACCTCTGCTCACTGCTCGTAGAGCAACAAATCTAAGGGACCGCTTGGTACATTCAGAGTATACCCGCCCTAAAAAACGCAGCTGGCTTACTGACCTCCCACCCCTCAGGGGTATGTACAGTTGCGGCAGATGCCATATATGTAGGTATGTGGATAGGACCGATGTGTTCGCCAGTTCTGACAATAAAAGACAATTTAGAATTAACAGCTTTATTAACTGTACAACCACACGGGTAGTCTATATGTTGACTTGCCCGTGTGGCCTTATCTATGTTGGTAAGACCAAAAGAGAGCTAAAAATCAGAACTGGCGAGCACATCCAGAGTATTATCAATAAGGATGATGACCGGCCATTGTCATTGCACTTTCTTGAAAAACATGAGGGTAAACCTGATGGCCTCAGGGTCAAGGGTATATACAAGCTTAACTTACCCCATAGACGTGGAGATTTTGATAAGATCTTATGTCAGAAGGAGAAGATGTGGATCTTCTATTTAAACAGTATGCAGCCCTCCGGATTGAATAATGAATTTAACTTATCTCCATTTTTGGAACAATGACTTAATTATTCACAACTTAATTGTCCTTACCCGGAATTTGATCGGCTCTGACTGGGGATCCACATCTTCTCCTGACTGTAATGGGCAATCTTTAAAGAAAACTGATTGTATGTAATCTTATCTACGACTATATTTTTGCCCTCTACACGGATGTCAGTAACTGATATGTGAGACGTAACTTATGCGAAGTAGCAACCTATGATCTTACCCCATTTCAGCTTGCTTTAATCATCTGGCTATATACCAACCGATCAGATTAAAGCTGCACTGCCCCCTGACTATGGAATTTCCATATCTAAAACCATAACCTGTACAACATACTCTTTTGTTGTTCCATGCGGGGGCAATGCTATTGTAATGTCCATATGTAACTGTATATCCGGATCATCCGGAATCACCTTGTATCAAGTTGTCTCATGTGACCTCACTGGCAATTTCACTGGCAACAATGTCTCTATCCCATATGTGGATGACAATACATGGGATGTGAGTTGCTATTCAATCTGGCTAAAATGATGGTTAGTTGCATGTATTTATGTTTATTATTTTTATCCCGTGTGTGTCTATCATGCAGTTTTTGATTAATTACTGGGATATTTTTGCTTTTTGCCAGGATAATGATATATAATGTGTGAGATGTAATTTAATTCAATTGAAACAACAGACTGTTCCCTCTCGCCTTTATATATCATTATCGTTACCACCTCATTATCATTTAATATATGGCTATATATGCACTGACTTGGTTGGAAATGCAGCACTCCCCAATTATCTTCTATGTATTAAGAGCAGTTGCTTGACAAGCTCTTCCCTGCCATTTTATGATGGTAAGAGATGCAATATTCAAATCTGACCACATATACAAGCCAATCAGATTGAATTTCTATGTATCCACTACCATCAATGGTTTTGTCTGAATGGATGTATGTACGAGTGTGATTGGCACATTTTTGGTGATTGTAATTATGGTCAGGCTATGGTATTCAGGTGCTGATTATGAAGACAAGAAATTGAACATTAGCCATCTGGCTATTTAAACATTCAGCTACCGATACCACACTAGCTCTGAAGAAGCTTGGAAACAAGCGAAAGCGCTCAGCATCTGACCCATGTGCAGGTGGCACACAGACCCTCACACCTCAACTATGATATCCTCAAACTGGATGTGAACATTTTAGACGACCTTGATCGGATCTTGGACATCAGGCGAAGCCTCCGCGGTGAACACGGACGCTGAGCGTCTCCTCGGATTGTATATACCACTGGGTATGAAACACCAATAAGTTTGAACCCTGTGATTCACCTTACCTTTTGCCGGAGGATACCCGGAAGTAACCGCTCATGTCCACAACAAGCCAATATGCCGCATGAACGTGTCTTCAACCCACACGAACGCGGCCATCAGCAACTCTTTTGGGCTCTACTTTTCCTTCATTGAAGACGCCAGACGGTGAGCTAAAATGTACCCTTACATATATGAGGCACTTTACTAATGGCCATTTTCCGTCTACCTTCAATGCCCTTTATGTGAGTTTGCTTGAGTTGAAATTGTTCACCATACAACCAGGACGCTTTTACCTCTTTGGTTCCTGTCGAATGACACACATATATGTCTAACTAGTTACTGGCTCACATCCGAAGGGATCTTTGTTGTTCATTAGCACTTGCACTTTATCCAAGAAGGACCAAAGTCTACCACCTATGTAGCCAATCTGGCTCTGGAATTCCATGGAAATTGTATAGACCCGGGTCTCTAGTGACTTTAAACTGATGAGTGTGAGTGCATGAATCTATGATGTATGTGTAATGTCTGAGGTGGCCACCAGCACATAATAGGACTTTTTTTGCCCTATTTTTTAAAATACACATGGTTAGTGGATTATGTTTCTACTCAGTATTATGACACAATAAAGTTTTTTAGGTTCAATTGGTTGTTCTCGAGCGGACCATCTTTTTTAGGGGGCCTCCTCTTGACCCCTTCCCTTCTCTTCTTACATATGCTCTTATGGTCCATTGAACAACCACTTGATAGCTAGTTAGCTACATACCATTGAGCTAATTAACCAATGATATGGGTGACACTAGAGATATAATAGTTTGATTAATTACCTCAGTGGGAGGGAAATCCCTTCCCCCCATCTGTCACCCCAGAACCTATTGCTGGATGACTTTAAGGTGTCCTCCCCCCCCCCTTTTTCTTCATTAATGGCTGTGTGTTGAGTTATTTTGAGGGGACAGAAAATTTACACTGTTATACAAGCTGTACACTCACCACTTTACATTGTAGCAAAGTGTCATTTCTTCAATGTTGCCACATGAAAAGATATAATAAAATATTTACAAAAATATGAGGGGTGTACTCACTTTTGTGTAAAACTGTGTATATATATATACAGTGTTGTGTGTGTATATATATATATATATACAGTGGCTTGCGAAAGTATTCGGCCCCCTTGAACTTTTCAACCTTTTGCCACATTTCAGGCTTCAAACATAAAGATATAAAATTTTTATTTTTTGTGAAGAATCACCAACAAGTGGGACACAATTGTGAAGTGGAACGAAATCTTTTGGATTTTTGAAACTTTTTTAACTAATAAAAAAATGAAAAGTGGGGCGTGCAAAATTATTCGGCCCCCTTGCGTTAATACTTTGTAGAGCCACCTTTTGCTGCGATTACAGCTGTAAGTCGCTTGGGGTATGTCTCTATCAGTTTTGCACATCAAGAGACTGAAATTCTTGCCCATTCTTCCTTGCAAAACAGCTCGAGCTCAGTGAGGTTGGATGGAGAGCGTTTGTGAACAGCAGTTTTCAGCTCTTTCCACAGATTCTCGATTGGATTCAGGTCTGGACTTTGACTTGGCCATTCTAACACCTGGATACGTTTATTTGTGAACCATTCCTTTGTAGATTTTGCTGTATGTTTGGGATCATTGTCTTGTTGGAAGATAAATCTCCGTCCCAGTTTCAGGTCTTTTGCAGACTCCAACAGGTTTTCATCCAGAATGGTCCTGTATTTGGCTGCATCCATCTTGCCCTCAATTTTAACCATCTTCCCTGTCCCTGCTGAAGAAAAGCAGGCCCAAACCATGATGCTGCCACCACCATGTTTGACAGTGGGGATGGTGTGTTGAGTGTGATGAGCTGTGTTGCTTTTACGCCAAACATATCGTTTTGTATTGTGGCCAAAAAGTTCGATTTTGGTTTCATCGGACCAGAGCACCTTCTTCCACATGTTTGGTGTGTCTCCCAGGTGGCTTGTGGCAAACTTTAGACGAGACTTTTTAGGGATATCTTTGAGAAATGGCTTTCTTCTTGCCACTCTTCCATAAAGGCCAGATTTGTGCAGTGTACGACTGATTGTTGTCCTATGGACAGACTCTCCCACCTCAGCTGTAGTTCTCTGCAGTTCATCCAGAGTGATCATGGGCCTCTTGGCTGCATCTCTGATCAGTCTTCTCCTTGTCTGAGCTGAAAGTTTAGAGGGACAGCCAGGTTTTGGTAGATTTGCAGTGGTCTGATACTCCTTCCATTTCAAAATGATCTCTTGCACAGTGCTCCTTGGGATGTTTAAAGCTTGGGAAATCTTTTTGTATCCAAATCCGGCTTTAAACTTCTCCACAACAGTATTACGGACCTGCCTGGTGTGTTCCTTGGTCTTCATGATGCTCTTTGCGCTTTCAACAGAACCCTGAGACTATCACAGAGCAGGTGCATTTATACAGAGATTTGATTACACACAGGTGGATTATATTTATCACCATCAGTCATTTAGGACAACATTGGATCATTCAGAGATCCTCGGTGAACTTCTGGAGTGAGTTTTCTGCACTGAAAGTAAAGGGGCCGAATAATTTTGCACGTACCACTTTTCAGTTTTTTAATTGCTAAAAAAGTTTAAAATATCCAATAGATTTTGTTCCACTTCACAATTGTGTCCCACTTGTTGGTGATTCTTCACAAAAAATTAAAATTTTATATCTTTATGTTTGAAGCCTGAAATGTGCCCTCATCTTCTCCCCCCTCCTTAAAAGCTCCACCATCTGTCATATGTCTTACCTTTGTTGCAATATTAAGCTGAAACACCGGCGGTAGTACCTCCCAGCATACTATACTATACTACAGTCACTTGCAAGGGAGATTATGCAGTAGGAGCATCAACAACTGGTCACCAGGGAAAAAAATGGCGACAACAGAGGGTGCAGCCTACCATGCACCCTCTCCTGCCCATGACTGCACTGAACCCTGATCACCTGTTCTGTATCTCCCTTGTCCCTGTCCGGCACTCAGTGGGATCTGCACAGGAGATCTGACCTGTGGGAGCTACTGGGAGATAAGCTATCATTTGTAAACGCAGAAGCTGGACTTCAGTCCAAGTGATAGTGGTGAGCAGGGAGCAGAAGACCTGAGCCAGAGGTGGTGGAACTGAGTTCCCCCTAGTTCCTGCTGAAAAAAAGCCCTGTATATGTATATATAGATATATATAGATATCTATATATATCTATATATAGATATAGATATCTATATATATAGATATATATAGATATCTATATATATATCTATATATATATATATTATATAAACATAAATTCTGCATCCAGTGTAGCCTATATCTACAGTACATTCTGTGGTGTACTGTTTCTAGTACACTTCAGGCGGTGTCTTAAAATATATATATATATATATATATATATATATATATATATATATATATATATATATATATATATATATATATATATATATATATATATATATATATATATATATATATATATATATACAGTCAGGCGGTGTACACAGTATCTAATACAGTGTGTACAGTGTCTACTACACTTCTGGTGGTGTACACAGTATAAAATACAGTGCAGCCGTAGTACACTTGCTAATACAGTGCAGGGGGTATACACAGTATCTAATACAGTGTGTACAGTTTCTACTACACTTCTGCCTCGGCCATAGGCCTAGCTCCGGAGCGGTGGCCATCTTGGTACACCCGGCAGCGGCCGCAGTCTCGTCAGGAAGTGATGTTTCGTCGCCGCCATCTTGCTACACCCACCAGAGTTTTAGATTTCACAGTTATTTTCTACACAAAATGGAGCTTATATGCCTAAATACAGTATTTGTAAATCCGACAGGACTGTTTAGATGTTAAATTTTAAAAGCAGCAGCAAACCTGCTGACCTTACATGGTTGCTAATGTGACAGAACACCACTGATTTTCACATTTAACATTTAGTGCAGGAATATCTAGGGGCAAGAGCAGACTTGGAGACCTTTCCAACAGAGCATCCACTGGGTTACTGGGTCTTGAGGATGGACCACTGGCCAGAACTTGCTCAATATGCAATTGAGCTACTGGCTTGTTCTGCATCCAGCGTTCTTTCTGAAGGCACATTCAGTGCTGCTGGAGGGTTTGTAATGGATCATAGAGTGTGCCTGTCCACAGACTCACATTCATAAAAAATAATCAGTCTTGGATCAGCAGCTATCAAGCACCTGATGCTGATGTAACTAATTGCAATTTCTATGGATGTGGGATCCCTTGAAGACTGCCTATGCTGACTATTATTCCTCCTCAATCTTGATGATGCTAGCTTCCAACAATATTTTTGGTTTATTGCACCACCACCGCCCAAGGCCCAATTTTTGTGCCCCTGTTTAACAGGGGCATGTAATTAAAGTTTTTGATCTAATTTTTCATAGCAGGGCCAGTTCCTGCACCCAACAAGAGTATCTGTGAGGGGTTACATTGTTGTGGCACCACCACCACCCAAGGCCCAATTTTTCTGCCCCTGTTTAACAGGGGCATGTAAGTACAATTTTTGATATAATATTTCAATGCAGGGCCCGTTCCTGCGCCCACCAAGAGTAACTGTGAGGGCTTACAGTGTTGTGGCACCACCACCACCACCCAAGGCCCAATTTCTCTGCCCTTGTTTAACAGGGACATGTAATTACAATTTTTGATATAATATTTCAACGCAGGGCCCGTTCCTACACCCAACAAGAGTATTTGTGAGGGTTTACAGTGTTGTGGCATCACCACCACCACCCAAGGCCCAATTTTTCTGCCCCTGTTTAACAGGGGCATGTAATTACAATTTTGTATATAATATTTCAAAGCAGGGCCCATTCCTGTGCCCAACAAGAGTATCTGTGAGGGGTTACAGTGTTGTGGCACCACCATCACCACTCAAGGCCCAATTTTTCTGCCCCTGTTTAACGGGGGCATGTAATACCAAATCTTGATATAATATTTCACAGCAGGGCCCATTCCTGTGCCCAACAAGAGTAACTGTGAGGGCTTACAATATTGTGGCACCACCACCACCACCACCAAAGGCCCAATTTTTCTGCCCCTGTTTAACAGGGGCATGTAATTACAATGTTTGATATAATATTTCACAGCAGGGCCCGTTCCTGCACACACCAAGAGTAACTGTGAAGGCTTACAGTGTTGTGGCACCACCATCACCCCCACCAAAGGCCCAATGTTTCTGCCCCTGTTTAACAGGGGCATGTAATTACAAATTTTTATATAGTATTTCACAGCAGAGCTCGTTCCATGACCATGCAGTTATCAGTTAAGGCGACGCAGTGCGGAATCGTAAAAACCGCCCTGGTCTTTTGCCAGCCAAATGGTCTGGGGCTTAAGTGGTTAAACCAGACATGACTTTTATTAGTAAATTTTATAGTTTGCTGCACAAGAGGAGGGTAAGAGTACCTAGACTGATATCCTGTTTGTCTTTTTCTTAACTTAGCATGTTTGAACTGTTCATTTGAAATAGAACTGTAGATTAAGAGCCAGGTTCACAGCTGAATTACTTACATGTAACTTGTTTTACACTTGACCAAAGATTTGTGATTTTGTGCTGCCTTTCTTGTATTCCAAGGACTCCCCACAAACAGTGCCTGGATGACCTTACTGTTCTCTACTGCACTTAAGTCTGAGCCCAGGAATGAGACAAAAACATACCCTTGCAGTAGGGCCTCCCAAATTGTAGGGGTTTATTACTCATTTAGTCTAGGAGCTCAGTGTGTAGTATGTTGAACTGGCTCTGGTGAACAGTTATCTATTATTCTATGGCAAGGTCAATCCCTAACAGCATGAAAGCCCTTCTCATGGTGTAAGGCCCACCATGAGAAGGAGACTGGGGAACACCATGCTAGGGCCATTTTCCACCATGGACATCTTTATGTGAACTCTCTGTGCCTGCGAAGCAAGGAAAGATCATCACTGAGATGATATCTTATACAGACATGGTATCCTGTTTGCCCTTGCCTGGGCAAATGGACAGTTATGATGTATGACTGGACAAAAAAAAATGCAGTTCATGAAAGCCAATAAGCTCTTAACTTCCTGTATTATGCTGCCAATGCCACATTTGCTGTAGTGAAATCTTAAAGTGGTTGTAAAAGCCAGTTACTCCAATTCGTGTCAGCCCCTCTGTAATAACAATATGTACTACACAGTGTGTGTTTTTTTTATTCTGAAGCTGAATACCTTTTTTAACATCACTGATGTACTGTCACGTAACCGCCCACTGTTCTTCCCCGATCTAAGAACTAACGTGGGAGGGGCTGTGTTACTGCACATGGGCAATGTGAAAAAAGGTATTTAGCTGCAGAATTCTGCAGCTGAATACCTTTTTTCACATCGCCCATGTGCAGTCACGTGACCATCCATTGCTCTCCTTCCCCAATCTAAGGACTACAGTGGCAGGGGCTGTGTTTCCACACATTGGCAATGTAAAAAAAGGTATTTGGCTGCTGAATTCTACAGCTGAATACCTTTTTTTACATTGCCAATGTGTGGAAACACAGCCCTTCCCACTGTAGAAGTGTTTTTTTTTACATTGACAATGTAAAAAAAAGATATTTCATTGCAGAATTCTACAGCTGAATACCTTTTGTTTACATTGTTGATGTGCAGTTACAAGACCGCGTGCTGCTCTTCTTCCCCATCAGCGATGTGAAAAAAAGGTAATTAGCTGCAGAATTTAGTAGTACTATGTAGTACATCTTGTCATTACAGAGGGGCTGGCAGGAATTGGAATCACTAAATTTACTGCCAGATGAAATAGTGGCAGGAGGGGGGGAGACGGCTCACACACAGACTCCCGAGCTGACAGGCAGGGAGGGAGGAGGGGATGTAGAGCAGTGACATGGGCACGTAAAATGACCACGGTATCATGGATCAGCAGCCACGATTACCGTGGTCAGCACATTAAGGAACATTAAGGGGACACAGGAACAGGGAGGATCAACCAGGTATGTTACAACATATAAAGGGATAAATGACACTGCACAAGCACTATGAGGTTTAACATGCTTTAAAGGAACAGGATCTTTTTCTTTTTTTTGGGTTACAACCTCTTTAAGTCATATTGTCAGCCCTGCCAGTTCTCCTTTGCTGGACTGCTGAGCACTTCCCCCTCTCCTCATCTTCACAACATAAGGGGGGGCAGATTTTCTTTAGTCCAGCAAGAGAGAACTCAGAAAGGTCAGCATGGGGAAATTTGCATTTATTGATTTCGAGATTTACTGTGTATTTTACTACAAAACTTTGCTTTATGAAGATTACATGTTAATTTGCAGCAATTCTGGTATGGGAGCCTCATCGTTTTCCAGTCCCCATAAAAGAACCTTTAAGTGTGAGGCTTCATACTGAAATGATGAAGGGAAATACATGTAAAAGATGTGGGCCTAATGACAGACACTCGCAACTAAGTTGGTCAGCTGAATGTTAAATTGTCTTGTGAGGAGAAATGTCATCCACAAAAGAAGACTGAGCTAAGCTATGTTTGAAAGAAGAGACAAAGAAGGCATTCCCGTGAGAGTAAGGATTGGCCCTGAAAATACAACAGAGACAGGGCAGACAGAGCAATTTTACCAATATATTAAAGGGGTTGTAAACCTGCAAAAGTGACAGGGAAAAGGAGCCCTGTTACATGCCACTTATGCAAAAGGTGGTGTTATTGGTGTGGTGAACTAATGTACACAATTCTAATCCTCAGGTACAAATGTACTGAGTGATGGGCATCTCTATGCTCTCTCCACCTGTAAGCAAGCTGCCAGTGTTATTTTGACAACACTGTACAATTCAGCAGCACCTGACTGGCTTGCAATGCTACCCTTTCTGTATCCAGTGCAAAACATTATAGAAGGCTAATATAACGAAAGATTAACAGAGTACCTTATTGCCTAAAACATAACTTAACCCTAACCCTTACCCATAACCATTGTCCTAACCCTAAAACGAGCCTTCAGTCTAAAAAGAACCATTAACAGTTACCCTAATATTACAGTTAACACTTCTATTGCAACTACTGCTAATTCCCATACTACTATATAAAATAAAATCAGCTATTCTGCTCATTAGTTGCCCGAAGCAGTACCTCTGACCCCACAGCTCCATATTTCCTTTCCTTCAACCCTGATGAAATTGAAGACTTGTAGGCATGCTGGCTAATTCGATAACATCATTTAAAAAAAAATGCAGAATTTGACCAAGAATAGTTTTCTGCCTGGGAATTTGGAGATATAAGCATGGGAAACAGATCATAGTAAGCTAACCCGCTAACAATAATAGAGCTGTGTTTTTATTAGTAACATTCAAATGTATAACATTTTAAAGGGTCAGCTCACCAAAAACTATACTTTTATCCCAATTACCATACACTTCCTCCTACTCCTACCACATCATACTACCATTACTTTTGTTTACATTTGTTTTCAGTGCTGAGATCTGAGCACTGTGTGATCTTAGTGCAAGAGAATTAGAGAAAGAAGATTTTTGATGCTGATACATTTGATACACAACATGCCAAATTACAGGATGCCCAAACCTTAACTTATTCCTAACTCTTGACACAAAACATTGTCTTAAACCTAGAGGAACCCTTTGTCTTACCTGAACCCTAACAGTAGCCCTAATGTTACCCATAACACTTAACCATAACCTACCTGTTACCATAATCCCTATTCTTTAACCTACCCTTTCAAATAAATCCTCAACCTGAACCCCAACACTAAACCTATGACTTACAGCTGAACCTCTGTCAGAAAAAAAGTCTACAGAGCATCAAAGATTGGTTAAGATTTTTATATGTGTGTCCTCTATTTCTATACTTGTAAATGTCATCATTCTGTTTATTAGTTTCCCTTTAAGATGCAGATTCTCTTACATCAGCCCACTCTAAGGTCCACCCTGTAGATAAAAACAGGAAGCAGTACCTCTGACCCCATAGCTCTATCCTTCTCCTCCTTGGTTCTAATGATTTTCAGTGCTAAGATCTGAACACTGTGATTTTTGTGCAAGAAAAATAACAAAATATACAAACGGTAAACGACCTAATGGTGTATGATTGTATATTTTGTACAGGTACAGTTTCAAATGAAAACTAAGAATACATTGGTACAATTTTATATACTAAGGGTCGCAGCTTTAGTATTTTTATTGACTTAGAAACAATTACAACCAAACCTTTCCAAATCCCAAGGTGCAATAGATTCTGTCGCAAAGAAACAAGCAGACTGTTTTTAGCTACTGGGGAAAGTAATAGGAGCAGACAATAAATACTTTTCATCAGTGTCCCTTCCTAAACCACCTAGTAATTACCATTGATTTTACCTGTTCTCTAACCCACATATATGACTGTAATAAATTAGAAACGCTTTGCCATTTGTTAACTATTGATTTTGTTCAAATTTGCAATCGGTTTAATTTTCAACATATTCAGCAATTCTTTTTCTTTACATACCCACCATTGCATGTAAAATAAACAAGCTCTGGAAAAGATCTGAAATTGCAAGGCACTTTTTTAAAGCTAGTATGGGACTTAAAATGCTAGCCACACAACAAATTTATCAAATTATGCATTTATGGTCCTAGCTACACCTGAACTCTATCATTTTTGAATCAGTAACTACTTACTTTTGAAACTGGCACTGTGTAACTTTTTTTATTAACTTGTATGTGTTATGGAATAACTCTTCCCCTATAGTAACTCTTCTTTTTCATTGCAGGTAAATAACTATTTCCATTCCAAGCAACAGGTGGGCAATGTGCCGTCATTCTTGACAAAGAAGGGGTGCAGGCTGTCAGACATCCACAGAAAGCTAAAGAATGTTTATGGAGATAGTTACATAGTTGGTAAGGTTGAATAAAGACTATAGTTCATCCAGTTCAACCTGTGTTGGTGAGTGTGTGTGCGTGTAGAAAATCCCTTCTGAGGACTTGTGACCAGAATTGGACAGAATACTCCAGATGTAGTCTAACCAGAGTTTTATAAAGTGGTAGGCTTATCGTTTTAGCTCTGGAGTATATCCCCTTTTTATGCATGCTAATATTCTGCCGTGCTTTGGTAGCTGCGGCTTGACATTGCATGCTATTGCTCAATCTGTTATCTACTAGGACCCCCAAGTGCATTACCTTACATTTCTCCACATTAAACCTCATTTGCCATGTAGTTGTCCACTCCATTATTTTGTTCAGGTTTTCCTGTAAAATTTCTATATCCTGATGTGAAGTTATTGACCTGTAAATTTTTGTGTCATCCACAAAAACTTAGATTGAGCTATTTATCCCATCTTCTATATCATTTATCAATAAATTGAATAGAATTGGTCCCAAGACAGAACCTTGGGGTACCCCACTTACCACTCCAGACCAGTCTGAGTACACGTTATTTATCACCACCCTTTGAACACGCCCCTGTAACCAGTTTTTTACCCAACAACAAACCTTATAGTCCATGCCTGTAGACTTCAGCTTGTAAATTAATCGTTTATAAGAGACTGTATCAAATGCTTTTGCAAAATCCAGGTACACTAAATCCACAGGCCTTCCCCTGTCTAGATGGCAGCTCACTTCCTCATAGAATGTTAACAGGTTGGTCTGGCAAGAACTTTTAAAATTTAAAATTGCGCATGATGGTAAAATTGCAATAAACTACAATATCCAAATCTTTTCATAGGTAATACTTTACAAACCTTTACAGCTCACCATTTTAGAGTTTAGCATTAAAAGGGCCTAGAATTATCCCTCTCACTTTGGTGTGTGCAAAGATAATACCTAATATGTATTGTTTAATCATTACTTAAGCGAACACATGTGGCCTACGCATGCATTTGCCTTCATATGTGCAAGTGCATGGGTAGGTTTTAACTTTTTTTTTTTTATTTGATTTATTACATTTTATTTTTCTATTTTTTTTCCTGCCTAACTTTAATACTAATGAAAGGGGGATAAATGATAGTAAATGTTTGGTGGCATGTCTTCTTTATGCCACTGTACTCCATTCAAGTTATTTAAGGGGGTCTTATGCAAGGATTAATGATGTCACTTCCATTTGAGCCCCCTTACAATATATATACATTTTTATTTTGCTTCTAAAGCTCCATTTTAATAACTACTGACAAAATAGCTCATGGCTGAATTATCCATAAATATTCTCTTTGAAGTGCACACGCATCTTCTTTCGTAGCAGCTTTCTTTGATGATACTATTAAGGGTTACAACATTTTATGTAGAAAAGCAAATTCAGCAAACAAGGCAAAAAAAGCTAATCTTTTTCCCTGACAAATTTTTGTACATTCTGACATGACGAAAAATGTTTAGCTGGTCTGAATTGCAGAACACTTCTTGCCAAATATGAGTATGTGATTGCTGCAGGGGAGCAGGCAGAATCGACAACGTACACCGACAGCAAACTCCCACTCTGTGCTTCCAAAATGACAAGATGTCACTTGATGAACACAGCATTAGAGCTGTGAAGTCTGCTGGAACAAAATTCAACCACCAATCTCCCACTTCAGATATTCTGCAAACATACAAATTTACAGCTATATAAATGGTGAAATTTCTCGATAACCACCAAACTGCACTTTCAAGGTACAGCATGTTGTCATATTGGGTGGTGTATATTGGACGGTGCATATTGGATGCCGAATATTGACCACTGTCTTTGGGGCAGGAAGTGATGGATATCTTCTTGATGAGGATACTGACAGTAATTAAAACCTTACAAAAGCTCTAATTCTTGTTCCTACTAGTTATAATCCCTATTTCTACTAAAACAATACATTATAATATTGTTTGTTTCCCCGTTGGAGAGTTTCCCTTTCAATTCCTATATTGGGGACGACTGTCACTGAGATCGGATGTAAGGGAAAACGATCCTAAAACGAGACACAACAGTAAAAACCTGAAAGAGGTTCCAAGTATTCCCAGTGTTATTACAAAAAAAAGTGTAGGATGGAATTCTACTTGAAGGTGAAATTGATTGATAGCAAAAGAATTTAAAATGGGCATCATCCTCATTCATGGGATCATGGCAGACCTGAAGGTATTTTGGTCCTGCTGTTGCCCTGTAAAATTTACTTACCAACTGTCCTCTACGCAACAATGGTAGTTGTAATGATCTTCCCAAGCATCTGCAAGAAAAAAAAGATGAAATGTGTCTGCAGGCAGGTGCAGGCATTCTTCCTGCCTGTAGGTGGCACTGTACCGATGCTGCATGGGGAAGAGGAGTCTGATAAGAGAATAGTCTTCTTATTACCTTGTAAATGTAGTAGTTATGTAATCACTATGCTGTACATAGACTGTGCAGAGAGCAGAGCTGTAGGAGCAACCCAACAGCCCCACCCACGACAACCTGCCTGCAGAAAACTACAGGAGGGGGCAGAGACAAGGCCAGTCACCCAGCACAAGCAGAGAGAGCAGTGGGGACCGGTCTATATTACAGGTAGCTCCTGCACAATGTTTCACACTGGATTTCTGCACAGATTGAGAAAGACTTCAGTTTAAGTGTTTCAGGGCATCATTAGTATTTTTATAGTAATTGCTGATTATTCATATTCATTAAAGAAAAAATCTATCCATCTGGGGGCGTGTCTTGCTGGCGCTCAGGACAGAGGCCAAGTGAAGAACTCCGGCTTCACAACCTGCTCAGCAGTTATTTCTAGCGACAAGGGGAGCTCCCCAGCCAACTCCTGAATACTCAAACCTGCTGCCCATACTCTTCACAATGCCGACACGGGGGTTCCCAGCACCTGGTATTGAAAAAACTGACATCCTTCTTCTTCCAGACTGGGGAGCCAGAAACCCAACATGGTGCATTGCCTTCGTGGGGGATTCCTCCTCCCTGGCAGCTCAGCTTCTTTGGTCTGCTTGTCCATCTGTTACTCTTCTGCTGCTAATAGTGAGTTTTCTCCTCTAGAGATCCCCACCACACGTAGTCCAGGTAAAACTAAAAAGCCTAAACAAGGTGACCCCCCAGATAATGTCCACTGGCAGAGCCGATCTCCTTTCTGACCATGTACAGTAGACACCTCTGGAGCAATTTCCAGCTTCCACTCAGCCTGTGTCAGTTAAAGACCTCAAACAAATTTCACTGTGTGATTCTCTACCCATGGATATAGCCATGGATATAGCTAACATGTTAACTAAAGTCAATGCCTCTGTGTAGGATTTGCAACAAAGAGCCTTTCACATAGAATACAAAGAATACAAAATGGATGATGTGTTTTCTGCCCACAACTCTATGATGGATTTATGTCAAGGGAAACAAGCAGATTTGCAAACAATTCATGCTAAGTTGGCAGACCTAGAGGACAGGTCCCGCCGAAACAATTTTAAGTTTTGTGGGGTGTCTGAATCTATTCCCTCTTCTGGATTACCTAACTTTCTGCAACAAATCCTGCATGTTTTTGTACCAGAAGCTCAGGACTTTAAGCTTATCATAGACAGAACAAGCTACCAAAGCCGAAGTATCTCTCTAATTGTGTGCCAAGAGATGTCCTGGTCAGGATACATTGTTATCATTTTAAAAATAAGGCTATGCAAGCTGCTAGGAAAAATCCTGAGCTATCTGGGCAGTTTGCAGGGGTCACTCTGTATGCGGATCTCTCTCAAGCCACGATTCAAGACAGAAATAAGCTAACTACTAGGGATGGGCTGAACACCCCCTGGTTCAGTTCGCACCAGAACATACCAAACAGGCAAAAAATTTGTCAGAAGACACGAACACTGTTAAAGTCTATGGGACACGAACATGAATAATCAAAAGTGCTCAAAGTGTTTGGGGACCTGGGTCCTGCCTCCGGGGACATGTATCAATACAATAAAAGTTTTAAAAACTGGCCATTTTTTGGAAGCAGTGATTTTAATAATGCCTAAAGTGAAACAATAAAAGTGAAATATTCCTTTAAATTTCGTACCTGGGGGTGTCTATAGTATGCCTGTAAAGTGGCACATTTTTCCCGTGTTTAGAACAATCCCTGCACAAAGTGACATTTCTAAAGAAAAAAAATCATTTAAAAATGATTTGTCGGTCCCGGCAATACAGATAAAAGAAGTAATTGAAAAAAACGGCATGGGATCCCCCCAGTCCATTACCAGGCCCTTTGGGTCTGGTATGATTATTAAGGAGAACCCCGAACCAAAATTAAAAAAAAATTGCGTGGGGGTCCCCCCAAATTCCATACCAGGCCCTTCAGGTCTGGTATGGATATTAAGGGGAAGGGGAACCCCGCGCCAAAATTTAAAAAAAATGGCGTGGGGGTCCCCCTCAAAATCCATACCAGACCCTTATCCAAGCACGCAACCTGGCAGGAAAATAGGGGGGATGAGAGAGCGCTCCCCCTCCTGAACTGTACCAGGCCACATGCCCTCAACATGGGGCGGGTGCTTTGGGGTAGCCCCCCAAAGCACCTTGTCCCCATGTTGATGGGGACAAGGGCCTCATCCACACAACCCTTGCCCGGTGGTTGTGGGGGTCTGCGGGTGGGGGGCTTATCAGAATCTGGAAGCCCCCTTTGACAAGGGGACCCCCAGATCCTGTTCTCCCCCCTGTGTGAAATGGTAATGGGGTACAAATGTACCCCTACTATTTCACAAAAAAAGTGTCAAAATGGTACAAAAGACAAGACACAGCTTGGGACAAGTCCTTTATTAAAAAATTAAAAAATAAAAATGTCCCACGAAGTCCATTCATCTTCTCTCGCTCCGCCGACGGACCGAAAAAGAAAAAAAAAAACAAAGCTTTGACAGTTCTTATATAACTGAGGGCGGGGCCAAACTGTGACATTCCCGGGTGCATTTTTGAACCGTCAAAATCATGGCGGCTTATGGGTGTCTCCATCCTCCTTTTTGATACCAGGGAGACATGATTCCTGATACGATGAAAAAAGGGTCATTTGGTTTTCCCCACATAAAAGGCATCACACATCATGACATATACCATCCCAACGGATTGACATGTTGCCAAAAATATTGGCTTAAACAAGCGTCCATTGGGGAGGATAACATGCCGCGCTGCGCGAATGTATCTACAAAAACTACATTTGTGACATGGTCTAGTCCCTTTTGCCCCACTAGAGGTTACTACTGGTGGGGTATAATGACTGTGCACAAAGCTATCCTTCAATAATAGGGATCTTTTGTAGGTGATCTCAGGATATTTTTAGAGATGTTTGGAAACATTGGCATCCCCCATGAGGAGATACCAATATTTTTGGATAATGTCACGCACCTGTTGGTGCTGACCTGAGAAAAGGGTAATTAATCTTACCCCTGTGTTGGCTTTGGGGACTTTAGGGTCATGAAGATCTATCTTGATTTTTGGCTCTAAGATAGGCTTTTTTGAGGCATTTGCTGCTGTAGCCTCGTTGTTTTAGACGTGTCTGCAGTGCCTTTTTGTTGTCTATAGCATATAACACATCACACTGGAATCTTCTGAGGAAGCTTTGTTTAAAGCGAAACATGTTGAGTGGTAGTGTCTGTACATATGCCTTTCTATAGAAAAATTGATTTTGGATATGGATGAAACATTGTTCTCATGTTTTTTATCTTTGTAATAAATATTACATTTTATCTAATGTGTAATTGTTTATTACATTTTTCCTACTCAACACCTTAAAAGTCCCGAGGTTTGTCACCTCTATTTCACCTTCTTATTTTCTAGTTTATTGGGGTGTGGTGTTTAATTTTATTCCTCTGTCTCGTTCTGTACAACTTCTACACATAATGTCATGATCAGGGGACAGGTTCAAAGACCAGTTGCTAGAGCAGTAGTGGAACTACTACTACCAGCAGGATAGGTACACAGGTAGTCACCCTGGTGAATGGTGGGGGATCACCTGAGATGCAAAGTCTAAGTACTAACCAGTGTTCAGTAGAGCTCCTGATGGTGGAGATTAATTTTGCTGCTAATACCAGGATGCGGACCTCAGGATCACCCAACCAGGAGGGGAAGAAGCCGGGGTCCAGTAGCGGATAAGCAGGTAGGGATCAAACAGAAGCATAATCAGTAAACAAGCCAAAAGGTCAGTAACGAGTAATTGCAGGTTGAGATCAGGCAGAAGCGTATTCGAGGAACAAGCCAAGGATCGATAACGAGTAGTAGCAAAATTTGCACAGCAGCAGGGAAGACAGGAGCGAGGCACTGGCTGAAGAGAGCACAATAATCTGGCAAACAGGAAGTGCAGGGACATGGCCTAAATCAGGAAGTTCATGGGAAGAGCAAAGAGTTTAGGGTTCAAGACAAACAAGGTTCAGGACAGGATCATTCAATGAATTGTCCCAGGAAATGTCCAGCATTCCAGGTAGCTCAGCAAGAAGAGGAGACATCAGAGGTTCAGGCCCTCACACATAGACATACCTTACAGTCATTCCTACACAATGAATCTATGTTTGATACTTGGTTTTGGCATTACCCAACGGAGAAGCATTACACATTTTTCTTCTATTCACATAGAACTTACTCTAGAGTCGGCCTTATATTGGCTGATCCCCAATTACTCTGTAGAGTGGTGGAGGGTTTGATCCATGATTAGACTTGGTCAGATCATGCCCCAGTTACTGTTGAAATTCAAGAAAAATATTCTTCTAATACTAACATGCTCTGGCATAATAATCCTCGTCTTTTTGCCCACATTGTCAGCAGAGGAAATCTATTGACCCAGTTTAAGGAGTTTTTCCGTCTTAATGTTACTATTGACATCAAAATGTCCACGGTGTGGTGTGCACATAAAGCTTACATTAGAGGTCTTCTTTTAAAACTAATGTAGCACTTACCCCCGAAGGAGTTGCTGGTTATTATTTTGGGCCTTTGCCATTACCCCTTACTCACAGTTCACCATACCAGAAACTTAGAGTCACAGACTTGATAGGAACAATAATTGTTAAACAATCCTCTGCCACAGGATTTAGTATTAGTTGAACGATCCTCTGCCACAGGATTTAGTATTAGTTGAACGATGCAACACAGTGCCAATAATTCCTTTAAGCCATCCGGCAGTACTGTGAGGTAGGTTGGTTAGGATGCATCCTCCAATTGAGTTACCAGGCTCCTCTTGAGATACCAACCTTTTGCTCGGTCCTCTCCAAGATGAGTCCTCCCCCGGATCTTTCAATTGCTCGGCTTCTTCCCGCAGGACAGACAGCACAGGATCACCTCTGAATCAGTAGGCCCCAGATAACTTCTGGGCCTACTTGCAGTCACATAGCCTCGGGCCAGCAGGGCCAGGAGACAGAAAAGGAGTTGTCACATACCTTAGGCCAGGAGGGCCAGGAGGTGAGAGAGAGAACAAAATGGTGTCTGCCCCTTAAGTATCCTTTCCCAGAACGCACAGCGGTGAACCACTCCCACTGGGCTGTTTCTGGAGAAAGAGGACACTCAATACACCTTAGCCTGTTGCCCTTCCATCACTGGCCTGTGGTGACAACGACACCTACAGACGACAGTGTGGAACTGCATGCAACACAGCCAATGCTAATTTAGCCATAATATTAAATCTGAACTATATACAGAACAGGTAAAAAACAGTAAGTACTTGTGCGCACACCAAAAATAATTAGCCAGATAAAATAAAGACAAATAAATAATCAATACACAAAACTCAGTTACTAAAAAAACGACCAGCAGCCACAATTAGTGTTCACACACCTAAGAGCAATGAAAATATAAAGAATTAATTTGCGGCGCTAATCTAAATATAAGGACTCCTGGGATAAACCACATACAAGCTAAAAAGACTCAAAATAGAAGAACAATAATTCTAAAATGCGTGGATCCGTGAATATTAGATGATAAATAAAATGAAGGATAATACAAACGCCAAACTGTAATAAGGGAAAAAAAGCAAACATACAGATCACAAATCAAGAACCATAGGCGGGGGGTAAAACTCGGGCATATAGGCAGCGGGATAATCTATGTGACAGTACACCGATGGCCACGCCAGGAAGAGAGGTCCAGGTATGGTGACCAGTTAATGTAGATTAATATTCCACTATCTTATTGCAATAAAGGGTATAGGCAAATCAATGTTGCAATAAAGTTGCGGTAGATATGGGAACCACAATGGTTAATAATTAATGGCCTCTAGGACCTAAATAATGTGCCATACAGACTAATTGAGACTCTAAAAAGATAAATAATCTTAATAACGTAAAGGCAATAAGTGATTAGGTATAACATCCAAAATACGGTGAAGTAAAAAATATTCTAAATGACTGATTAAATCCAGTTCCTAGTGAACGAAATAAACTACAATGAATAAATCCTAAAGATGAAGTGAACCTAAAAAGGAATAAGCAGTGAAGAAAACTAAAAATATTATTATCTCTATATAAATTCTTGGCAGACAAAACTCTCTATATACTGTGCCAATGTATGTGCGACAAAAATAAAGTAAGATGAAGATAAAAATTAAAGTTAGGATGAAATGACCAGTTCACACAGAAAGTGCAACAAAACGGGTGGAAGTTATCTAAAAGTGAATATATAGTCTTACAACAGGAACACAGTGTTTGGCAAAAATATTGATAAAAAGAAACAAGGGATAAAAAATATCCCCAATGGTGAATAAACAAATTTCTCAAAGTCAAACAGCAAAAACAATAAGTGTGATGATAGATCCTAGTTCAATCCCCTTCGTGATGAAAATCCTTCACATATCCCCAGTGGGGGCAGACAGATGAACCGGTTCCCCCAGCCTCTTACCTCCCGGCTGAGCGATAACAGCCCGAAAGTAGCCCCACGCTGTCTGTGCCTGCAGATAGTTTAAAGGCTGTCAGCTCCCAGCAGGATAAAATCAGCCTTCAATGAGGATGGTGAAAAAAACTCTCCCAATCTCCAAATATCTCATACGGTGTTCACTCGAGAGAATAGAGGAAAAAATTCCATAGTGTAGTATGTATAGATTAACTCTTTAATTAAATAGTAGCTCACTTACATAAAAAATGACAACATCAGCAGAGGATAAATAAAATAGGCTCACTGACAACCCGATCCCGGCCGTGATCGGGGAGACAAGCTGCCAAGCAATACCGCCTCTCTTCACCCTGACGCGTTGCGTGACTATCACGTCACTTTCTCAAAGGGAATGAAGAAAGGCGGACACAGATCCTTCTTATGTCAGAGGGGTAGCCATGGCAACCCGTCCGATACAAACGTACCGGCGGGATAAAACGGCACTCCTTGTACACAAATAGAAATAGCAAAAAATCCTAAACACATCCCTAAAATACATATACAATTCCTTGTTAAAACCATTACGTTATTTAGAATTAGTAAAAAACGAATCCAGGATAAAATACATGGAGACAAACTAAATACACTTGTATAAGGACACGGGGAGGAACTCCCTCTAGTGGTCCATCATATAAAAATGCAAATCCAGAGAGAATGACAGGTGAAGGAAAAAGCTATTTCAGAAGAGACTCCCTCTAGTAGTCCATATAAAATACACATCCAAATAGAATGACAAGTGAGGGAGTAAATTACACAATGTTTAAAAAATATATATTTAAAAATATATATATAAAAGCAAGCAGCACGTATAAAAAGCTAGCTTTTAAATTCCTAAAATACAGCTAAAAAATTATTTTTAAAACCAATTAATAAAAACAAAAAATAACATGGTGATGTTTGTAAAAAGGAAGGCCCAGGGGGAGTGATTATGTAACAACAATACTAATAGTTAGAGATAAAACAATTTAGGTCAAACTCCACATTGTGACCCAAAGGCGTTAAAGTACGGAGCTCATGTATCCAGCGAGATTCTGCCTGACTAAGTTTTATCACTTTATTATCACCCCTCCAATGGGGTTTGTACTTCTCAATTCCCCATACCTTTAATGAGGAGGGGTCCCTATTGTGATATTGGTCATAGTGTTTTGACAGACTATGTTTCGGATAACCTTTCTTTATATTTTGGGTGTGTTCTCTCAATCTCTTCCATAGTTGTCTTTTTGTTCGTCCTACGTACTGGATCTGACAGGGACATTCCAGCAAATAAACCACTCCCTCTGTCCGGCAAGATATAAATTCTTTGATTTGATATTCTCTATTGGTGACTGTTGATATAAAATTGCATTTTTTCTTTTTGACCTCATTTGTATGTCTGCAGGTATAGCAAGTTTTACAGGGATAGAAGCCCTTCCCATCAAAGAAGGAAAAATTTCTACGCGGAGGAGGGTCTAGTACATTTTTTGCGACCAGATCCCTCAATGTGGGAGCTCTCCGATATGTAAATTTCGGTTTCTCTGGCAAATAAACCCCCAGGTGCCTGTCTGCTTTCACTATATTCCAGTATTTTCTAAAGATTTTTTCTATTTGCTTGTGTTGCAGACTATAATCCATCACCAATGGTACAGAGTTCATAGGGTTAATTTCTCTACTCGAGTCCTCTATTAGTTTACTTCTATCCATAACCTCCACTTCTTTGATTTTTTCTTTTATGAAGTCAGAGCCATATCCCTTTTGGACAAATCTTTGTCCAATAAATTCAGCTTGTTTCAAAAAAACTTCCTGTTTTGTACAATTTCTTTTAAGCCTAGTAAACTGGCCCTTTGGTATATTATTTAGCCAAGGGGCATGGTGACAGCTATCTATTGGCAGATAGCTGTTTCTGTCAACTTGTTTGAAAAATGTTTGAGTAATGAATCTTCCATCCTCTTTTAAAATTTCTAAATCTAAAAATTGTATTTTTTCATCATTAATCTCCCATGATAAATTAATATTTTTGTTGTTAAGATTCAAATTAAAACCAAAGTCTATCAAACTTTCCCTGTCGCCAGCCCAAATAACAATAATGTCATCAATAAATCTTTTAAATAGTAAAAGTTGCTGGGGTCTGTTCTTATATACGGCTTCCTCCTCCCATTCCGCCATAAACAGGTTTGCTACGCTGGGTGCATACTTGGCACCCATTGCAATACCACAAATTTGTTTGAAGAAATCATTTTCATGCCAAAAATAGTTGTGATCCAGACTATATCTTAAGCACTCCAATAAAAACTTTCTTTGCACCGCTTTTAAATCACTAAAACTCTTCAGGGCCCATTTTGTTGCTTGTATCGCCTCTTCGTGGTTAATTATGGTATACAGAGATGCCACATCTGCTGTCGCAAGATAGACTGGTTTATCCCCAAATGTGACAGTATCCAATAGCTGGAGTAGGTGTTTGGTATCTCTTAGGAAGGACTCAGTTTTTCTCACTAGTGGTTGTAGAAACCAGTCTATATACTCCCCAATTCTTGCTCCCACTGAGTTTATTCCATTAACAATTGGCCTTCCTGGGGGTCTCTCTTTATTTTTATGAATCTTGGGGAGGGTATATATAACTGGGGTACGACATCCACGTAATTGTAAGTATTTTGCCTCTTTTTTATTTAGTAGGCCTCTGGTTTTTCCTCTTTCTAGCAAATAAGCGAGATCATCTTTATACTGTATTATCGGGTTTCCCGGCAGTTTTTGATAGGTGGTGGTGTCACTCAGTTGTCTTTTAAGTTCCTCCTGGTAGTCCTTTTTCGATTGGATCACTATTGCTCCTCCTTTATCAGCCTGTCTTACCACGATATCCCTTCTCTCTTCCAATTTTTGGATACCACTCTTAATCTCCATGGGGTCATTTATTTTCCTGATTTTTAGATCATGCAGGTCTTTCAGGACCATTTTCCGAAACACTTCAATGTTTCCCTCTGTTCCCAGTGGGGGGTTAAATAGTGATTTATTCTTCAAGTCACTATGTTTAATTTCACTTATCGGCGTATTGTTCTTTATTGGATTCTCTCCCGGTTTGCTCAACATATACTTCTTAATGTGAAGGCTCCTGGCGAATTTATTGATGTCTACATACGTACTAAATTTATTTAAATTCTTTTTGGGCGCAAATTTTAGGCCTTTGTCTAGTACTTTAATTTCATCTCTCGTTAATTCCACCCCACTGATGTTAACTATCCCTTCTCCTATTGGTCTCACTTTCTTCTGTTTTTTTGCTCCTGCTCTGCATCCACGTTTGGTTTTTCGTTTCTTCCGGGCTGTTTTTCTGCATCTCTTCGTGGAGATCTCTTTACTTTTTTCTCTCGATCCCCCTCTTTCCGATGTTCTTGGTTCCTTTCTTCCCTTCTTGTGTCTCTCCTCACTCCACGCTCTGGACTCCTCCTCGGGGATCTTCGTGATCCATTTTCCGTCCGATAACGCCTGGGAGAGTCCCGGCGTCTCATCTCTAAAAAACGCCTAGGAGTTCTGTCACGCCCCTCCTGTTGGTATCTGGGGGTTCTTCCCCTTTCATATTGGTATCTGGGGGTACGACCTCCTTCTTCATCTCTTCTTAGGTATTCATAGCGATTGTAGATTGGGACATTATAATTGTTTTCATAGGCAACCTGCTCATATTTTCCATCATAGTTGTGCGGTCTAATGCCTCTCCTCCTATTTTCATAAGGTGTTGGGTCATACTTCCTATCATAATCTTGTGGTCTGCCGATATTCCTCCTATTCTCGTAGGGAGCTTGATCATATTCTTGTGGTCTAGCGACATTCCTTCTATTCTCGTAGGGTGTTTCATCATACTTCCCATCATGGTAGTGTGATCTCATCTCAGCCCTCCTATTATCAAAGCCCCGATTATCATAGTTTCTCCAGGGAGGTGTTGGTGGTTCTCTTCTATCCGCTAAGGGCTGATATGGTCTAGGGGAGTTGTAAAGGTTATCAGCATTATTCTGCCATCCGTTTTTCCAAAAAGGTCTTTTCCAGTTGTTGTTTCCATTCCACCCCTGTCTCTGGTTTGGGGTGTTGTAATAATTCATTCTATCAACTGGACCATTTGTCGGTGGCTTCTTCATTGTCTCTGTTACCGTCAGCTTCTTCTCTTCTTTTTCTGGAGTAGTGTTAGCAGAATTAATGATAGTTTCTTCTAGTTTATTTTGCCACTTGAAGACCAGGTCATCCTCATAGTCTTTCAAGTCTCTTTGATATTTCCTTCTCTTTCTTGCTGCAGTTTCTTTGTCTTTTCGTTCCATGTCACTCTGAAGCTGCTTCGCCAGGGTTTCAAATTCTGGGAGTTCTTTTGATATCTCTACAATTGCCTTCAATTCTCCAATTTTCTTGTCTAGAGTTCTCACTTTCCGTTGTTTCCTTTTGATTAGTAGATGGAGTAGTTCGAGACCTTTATCGTTGAAGAATTGAAACCACTCATCGGTAGATTCTTTGTCCACTAATCCGTCATTGATAGGGACATCCCATCTCAATCTCCTCGGAAGTAGTTTATCTTTGATGTATTGTTCGTGTGTCACTATATCCCACCAAGAATTTATCTTTTTTTCCATAAGGTGTCCCATTTTTCTAAAACATCTCTCTATGTCCCCCACTATGTTCACTTCTTGTTTCTCAAAAATAGTTTCTAAATCAATGGTTCTATTCTCTATAAACCCAAAAACTTCCATGGTTGCAGCACACGTAAAGTAAGATCAAGCGGTCAAGGTAAAAAACAGTAAGTACTTGTGCGCACACCAAAAATAATTAGCCAGATAAAATAAAGACAAATAAATAATCAATACACAAAACTCAGTTACTAAAAAAACGACCAGCAGCCACAATTAGTGTTCACACACCTAAGAGCAATGAAAATATAAAGAATTAATTTGCGGCGCTAATCTAAATATAAGGACGAGAATAGAAGGAATGTCGCTAGACCACAAGAATATGATCAAGCTCCCTACGAGAATAGGAGGAATATCGGCAGACCACAAGATTATGATAGGAAGTATGACCCAACACCTTATGAAAATAGGAGGAGAGGCATTAGACCGCACAACTATGATGGAAAATATGAGCAGGTTGCCTATGAAAACAATTATAATGTCCCAATCTACAATCGCTATGAATACCTAAGAAGAGATGAAGAAGGAGGTCGTACCCCCAGATACCAATATGAAAGGGGAAGAACCCCCAGATACCAACAGGAGGGGCGTGACAGAACTCCTAGGCGTTTTTTAGAGATGAGACGCCGGGACTCTCCCAGGCGTTATCGGACGGAAAATGGATCACGAAGATCCCCGAGGAGGAGTCCAGAGCGTGGAGTGAGGAGAGACACAAGAAGGGAAGAAAGGAACCAAGAACATCGGAAAGAGGGGGATCGAGAGAAAAAAGTAAAGAGATCTCCACGAAGAGATGCAGAAAAACAGCCCGGAAGAAACGAAAAACCAAACGTGGATGCAGAGCAGGAGCAAAAAAACAGAAGAAAGTGAGACCAATAGGAGAAGGGATAGTTAACATCAGTGGGGTGGAATTAACGAGAGATGAAATTAAAGTACTAGACAAAGGCCTAAAATTTGCGCCCAAAAAGAATTTAAATAAATTTAGTACGTATGTAGACATCAATAAATTCGCCAGGAGCCTTCACATTAAGAAGTATATGTTGAGCAAACCGGGAGAGAATCCAATAAAGAACAATACGCCGATAAGTGAAATTAAACATAGTGACTTGAAGAATAAATCACTATTTAACCCCCCACTGGGAACAGAGGGAAACATTGAAGTGTTTCGGAAAATGGTCCTGAAAGACCTGCATGATCTAAAAATCAGGAAAATAAATGACCCCATGGAGATTAAGAGTGGTATCCAAAAATTGGAAGAGAGAAGGGATATCGTGGTAAGACAGGCTGATAAAGGAGGAGCAATAGTGATCCAATCGAAAAAGGACTACCAGGAGGAACTTAAAAGACAACTGAGTGACACCACCACCTATCAAAAACTGCCGGGAAACCCGATAATACAGTATAAAGATGATCTCGCTTATTTGCTAGAAAGAGGAAAAACCAGAGGCCTACTAAATAAAAAAGAGGCAAAATACTTACAATTACGTGGATGTCGTACCCCAGTTATATATACCCTCCCCAAGATTCATAAAAATAAAGAGAGACCCCCAGGAAGGCCAATTGTTAATGGAATAAACTCAGTGGGAGCAAGAATTGGGGAGTATATAGACTGGTTTCTACAACCACTAGTGAGAAAAACTGAGTCCTTCCTAAGAGATACCAAACACCTACTCCAGCTATTGGATACTGTCACATTTGGGGATAAACCAGTCTATCTTGCGACAGCAGATGTGGCATCTCTGTATACCATAATTAACCACGAAGAGGCGATACAAGCAACAAAATGGGCCCTGAAGAGTTTTAGTGATTTAAAAGCGGTGCAAAGAAAGTTTTTATTGGAGTGCTTAAGATATAGTCTGGATCACAACTATTTTTGGCATGAAAATGATTTCTTCAAACAAATTTGTGGTATTGCAATGGGTGCCAAGTATGCACCCAGCGTAGCAAACCTGTTTATGGCGGAATGGGAGGAGGAAGCCGTATATAAGAACAGACCCCAGCAACTTTTACTATTTAAAAGATTTATTGATGACATTATTGTTATTTGGGCTGGCGACAGGGAAAGTTTGATAGACTTTGGTTTTAATTTGAATCTTAACAACAAAAATATTAATTTATCATGGGAGATTAATGATGAAAAAATACAATTTTTAGATTTAGAAATTTTAAAAGAGGATGGAAGATTCATTACTCAAACATTTTTCAAACAAGTTGACAGAAACAGCTATCTGCCAATAGATAGCTGTCACCATGCCCCTTGGCTAAATAATATACCAAAGGGCCAGTTTACTAGGCTTAAAAGAAATTGTACAAAACAGGAAGTTTTTTTGAAACAAGCTGAATTTATTGGACAAAGATTTGTCCAAAAGGGATATGGCTCTGACTTCATAAAAGAAAAAATCAAAGAAGTGGAGGTTATGGATAGAAGTAAACTAATAGAGGACTCGAGTAGAGAAATTAACCCTATGAACTCTGTACCATTGGTGATGGATTATAGTCTGCAACACAAGCAAATAGAAAAAATCTTTAGAAAATACTGGAATATAGTGAAAGCAGACAGGCACCTGGGGGTTTATTTGCCAGAGAAACCGAAATTTACATATCGGAGAGCTCCCACATTGAGGGATCTGGTCGCAAAAAATGTACTAGACCCTCCTCCGCGTAGAAATTTTTCCTTCTTTGATGGGAAGGGCTTCTATCCCTGTAAAACTTGCTATACCTGCAGACATACAAATGAGGTCAAAAAGAAAAAATGCAATTTTATATCAACAGTCACCAATAGAGAATATCAAATCAAAGAATTTATATCTTGCCGGACAGAGGGAGTGGTTTATTTGCTGGAATGTCCCTGTCAGATCCAGTACGTAGGACGAACAAAAAGACAACTATGGAAGAGATTGAGAGAACACACCCAAAATATAAAGAAAGGTTATCCGAAACATAGTCTGTCAAAACACTATGACCAATATCACAATAGGGACCCCTCCTCATTAAAGGTATGGGGAATTGAGAAGTACAAACCCCATTGGAGGGGTGATAATAAAGTGATAAAACTTAGTCAGGCAGAATCTCGCTGGATACATGAGCTCCGTACTTTAACGCCTTTGGGTCACAATGTGGAGTTTGACCTAAATTGTTTTATCTCTAACTATTAGTATTGTTGTTACATAATCACTCCCCCTGGGCCTTCCTTTTTACAAACATCACCATGTTATTTTTTGTTTTTATTAATTGGTTTTAAAAATAATTTTTTAGCTGTATTTTAGGAATTTAAAAGCTAGCTTTTTATACGTGCTGCTTGCTTTTATATATATATTTTTAAATATATATTTTTTAAACATTGTGTAATTTACTCCCTCACTTGTCATTCTATTTGGATGTGTATTTTATATGGACTACTAGAGGGAGTCTCTTCTGAAATAGCTTTTTCCTTCACCTGTCATTCTCTCTGGATTTGCATTTTTATATGATGGACCACTAGAGGGAGTTCCTCCCCGTGTCCTTATACAAGTGTATTTAGTTTGTCTCCATGTATTTTATCCTGGATTCGTTTTTTACTAATTCTAAATAACGTAATGGTTTTAACAAGGAATTGTATATGTATTTTAGGGATGTGTTTAGGATTTTTTGCTATTTCTATTTGTGTACAAGGAGTGCCGTTTTATCCCGCCGGTACGTTTGTATCGGACGGGTTGCCATGGCTACCCCTCTGACATAAGAAGGATCTGTGTCCGCCTTTCTTCATTCCCTTTGAGAAAGTGACGTGATAGTCACGCAACGCGTCAGGGTGAAGAGAGGCGGTATTGCTTGGCAGCTTGTCTCCCCGATCACGGCCGGGATCGGGTTGTCAGTGAGCCTATTTTATTTATCCTCTGCTGATGTTGTCATTTTTTATGTAAGTGAGCTACTATTTAATTAAAGAGTTAATCTATACATACTACACTATGGAATTTTTTCCTCTATTCTCTCGAGTGAACACCGTATGAGATATTTGGAGATTGGGAGAGTTTTTTTCACCATCCTCATTGAAGGCTGATTTTATCCTGCTGGGAGCTGACAGCCTTTAAACTATCTGCAGGCACAGACAGCGTGGGGCTACTTTCGGGCTGTTATCGCTCAGCCGGGAGGTAAGAGGCTGGGGGAACCGGTTCATCTGTCTGCCCCCACTGGGGATATGTGAAGGATTTTCATCACGAAGGGGATTGAACTAGGATCTATCATCACACTTATTGTTTTTGCTGTTTGACTTTGAGAAATTTGTTTATTCACCATTGGGGATATTTTTTATCCCTTGTTTCTTTTTATCAATATTTTTGCCAAACACTGTGTTCCTGTTGTAAGACTATATATTCACTTTTAGATAACTTCCACCCGTTTTGTTGCACTTTCTGTGTGAACTGGTCATTTCATCCTAACTTTAATTTTTATCTTCATCTTACTTTATTTTTGTCGCACATACATTGGCACAGTATATAGAGAGTTTTGTCTGCCAAGAATTTATATAGAGATAATAATATTTTTAGTTTTCTTCACTGCTTATTCCTTTTTAGGTTCACTTCATCTTTAGGATTTATTCATTGTAGTTTATTTCGTTCACTAGGAACTGGATTTAATCAGTCATTTAGAATATTTTTTACTTCACCGTATTTTGGATGTTATACCTAATCACTTATTGCCTTTACGTTATTAAGATTATTTATCTTTTTAGAGTCTCAATTAGTCTGTATGGCACATTATTTAGGTCCTAGAGGCCATTAATTATTAACCATTGTGGTTCCCATATCTACCGCAACTTTATTGCAACATTGATTTGCCTATACCCTTTATTGCAATAAGATAGTGGAATATTAATCTACATTAACTGGTCACCATACCTGGACCTCTCTTCCTGGCGTGGCCATCGGTGTACTGTCACATAGATTATCCCGCTGCCTATATGCCCGAGTTTTACCCCCCGCCTATGGTTCTTGATTTGTGATCTGTATGTTTGCTTTTTTTCCCTTATTACAGTTTGGCGTTTGTATTATCCTTCATTTTATTTATCATCTAATATTCACGGATCCACGCATTTTAGAATTATTGTTCTTCTATTTTGAGTCTTTTTAGCTTGTATGTGGTTTATCCCAGGAGTCCTTATATTTAGATTAGCGCCGCAAATTAATTCTTTATATTTTCATTGCTCTTAGGTGTGTGAACACTAATTGTGGCTGCTGGTCGTTTTTTTAGTAACTGAGTTTTGTGTATTGATTATTTATTTGTCTTTATTTTATCTGGCTAATTATTTTTGGTGTGCGCACAAGTACTTACTGTTTTTTACCTTGACCGCTTGATCTTACTTTACGTGTGCTGCAACCATGGAAGTTTTTGGGTTTATAGAGAATAGAACCATTGATTTAGAAACTATTTTTGAGAAACAAGAAGTGAACATAGTGGGGGACATAGAGAGATGTTTTAGAAAAATGGGACACCTTATGGAAAAAAAGATAAATTCTTGGTGGGATATAGTGACACACGAACAATACATCAAAGATAAACTACTTCCGAGGAGATTGAGATGGGATGTCCCTATCAATGACGGATTAGTGGACAAAGAATCTACCGATGAGTGGTTTCAATTCTTCAACGATAAAGGTCTCGAACTACTCCATCTACTAATCAAAAGGAAACAACGGAAAGTGAGAACTCTAGACAAGAAAATTGGAGAATTGAAGGCAATTGTAGAGATATCAAAAGAACTCCCAGAATTTGAAACCCTGGCGAAGCAGCTTCAGAGTGACATGGAACGAAAAGACAAAGAAACTGCAGCAAGAAAGAGAAGGAAATATCAAAGAGACTTGAAAGACTATGAGGATGACCTGGTCTTCAAGTGGCAAAATAAACTAGAAGAAACTATCATTAATTCTGCTAACACTACTCCAGAAAAAGAAGAGAAGAAGCTGACGGTAACAGAGACAATGAAGAAGCCACCGACAAATGGTCCAGTTGATAGAATGAATTATTACAACACCCCAAACCAGAGACAGGGGTGGAATGGAAACAACAACTGGAAAAGACCTTTTTGGAAAAACGGATGGCAGAATAATGCTGATAACCTTTACAACTCCCCTAGACCATATCAGCCCTTAGCGGATAGAAGAGAACCACCAACACCTCCCTGGAGAAACTATGATAATCGGGGCTTTGATAATAGGAGGGCTGAGATGAGATCACACTACCATGATGGGAAGTATGATGAAACACCCTACGAGAATAGAAGGAATGTCGCTAGACCACAAGAATATGATCAAGCTCCCTACGAGAATAGGAGGAATATCGGCAGACCACAAGATTATGATAGGAAGTATGACCCAACACCTTATGAAAATAGGAGGAGAGGCATTAGACCGCACAACTATGATGGAAAATATGAGCAGGTTGCCTATGAAAACAATTATAATGTCCCAATCTACAATCGCTATGAATACCTAAGAAGAGATGAAGAAGGAGGTCGTACCCCCAGATACCAATATGAAAGGGGAAGAACCCCCAGATACCAACAGGAGGGGCGTGACAGAACTCCTAGGCGTTTTTTAGAGATGAGACGCCGGGACTCTCCCAGGCGTTATCGGACGGAAAATGGATCACGAAGATCCCCGAGGAGGAGTCCAGAGCGTGGAGTGAGGAGAGACACAAGAAGGGAAGAAAGGAACCAAGAACATCGGAAAGAGGGGGATCGAGAGAAAAAAGTAAAGAGATCTCCACGAAGAGATGCAGAAAAACAGCCCGGAAGAAACGAAAAACCAAACGTGGATGCAGAGCAGGAGCAAAAAAACAGAAGAAAGTGAGACCAATAGGAGAAGGGATAGTTAACATCAGTGGGGTGGAATTAACGAGAGATGAAATTAAAGTACTAGACAAAGGCCTAAAATTTGCGCCCAAAAAGAATTTAAATAAATTTAGTACGTATGTAGACATCAATAAATTCGCCAGGAGCCTTCACATTAAGAAGTATATGTTGAGCAAACCGGGAGAGAATCCAATAAAGAACAATACGCCGATAAGTGAAATTAAACATAGTGACTTGAAGAATAAATCACTATTTAACCCCCCACTGGGAACAGAGGGAAACATTGAAGTGTTTCGGAAAATGGTCCTGAAAGACCTGCATGATCTAAAAATCAGGAAAATAAATGACCCCATGGAGATTAAGAGTGGTATCCAAAAATTGGAAGAGAGAAGGGATATCGTGGTAAGACAGGCTGATAAAGGAGGAGCAATAGTGATCCAATCGAAAAAGGACTACCAGGAGGAACTTAAAAGACAACTGAGTGACACCACCACCTATCAAAAACTGCCGGGAAACCCGATAATACAGTATAAAGATGATCTCGCTTATTTGCTAGAAAGAGGAAAAACCAGAGGCCTACTAAATAAAAAAGAGGCAAAATACTTACAATTACGTGGATGTCGTACCCCAGTTATATATACCCTCCCCAAGATTCATAAAAATAAAGAGAGACCCCCAGGAAGGCCAATTGTTAATGGAATAAACTCAGTGGGAGCAAGAATTGGGGAGTATATAGACTGGTTTCTACAACCACTAGTGAGAAAAACTGAGTCCTTCCTAAGAGATACCAAACACCTACTCCAGCTATTGGATACTGTCACATTTGGGGATAAACCAGTCTATCTTGCGACAGCAGATGTGGCATCTCTGTATACCATAATTAACCACGAAGAGGCGATACAAGCAACAAAATGGGCCCTGAAGAGTTTTAGTGATTTAAAAGCGGTGCAAAGAAAGTTTTTATTGGAGTGCTTAAGATATAGTCTGGATCACAACTATTTTTGGCATGAAAATGATTTCTTCAAACAAATTTGTGGTATTGCAATGGGTGCCAAGTATGCACCCAGCGTAGCAAACCTGTTTATGGCGGAATGGGAGGAGGAAGCCGTATATAAGAACAGACCCCAGCAACTTTTACTATTTAAAAGATTTATTGATGACATTATTGTTATTTGGGCTGGCGACAGGGAAAGTTTGATAGACTTTGGTTTTAATTTGAATCTTAACAACAAAAATATTAATTTATCATGGGAGATTAATGATGAAAAAATACAATTTTTAGATTTAGAAATTTTAAAAGAGGATGGAAGATTCATTACTCAAACATTTTTCAAACAAGTTGACAGAAACAGCTATCTGCCAATAGATAGCTGTCACCATGCCCCTTGGCTAAATAATATACCAAAGGGCCAGTTTACTAGGCTTAAAAGAAATTGTACAAAACAGGAAGTTTTTTTGAAACAAGCTGAATTTATTGGACAAAGATTTGTCCAAAAGGGATATGGCTCTGACTTCATAAAAGAAAAAATCAAAGAAGTGGAGGTTATGGATAGAAGTAAACTAATAGAGGACTCGAGTAGAGAAATTAACCCTATGAACTCTGTACCATTGGTGATGGATTATAGTCTGCAACACAAGCAAATAGAAAAAATCTTTAGAAAATACTGGAATATAGTGAAAGCAGACAGGCACCTGGGGGTTTATTTGCCAGAGAAACCGAAATTTACATATCGGAGAGCTCCCACATTGAGGGATCTGGTCGCAAAAAATGTACTAGACCCTCCTCCGCGTAGAAATTTTTCCTTCTTTGATGGGAAGGGCTTCTATCCCTGTAAAACTTGCTATACCTGCAGACATACAAATGAGGTCAAAAAGAAAAAATGCAATTTTATATCAACAGTCACCAATAGAGAATATCAAATCAAAGAATTTATATCTTGCCGGACAGAGGGAGTGGTTTATTTGCTGGAATGTCCCTGTCAGATCCAGTACGTAGGACGAACAAAAAGACAACTATGGAAGAGATTGAGAGAACACACCCAAAATATAAAGAAAGGTTATCCGAAACATAGTCTGTCAAAACACTATGACCAATATCACAATAGGGACCCCTCCTCATTAAAGGTATGGGGAATTGAGAAGTACAAACCCCATTGGAGGGGTGATAATAAAGTGATAAAACTTAGTCAGGCAGAATCTCGCTGGATACATGAGCTCCGTACTTTAACGCCTTTGGGTCACAATGTGGAGTTTGACCTAAATTGTTTTATCTCTAACTATTAGTATTGTTGTTACATAATCACTCCCCCTGGGCCTTCCTTTTTACAAACATCACCATGTTATTTTTTGTTTTTATTAATTGGTTTTAAAAATAATTTTTTAGCTGTATTTTAGGAATTTAAAAGCTAGCTTTTTATACGTGCTGCTTGCTTTTATATATATATTTTTAAATATATATTTTTTAAACATTGTGTAATTTACTCCCTCACTTGTCATTCTATTTGGATGTGTATTTTATATGGACTACTAGAGGGAGTCTCTTCTGAAATAGCTTTTTCCTTCACCTGTCATTCTCTCTGGATTTGCATTTTTATATGATGGACCACTAGAGGGAGTTCCTCCCCGTGTCCTTATACAAGTGTATTTAGTTTGTCTCCATGTATTTTATCCTGGATTCGTTTTTTACTAATTCTAAATAACGTAATGGTTTTAACAAGGAATTGTATATGTATTTTAGGGATGTGTTTAGGATTTTTTGCTATTTCTATTTGTGTACAAGGAGTGCCGTTTTATCCCGCCGGTACGTTTGTATCGGACGGGTTGCCATGGCTACCCCTCTGACATAAGAAGGATCTGTGTCCGCCTTTCTTCATTCCCTTTGAGAAAGTGACGTGATAGTCACGCAACGCGTCAGGGTGAAGAGAGGCGGTATTGCTTGGCAGCTTGTCTCCCCGATCACGGCCGGGATCGGGTTGTCAGTGAGCCTATTTTATTTATCCTCTGCTGATGTTGTCATTTTTTATGTAAGTGAGCTACTATTTAATTAAAGAGTTAATCTATACATACTACACTATGGAATTTTTTCCTCTATTCTCTCGAGTGAACACCGTATGAGATATTTGGAGATTGGGAGAGTTTTTTTCACCATCCTCATTGAAGGCTGATTTTATCCTGCTGGGAGCTGACAGCCTTTAAACTATCTGCAGGCACAGACAGCGTGGGGCTACTTTCGGGCTGTTATCGCTCAGCCGGGAGGTAAGAGGCTGGGGGAACCGGTTCATCTGTCTGCCCCCACTGGGGATATGTGAAGGATTTTCATCACGAAGGGGATTGAACTAGGATCTATCATCACACTTATTGTTTTTGCTGTTTGACTTTGAGAAATTTGTTTATTCACCATTGGGGATATTTTTTATCCCTTGTTTCTTTTTATCAATATTTTTGCCAAACACTGTGTTCCTGTTGTAAGACTATATATTCACTTTTAGATAACTTCCACCCGTTTTGTTGCACTTTCTGTGTGAACTGGTCATTTCATCCTAACTTTAATTTTTATCTTCATCTTACTTTATTTTTGTCGCACATACATTGGCACAGTATATAGAGAGTTTTGTCTGCCAAGAATTTATATAGAGATAATAATATTTTTAGTTTTCTTCACTGCTTATTCCTTTTTAGGTTCACTTCATCTTTAGGATTTATTCATTGTAGTTTATTTCGTTCACTAGGAACTGGATTTAATCAGTCATTTAGAATATTTTTTACTTCACCGTATTTTGGATGTTATACCTAATCACTTATTGCCTTTACGTTATTAAGATTATTTATCTTTTTAGAGTCTCAATTAGTCTGTATGGCACATTATTTAGGTCCTAGAGGCCATTAATTATTAACCATTGTGGTTCCCATATCTACCGCAACTTTATTGCAACATTGATTTGCCTATACCCTTTATTGCAATAAGATAGTGGAATATTAATCTACATTAACTGGTCACCATACCTGGACCTCTCTTCCTGGCGTGGCCATCGGTGTACTGTCACATAGATTATCCCGCTGCCTATATGCCCGAGTTTTACCCCCCGCCTATGGTTCTTGATTTGTGATCTGTATGTTTGCTTTTTTTCCCTTATTACAGTTTGGCGTTTGTATTATCCTTCATTTTATTTATCATCTAATATTCACGGATCCACGCATTTTAGAATTATTGTTCTTCTATTTTGAGTCTTTTTAGCTTGTATGTGGTTTATCCCAGGAGTCCTTATATTTAGATTAGCGCCGCAAATTAATTCTTTATATTTTATATACAGAACAGATACCCACTAAATTTACATACGAGCGCCTGGTCAACAGGAGCAGGGCGCTACACTAACATAGAGGAAAAAGAAAGAGAGGATGCAGTCGCTTACATCTCTCCTTAAATGAATTAATTGTTTAGACACAGAATAAGGATAAAGTTGATTTAGCATTGACTACTGAACTGCAGAAATGTAAAGCTGATCTGAGACAACTTCTTGTTTATGATCATGAAAAAGGACTTAAACATTTGAAAGGCCCCTATTATTTGCATGGCAATAAGGCTGGGAAGTTAGTAGCTCGTCAGGTACAGTAGAGGCAGACTAAATCTAAATTAGCCCATCTCATCCACCCTATACAGGGGAAAAAGTTTTCCACCATAAGGACATAGCTAATTATATGTCCAATTACCAGGCCCTTTAAAACCTGAAATTGGACCTGGATACTCCCCAACCTACTGACGAGGGCATCTCTACTTTTCTAGGCTCTTTGCATCTACCCACTATTCGTTCAGAGGTCTTAGATCATCTTAATGCTCCTTTTACAGAAGTGGAGACTTTCCAAAAGGTGTTAGCCCCACACTTACTCAAAGTATATAACCAGCCAGTATATATACACTATATTGTCAAAAGTATTGTGACACCTGCCTTTACACGCACATGAACTTTAATGTCATCCCAGTCTTAGTTCCGGAGGGTTTAATGGTTGGCCCAACCTTTGTAGCTATAAAATCTTCAACTCTTCCTTCTGGGAAGGCTGTCCACAAGGTTTAGGAGAAGCACATTTGTGAGGTCAGACACTGATTTTGGACGATAAGGCCTGGCTCGCAGTCTCCACTCTAATTTATCCCAAAGGTGTTCTATCAGGTTGAGGTCTGGACTCTGTGCAGACTAGTCAAGTTCCTCCACCCCAAACTCACTCATCCATGTCTTTATAGACCTTGCTTTGTGCACTGGTCCAAATCATTTGGTGGAGGGGGGGTTATGGTATGGGGTTGTTTTTCAGGGGTTGGACTTGGCACATTAGTTCCAGTGAAGGGAACACTTAAGGCATCAGTATACCAATACATTTGGGACAATTTCAATTTTGGGGGTGGCCCCTTCCTGTTCCAACATGACTGCGCACCAGTGCACAAAGAAAAGGCCATAAAGACATGGATGAGCGAGTTTGGGGTGGAGGAACTTGACTGGCCTGCACAGAGTCCTGACCTCAACCCAATAGAACACCTTTGGGATGAATCAGAGCGAAGACTGCAAGCCAGGCCTTCTTATCCAACATCAGTGCCTGACCTCAGAAATGCGCTTCTGGAAGAATGGTCAAACATTCCCTTAGACACACTCCTAAACCTTGTGGATAGGCTTTGAAGAGTTGAAGCTGTTATAGCTGCAAAGGGTGGGCTAACCTAATATTGAACCCTACAGACTAAGACTGGGATGCCATTAAAGTTCATGTGTAAAGACAGGCGTCCCAATACTTTTGACAATATAGTGTGTGTATGTATATATATACATATATATACAGTGGCTTGCGAAAGTATTCGGCCCCCTTGAACTTTTCAACCTTTTGCCACCTTTCAGGCTTCAAACATAAAGATATAAAATTTTAATTTTTTGTGAAGAATCACCAACAAGTGGGACACAATTGTGAAGTGGAACAAAATCTATTGGATATTTTAAACTTTTTTAGCAAATAAAAAACTGAAAAGTGGTGCGTGCAAAATTATTCGGCCCCTTTACTTTCAGTGCAGAAAATTCACTCCAGAAGTTCAGCGAGGATCTCTGAATGATCCAATGTTGTCCTAAATGACTGATGGTGATAAATAGAATCCACCTGTGTGTAATCAAGTCTCTGTATAAATGCACCTGCTCTGTGATAGTCTCAGGGTTCTGTTGAAAGCGCAGAGAGCATCATGAAGACCAAGGAACACACCAGGCAGGTCCGTAATACTGTTGTGGAGAACTTTAAAGCCGGATTTGGATAAAAAAGATTTCCCAAGCTTTAAACATCCCAAGGAGCACTGTGCAAGCGATCATTTTGAAATGGAAGGAGTATCAGACCACTGCAAATCTACCAAGACCTGGCTGTCCCTCTAAACTTTCAGCTCAGACAAGGAGAAGACTGATCAGAGATGCAGCCAAGAGGCCCATGATCACTCTGGATGAACAGCAGAGAACTACAGCTGAGGTGGGAGAGCCTGTCCATAGGACAACAATCAGTCGTACACTGCACAAATCTGGCCTTTATGCAAGAGTGGCAAGAAGAAAGCCATTTCTCAAAGATATCCATAAAAAGTCTCGTCTAAAGTTTGCCACAAGCCACCTGGGAGACACACCAAACATGTGGAAGAAGGTGCTCTGGTCCGATGAAACCAAAATCCAACTTTTTGGCCACAATGCAAAACGATATGTTTGGCGTAAAAGCAACACAGCTCATCACACTCAACACACCATCCCCACTGTCAAACATGGTGGTGGCAGCATCATGGTTTGGGCCTGCTTTTCTTCAGCAGGGACAGGGAAGATGGTTAAAATTGAGGGGAAGATGGATGCAGCCAAATACAGGACCATTCTGGATGAAAACCTGTTGGAGTCTGCAAAAGACCTGAAACTGGGATGGAGATTTATCTTCCAACAAGACAATGATCCCAAACATACAGCAAAATCTACAAAGGAATGGTTCACAAATAAACGTATCCAGGTGTTAGAATGGCCAAGTCAAAGTCCCGACCTGAATCCAATCGAGAATCTGTGGAAAGAGCTGAAAACTGCTGTTCACAAACGCTCTCCATCCAACCTCACTCAGCTCGAGCTGTTTTGCAAGGAAGAATGGGCAAGAATTTCAGTCTCTCGATGTGCAAAACTGATAGAGACATACCCCAAGCGACTTGCAGCTGTAATCGCAGCAAAAGGTGGCTCTACAAAGTATTAACGCAAGGGGGCCGAATAATTTTGCACACCCCACTTTTCATTTTTTTATTAGTTAAAAAAGTTTCAAAAATCCAAAAGATTTCGTTCCACTTTACAATTGTGTCCCACTTGTTGGTGATTCTTCACAAAAAATAAAAATTTTATATCTTTATGTTTGAAGCCTGAAATGTGGCAAAAGGTTGAAAAGTTCAAGGGGGCCGAATACTTTCGCAAGCCACTGTATATATATATATATATATATATATATATATATATATATATATATATATATATATATATATATATATATATTATTAGAACCAGTATGGTGTCCTGAATTTTTGGGAGGAGCCCGGAGAGTATTTAAGCTGACCACTCGCCCTTCCTCTTTGTCGGTTCCAGTGCGTGATACTACACATGACCAGGCCGACTCTTCTCAGCTCACCTCGTGTTCATGAGTCTGTGTGCCTGTTTACAATGTCTTGCAGCTTCCCTGTTCGTGGTCTTCGTCGGTGGTTCTCGCTTGCGGTTGCAGGTAGGGTTCAAACCTTTTCGTTCAAACGCAATGTTACGATTCATTATGTTTCCTATCCTGCATCCCTTTCGTACTTGGCTGCCTCCGAGTTGTTGTCGGCCGTGTTCCGACATCATTTGGCACAGGTCTAGTAGATTTGCATGTTCTCTTTGCCTTGCTTGTCATCCCAGCCACATACATACGATTCATTTGTATAGATCCAAGCCTCCGAGCCACTGTCGGTTGTTGTCCGAAATCACTCAATAAAGGCTTTTGCTCGTAGGATTCACTGTCTATGGGGTTGCCGTCTCATCCATTTGGAGATGAGCATGTTTGGTTTGCACGGGTTCTGTGGCTGATTGAAATGGTAAATAGACCCACCTGATGCCCTGTGTTTTCACTTTGATTAGCCTGGGGGGCTGGGTGGTTAGTTTGGATTCGGTTTTAGAGTAAGTGGCGGCAGTGGTGTAGCGTGGGTTGTCAGCACCCGGGGCAAGGCAAGTAATTTGCACCCCCTAACCTGCAGACTTTTAGCACTCCCCGAGTCCCTTCAAATACAGTAGTACTGATCTACCTGATTCCTATACTGACCACTACACTAACCTACTTTATTTCAACACTGACCAACCTGATTCCTTTACTGACCATTACACACTACACTGACCACTATACTAAACTGTCCACTACACTAAGAACTACACTGACCGCTACACTGTCCACTACACTGTCCACTATACTGTCCACTACACTGACCATTACACTACACTGTCCACTATACTGTTCACTACACTGTAATGTCCACTACACTACACTGACCACTATACTATACTGTCCACACCACTACACTATACTGTCCACTACACTACACTGACCACTATACTATACTGTCCACACCACTACACTATACTGTCCACTAAACTACACTGACCACTATATTGTCCTCTACGGTGACCACTAGACTGTCCACTACGCTATACTGTCCACTTTACTGACCACTACACTACACTATCCACTATACTGACCACTACACTGAGAACTACATTGTCCACTACACTATACTGTCCAGTACACTGTCCACTACACTATACTGTCCACTACACTACACTATACTGACGACTATACTACACTGAGAACTACACTACAGTGACCATTACACTGTCCACTACACTACACTGACCACTACACTATACTCTCCACTATACGATACTGACCACTACACTGTCCACTACACTACACTGACTACTACACTATACTGTCCTCTATACTGACCACTACACTGTCCGCTATACTGACCACTATACTACAATGTCCACTACAGTGACTACTATACTATACTGTCCACCATACTACACTAACCACTATACTACACTGTCCACTACACTGAGAACTACACTGCACTGACCACTATACTGTGCACTACACTATACTGACCACTATACTACACTGACCACTATACTGACTACTATATTGTCCACTATACTACACTGACCACTACACTACACTGACCACTATACTACACTGACCACTACACTGCACTGACCTCTATACTACACTGACTACTATACACTGTCCACTATACTGTCCACTATACTGTCCACTACACTGACCATTACACTACACTGTCCACTATACTGTTCACTACACTATACTGTCCACTACACTACACTGACCACTATACTATACTGTCCACAGCACTACACTATACTGTCCACTACACTACACTGACCACTATACTATACTGTCCACACCACCACACTATACTGTCCACTACACTACACTGACCACTATATTGTCCTCTACAGTGACCACTATACTGTCCACTACGCTATACTGTCCACTTTACTGACCACTACACTACACTGTCCACTATACTGACCACTACACTGAGAACTACACTGTCCACTACACTATACTGTCCACTACACTATACTGTCCACTACACTACACTATACTGACGACTATACTACACTGAGAACTACACTACAGTGACCATTACACTGTCCACTACACTACACTGACCACTACACTATACTCTCCACTATACTGTCCACTACACGATACTGACCACTACACTGTCCACTATACTGTCCACTACACTACACTGACTACTACACTATACTGACCACTACACTGTCCACTATACTGACCACTATACTACAATGTCCACTACAGTGACTACTATACTATACTGTCCACCATACTACAATAACCACTATACTACACTGTCCACTACACTGAGAACTACACTGCACTGACCACTATACTGTCCACTACACTATACTGTCCACTACACTATACTGACCACTATACTACACTGACCACTATACTGACTACTATATTGTCCACTATACTACACTGACCAATATACTGTCCACTACACTACACTGACCACTATACTACACTGACCACTACACTACACTGACCACTATACTATACTGTCCACTACACTACACTGACCAATATACTGTCCACTACACTGACCACTATACTACACTGAGAACTACACTGACCACTATACTGTCCACTACACTACACTGACCACTATACTACACTGACCACTATACTACACTGTCCACTACACTACACTGCCCACTACACTACACTGACCACTATACTACACTGACCACTATACTACACTGTCCACTACACTACACTGTCCACTACACTACACTGACCACTACACTACACTGACCACTATACTACACTGACCACTACACTGTCCACTACTCTACACTGTCCACTACTCTACACTGACCACTACACTACACTGACTACTATACTATACTGTCCACTGCACTACACTGTCCACTACTCTACACTGACCGCTACACTACACTGACCATTATACTGTAAACTACACTGACCACTATACTACACTGAGAACTACACTGACCACTATACTGTCCACTACACTACACTGACCACTATACTGTCCACTACACTATACTACACTGTCCACTACACTGACCACTATACTACACTGTACACTATACTGTCCTGCCTACAGTCTTCCTATACTGACACTACATATATGGCGCCTCTCTCTTCTCTCTCCCCCCCCCCCCCGTTTATCCATTCCTCACCTTCTTGTCTTGCATCGGTCCGGAGGATAGGAGGAGGAGGTGAAGACAGCGGCCCCGGCGGCTCACACTTTCCAGTGCTTGTCTCCCCCGCGCTCTGGCCGCCGTGTTCATTGTTTCCTGGCGCACTGCGATTGGGCGTATGGGGGTCATGTGCGGAGGCAGGACTTCAGGAGTAACTGTGATCGCGGATAGGCCAGCCCCACGCCGCACATGACCCCCATACGCCCAATTACAGGGCGCCAAACAATGAACATGGTGGCCGGAGCGCGGGGGACACAGGAGATTAAAATTAGGAGGTGACACTACTGGCATGAAATTGCGCCCCCCTAAATGTTGCGCCTGGGGCCACGGCACCCCCTGCACCCCCCCACGCTACGCCACTGAGTGGTGGCATACACTCTGCAACAGTTTCGTATCGGATACACTTCATACAGTTTACAACCGATTTTATTTACCCTACCACCAATTCGTACCAGATACATTGCATACCTACCACAGTCCAGTTCGAATCTAGTCGTGTTGGCGGCACAGTGGTTCCCTTCGGACACATTGCACACCGATTCGTGCCGGTTCATGTCGTTACCATACCTACCGATTCTCATCGGTTCATATCCTACCCTTCGACCGATTTGTGTCGGTCCACTTTATTTATCCTATCACCTCCATGGATTTGCATCTGACCCATTTTTATACTCACCATAGTCCAATTAGTATCTAGTCGCATCAGCGGCACAACTATTCATATTGGACGCACCGCACACCGATTCGTGTCAGGTTCCATATAATACCTTACAACCAATTTGTATCGGGTCAAACCTTTCATACCTGTCACAGTCCGATTCGAACCTAGTCACATTGGCAGCACAAGGGTTCGCTTCAGGACACGTTGTACACCGACTCGTATCGGTCGTGTCATTTACCCTACCTACTGATTCGCATTTGTTCATATCCTATCCTCCGACCGATTTGCATTGGTCCACCGCGTTACCCTGGTTATGTCATTTACCCTAACTACTGTCCTACCCCACAATCAATTTGCATCGGTTCCATTCTTTTAATACTGACCATAGTCCGATTTTAATCTAGTTGCATCAGCAATGCAACGATTCGTAACGGATGCACTGCTCACCGATTCGCATGGGATTTTATGGCCTACCCTACAAATGATTCGTATCGGGTCAAAATCTTCATACCTGTCACAGTCCGACTCAAGTCTAGCTGCATTAGAGATGCCACGATTCATATCAGATTAATTTTTTCTCACACTCTCTACTACAGCTACATCCAGTGAGGGTCACAGTTCATTCCCACTCATTTAAAAAAATTCTGCTATCCTTTTCTTTCTTCTGTCAATAAGGCCACCTTTCTTGCAATTGTTGCAAGCACACCTCCAACAGCACAGACACTTGCAATCGCTGCAAACAGGTCTGCTGCAACTCAGACACTTGCAATCGCTGCAAACACGTCTCTAGCAGCACAATCATCTTGCAATTGTGCAAGCACATACACAGCAATGCAATCTTATTACCATAAAACACATCTCCAGGGACACTAGCCCCTTGCAATCATTGCCAGCGCGCAGCTAAACATAACTTCTTGCAATCACTTCGAACATGCATCCAGACACAGCCTCTTGCAATCGCTGCAAGCACGCATACAGACACAGTCACTTGCAATCGCTGCTAGCACACTCATCTCCAGTGGCATTTTCATACGAGCCACTCATCATTTTCTCACTTAGGTCAGTCTAGTTCAGGTTCCATCTTGCACCAGGTTAGAACGTTGTTTCCTAAAAAATATATATATATATATATACACATAGGGATTGCATCTTCGCCAGGGTCAGTCGCACGACAGGGGTATAAAGAATATATACATGTCACACTTATGTCACCCTCACCTCAGGTTTTCCGGTCAACCGAGTTTGATCCTTACCAGGACCTCGCTACTAGGGCATCAATCAGGTGTGTAGTTCATGGGCCCTTCTGTCACATTATCTTGCAGCACCCTTTCACTATACGTTTACTTCACATACACAATTTGACTTGTTCATAGGGCGTTAGTTACTGTCACATGTGTCTCTGCATTACGCTCTATTTTCGAAGGACGACCCTTCACCTACACAGACAAAGTCGCTAATACATTAAGCTTGCTGACAGTGCAGGCCGAGCATATACGTCACCGTCTACGGTACGGAGCGCAACATTCTTACATAGGCCGTACCAGACTACAGCCACTTGCCCCAGTACGCCGGGGGGCTCTGGTCCACACAGGTTGTGCTCAGCTCAGACAGGCACCCAAGCATCTGTTACCTGGCCAGTCACCTCCTGGCTCACCTCGGTTGCCACGCACTCTTTCGAGTTTTCTAAATTTGCACGCTACAGGGTTCTACACAATAGAACCCAGCTGCTCCTCCCTGTGCCTGTCATTTCTTGCCCTGTACTTCTCCCCTTTTCCTTCTTATCCAAGTTTTCTGCATCCCACTCTTCTCACTATCCTACTGCTATGCCTCCTCTTAACACATGTACCCCCTCAATTAAAAGGGGCAAGGTGGCGACTCTTATTTTATTTCATTTTATGTCTAGTCGCAGTAATGGTAAATAAAATTTAATCCCACATATCGGTTGTATACCAAAAATGGAGAGCCGACATGTAGGGTAAATTAAAAGGCGCTCAAAAACACTTCAGATGTAACTAGGTTGTACCAACATTTATGACAATGTCTGGTGATTAGGCAAGTTCCCTGGATATATATATATGAAATATATATATCAGTGTATCTATAATGTGAAGTGATGGTGATACCCTTTATCTATGAATCAATCACCTGGGTGTGATACACCTCTAATGAGCACAAGCAATATGCAAAATAAAATTGTAAACCTGACCGCATACAATAGTGGTGACACCCTCTAATAATAAGTTAGTGATCTGAATGTGCCATGCTGAATTAACAACATGCCTCAGAAGTGCATATAAAAAACAAAACAAAACTGTGCTGACACAAAATATATAGTGGTGATATGATCTAATTAGTGAATCAATCAGCGGAGTGTATCACACCCCTATCAATCGGCAGATTGACTAGATAAAACTCATATGATTACCATAATAGTGATACCCTCTCCTAATGAATAGGTTATCTGTGTACGGCACACTAAATGAATGGCAGACCACACACACAAAAAAAACCTGCAAAAATAAAAGGATTAAATAAAGGAAAATTATCTACCTCTATACTGTGAAAAAATCACAAAACTTTTTAACGTGACAGCAATGTAATATGTGACAATCATGCATATGGTTCAGTTCATGCTGCAAAGTTCAAAACTCTAAATACAGTCCATGAATAGAACCAGCCTTCAGTGGGCTGTAGGTGATCTAAACTGGTGACGGTGAAAATAATAATAAATCCAGTGCTCCACACAAATGATTCTTCAGTGAAAAAATATATCAACTTGTTGAGAAGCTCCGTGTTTCTTCCACCTCACCACTGTGCTAGTGAATCGCACTCTCCAGACCTGCACTCACCGAAATAGTGTGCCCGCACTCTCATGCAAGGCAAAACAAGCTTTCTTTACCACACTCATGGGCAAATATTGTATACGAGGTTTCACAGGAATGATGTTCAATGGATCCACATAAAAGAGAAGGAGTGCTCCAATAGTGTAATTCAGTAACAACAATTTATTAAAATCACTGCAAACCTTCATACATAGCACTCACATATAGAAAACTTGAATAAGCTCAACACTTGTGATAAACTCCAAACTTCAACTCAGTGGATTCAACAATAACAATGGTCACGGCGGACCCGAGGTGTACAGCTGCTAGATGTGCTCTCACCCCTCCCTCGGGATACCTCCGTCTCTCCGTGCGCTCGTATCCTATTCTCCTGTGTGGCTACCCGCAAGTACGTCACAACTCACAGCCACGCCCCGACATGTTTCGTCATAGATCGACTTCCTCAAGGGATTGGCTGTGTTAGCTGTCACTCAACTCTTTTATCCCATCTAAAGTGCACGCCCACTGGGTTACGTCATGCGCATGCGCACACCTCGCGTCCCCGTGCGCTCAATACAATGAAATCTCACACAGCAGCAAGAACAAGGAATACAGGCATGAGCGGTTATACTCCAAATGATTATGTTTGACAGAATAATGGCAATCTACCAAGGTAGAAGTATATAGAAGTAAAGCGCAAAGCCCCACACACATACAGCTACTGCTTCTATATCAGTCTGCAGTTGTATTGCTCTCTGACACAGCAACCCAACCGCCTGAAGATACTGATAGCCTATGCCATATATATCGCAAAGTTGCATCGCTAAGTGAATGACCAGATTAGATCTACTCTTTTACCAGTCGAGATCTCCAACTGGTATATAAATATACAATAAAATAAAATAAAATAAAGAAATGGAATAAATTAAAAACTCCGTTGTGGCTTTTTAACAAGATTAAATGCTATGATCTGACTATATATGTGATCTAATAAAAAATCAATATTGTTAAAATATCTAATATAAGTTTTAAAAAGCATAATATATTCAATGTTGAATTCTGATTACAGGATAAATGCCAATGAAGAAATGAAATAATATACATGATATATAAATGTTCTATATGGATACCAACTACACACCCCCGCTGGTTATAACCCATATTGACAAAAGCCTCATGCGTATAAAAATCTATCAAAAAAATTGTTCACAATAAAAATTGTTCCCCCTTCTATAGATAGTTTAAAAGGATTCAATTGTGATCAAGATAACGATCACCATAATTGAATTTCAAGACATAATCTATGTCACAGAGACAATCACCCGTATCTTCCCTTTGATGGTGGATTGGTTCCACTAGAAGGGGAACATCCTATTTTTTGTAGTATACCAGTCAACGTGTATCCCACAAAGTATACCATCATGGAACAGGGGAAAATAAGGGGGGGGGTTGTGTATAAGCCTACATCCCCTAATCCCCTAATGTAGTTGAAGACAGGGTAGGGACATGTATATAACATGCACTCCCTAAACTATTCGCTGAAATATACCAGAACCTTATAGGTAACATCCTAAAATAGGAGAGTTACCGTAGGTGAATTAACCATTATAAACCCAAGAGTAGACTATATATATAGTATTCCAAATCATAAATTACATAACGGATAATAAGTAAAGATTGTAGATTAGAAGTCATTGATGAAGCAATTTAAATCTAATTCAATGTTCAATCCTCTGGGAGTGAGGCTCTTCATCAAATATATCCATTTGGTTTCTCGCTGGGATAGGTCCCTCACTCTGTTGGATCCTCTCCAGGAGGGGTGTACAGTATCAATCCCACAGAATTGTAATAATGATGGATCTTGTTGATGTTTTTCCCTAAAATGTAGGGAGACACTGTGGTACTTATATCCATTCTTGATATTCGTTAGATGTTCCGAGATCCTAATCCTCAACAATCTCTTTGTTCTCCCTACATACAGAAGGCCACACGGGCACCACATAAGGTAGACCACATGTGATGAATTACATGTGCTAAATTCCTTAATGTCAAAGGATTCTCCATCCCTATTGGTTACATTAGTGACTCCTCTGTGGTTGACTTTAACGGTCCTGCAGCAAATACACTTTCTACAACTGTAGAAGCCTCTAAAGTCAAATTTCAACAAGTTCTTTCCAGGTGGATCTAAAATCTTCTTAACTACATGGTCCCCAAAGTTTGGGGCTTTCCTGTAGATGAATATAGGTCGAGTTGGTAACACCTCTCCCAGATGCCTATCCTTGCATAAAATATGCCAGTATTTCCTGAAAATATTTTCAATGTCTTTATACTGGCAATGAAAACCAGAAATAAAACCGAATTGGTGTCTGCTGTCACTAGAAGTATTCTCCGATTTTTTTAGGCACTGTTCCCTAGGCACTAATGCCACCTCCTGAGTGATTTTATTTAATTCATCCTCCCGATAACCTCTTTGTATGAATCTATTTTTAAGAACATCCGCCTGTTCTAAAAAATCTTCCAATTCGGTGCAGTTTCGGCGTACACGTAGCAACTGCCCCTTTGGGATATTCTTGATCCACGTCGGATGGTGGCCGCTTCTTATTGATAAGAAGCTGTTACGGTCAGTAGGCTTGAAATACACTTTAGTTTTCAATGCATTACCAAGTCTCTCAATGGTCACATCTAGAAAATTGACCGATGTATTACTGATCTGGTGCTCCAATTTAATATTGTTAGAGTTGTTATTAAGTTCTTGTATAAAATTAATGGCCGATTCCTCTGTCCCCTCCCAAATGAACAGGAGGTCATCAATGAATCGCCGGTAAAAAAGTAATTGGGGCCTTCTCTGGCTAAACACCTTTCTGTCCTCCCACTCTGCCATGAACAGGTTGGCTAGGCTGGGAGCATATTTAGCTCCCATTGCCACGCCAACCTGCTGGGAGTAAAAGTGTCCATCGCACCAGAAGTAGCTATGAGACATACAAAAGTCAAGTGCGTGTCCTAAAAATCTTTTCTGTACACTAGGGATATCCTCTCTCTTACTTAAAGCCCAATTGAGGGCTAGGGCAGCATCTTCGTGTTGTATAATGGTGTATAGGGAGGCCACATCAGCTGTCACCAAATACACTCTCGACGAGGTCTCCAATTTTACATCACTAAGTAGTGCCAATAAGTCGCTCGTATCTTTCAAGTAAGCTCTAGTGTTCTTGACACTCGGCTGAAGAAATTTGTCTAGATATTCACCCAACCTTGCCGTGACAGAACCAATTCCATTCACAATTGGCCGGGGCGGCGGGCACTGTGCGTTCTTATGTACCTTAGGTAAGGTGTAAATGACAGGGATACGGCATGCACTGGGGACTAAGTACCTTTTTTCTTTGGCATTCAATGCATCCATCCTAAAACCCCACTCTACAAGAGCAGACAATTGTACCTTATAAGCGTCCGTTGGATCTGCCGGTAATTTTCTATATGTAGTTCTATCTCCTACCAGTTCTAACAGTTGGTTCAGGTAGAACGTTTTATCCAACAGAACCACCCCCCCCCCCTTGTCAGCTGGGCGTACTATCAAGTTCTTTTTTTCTTCTAAGGATCTAATGCTCTCCTTAATATAATAGGGATTGACACCCTTGCGTGGTGCTAGCTTTTCGATATCATTCAATACCAGGCTTTTGAAGACCTCTATGAAATGGTTGCTTGGGTTTTGGGGATTAAAGATAGATTTATTCCTCAATCCCGTATCTATCCTGTTTGGGGGTACCTTAGATCTCTCTGAGGATTCCACCGGATGACTCAGGAAATACTTTTTAATATTCATCTTCCTAATAAATTTGTGTGCATCAATATACACATTAAATTTATTCATTTCCCTTTTAGGGGCGCATTTAAGGCCCAGATTTAAAATATTAAGTTCCCTATGGTTGAGTTCAACACTGCTTAAATTATATATCCCAGTGTTTACGCATCCCTCAGTCTTTTTCGTGGATTTCTTGGATCTTCCTGCCCTACATCCTCTCCTTCTCTTTGGGTGGGAATAATTCCCCTGTCGACTCCTGGGGGAGGCCCCTGTCTCCCTCCCCCTCTCTGGTACAAGTTCTTGGAATTCCCCCTCGGTGTACCCCCTCCCCTCCCCCGTTGTCCTAAAAAAGGGGGATGGCCAGGTCGATCTTCTCTTTCCAATGGTGAAAATCTGTTGTATAGGGGGATGTGACCATATCCCTCAGAGTAATGGTGGGGGGGCTGATCATATTGCCACTGTCTATAATCTTGTGGTACGGAGTTCCTGTAATTCCCAGAGGATGGATGCTGGTTAGAGTATCCTGATGAATACCCGTCCCCCCCCTGATATTGAGGTCTGGGAGAATGATAATACCCTCTTCCTCCTCTTCCACGTGATGGAGGTCTGGGAGAACGATAATGTTCACTTTCATAGTGATCATCCCGTACACTTCGTCCTCTCTCTTTGGATTTAGGGTTCAAATCCACATTACCATTTTTAACTTTATTGTTCTTATTCTCAGGTTTGGTCTGGGTCACGCTAGTCCCCCCTGCCGCACTGTCAGTGGCAGCTGGGTCAGCATTGTTGTTCTCTAGTGCGACTTGCCACACGTAAATTCTATTAGTTTTAAAATCATTAGCGTCCCTATTATGTTTTTTTACTTTCTTTTTTTGGGTTTCTCGATCAATTTTTTCTAGTTTCTTCTTAATATTAATATTAAAATCCTTCATCTGGTTGGTATCCTTCATTGGTTCTAATTTATCCTGCAAATCTTTAATTTTTTCATTCAACATGTTTAATTTAATTCGTTTCCTTTTCAGGACTAATGCTTGTAATTCCTTTCCTGCTTTGTTAAAAAATTCCAGCCACTCCTTCATAAATGGCTGGTCATTAAGACCATCTTGTGGGGTTACCTCCCATCTTAAACTTCTAAAGATGAGGTTCTCCCGACAGTAATGCTCAAAAGTAAACACGTCCCACCACGTTTTAATTTGCTTCTCAAGTAGACCCTCAAGGGTCTTTAATAACACCGAAAGGTCTTCCTCCTCTTCGATCATAGGTTGATCATTTGAGAAGATAGACTCGGGGCTGAGATGTCTATTGGTCAAAAAATTAAATGCATCCATGGCTGTGAGTGGTGAACTAAAATAGAAACTGTAATACCCAAGTGTCCTAAATGCTATCGCCCTCTGCACGAGGAACACCTCCACCGCGCCAAAGTTGCCCTCCTAAAAACTATTAAGAACAATACAAACACCAGTGATAGTGGTCTAGAATGAACTAATCGGTATAGAAAATGTTGAGCTGCCCCCTTAAATGGCAATAAAAAACAATGGTAAATAAAATTTAATCCCACATATCGGTTGTATACCAAAAATGGAGAGCCGACATGTAGGGTAAATTAAAAGGCGCTCAAAAACACTTCAGATGTAACTAGGTTGTACCAACATTTATGACAATGTCTGGTGATTAGGCAAGTTCCCTGGATATATATATATGAAATATATATATCAGTGTATCTATAATGTGAAGTGATGGTGATACCCTTTATCTATGAATCAATCACCTGGGTGTGATACACCTCTAATGAGCACAAGCAATATGCAAAATAAAATTGTATACCTGACCGCATACAATAGTGGTGACACCCTCTAATAATAAGTTAGTGATCTGAATGTGCCATGCTGAATTAACAACATGCCTCAGAAGTGCATATAAAAAACAAAACAAAACTGTGCTGACACAAAATATATAGTGGTGATATGATCTAATTAGTGAATCAATCAGCGGAGTGTATCACACCCCTATCAATCGGCAGATTGACTAGATAAAACTCATATGATTACCATAATAGTGGTACCCTCTCCTAATGAATAGGTTATCTGTGTACGGCACACTAAATGAATGGCGGACCACACACACAAAAAAAACCTGCAAAAATAAAAGGATTAAATAAAGGAAAATTATCTACCTCTATACTGTGAAAAAATCACAAAACTTTTTAACGTGACAGCAATGTAATATGTGACAATCATGCATATGGTTCAGTTCATGCTGCAAAGTTCAAAACTCTAAATACCGTCCATGAATAGAACCAGCCTTCAGTGGGCTGTAGGTGATCTAAACTGGTGACGGTGAAAATAATAATAAATCCAGTGCTCCACACAAATGATTCTTCAGTGAAAAAATATATCAACTTGTTGAGAAGCTCCGTGTTTCTTCCACCTCACCACTGTGCTAGTGAATCGCACTCTCCAGACCTGCACTCACCGAAATAGTGTGCCCGCACTCTCATGCAAGGCAAAACAAGCTTTCTTTACCACACTCATGGGCAAATATTGTATACGAGGTTTCACAGGAATGATGTTCAATGGATCCACATAAAAGAGAAGGAGTGCTCCAATAGTGTAATTCAGTAACAACAATTTATTAAAATCACTGCAAACCTTCATACATAGCACTCACATATAGAAAACTTGAATAAGCTCAACACTTGTGATAAACTCCAAACTTCAACTCAGTGGATTCAACAATAACAATGGTCACGGCGGACCCGAGGTGTACAGCTGCTAGATGTGCTCTCACCCCTCCCTCGGGATACCTCCGTCTCTCCGTGCGCTCGTATCCTATTCTCCTGTGTGGCTACCCGCAAGTACGTCACAACTCACAGCCACGCCCCGACATGTTTCGTCATAGATCGACTTCCTCAAGGGATTGGCTGTGTTAGCTGTCACTCAACTCTTTTATCCCATCTAAAGTGCACGCCCACTGGGTTACGTCATGCGCATGCGCACACCTCGCGTCCCCGTGCGCTCAATACAATGAAATCTCACACAGCAGCAAGAACAAGGAATACAGGCATGAGCGGTTATACTCCAAATGATTATGTTTGACAGAATAATGGCAATCTACCAAGGTAGAAGTATATAGAAGTAAAGCGCAAAGCCCCACACACATACAGCTACTGCTTCTATATCAGTCTGCAGTTGTATTGCTCTCTGACACAGCAACCCAACCGCCTGAAGATACTGATAGCCTATGCCATATATATCGCAAAGTTGCATCGCTAAGTGAATGACCAGATTAGATCTACTCTTTTACCAGTCGAGATCTCCAACTGGTATATAAATATACAATAAAATAAAATAAAATAAAGAAATGGAATAAATTAAAAACTCCGTTGTGGCTTTTTAACAAGATTAAATGCTATGATCTGACTATATATGTGATCTAATAAAAAATCAATATTGTTAAAATATCTAATATAAGTTTTAAAAAGCATAATATATTCAATGTTGAATTCTGATTACAGGATAAATGCCAATGAAGAAATGAAATAATATACATGATATATAAATGTTCTATATGGATACCAACTACACACCCCCGCTGGTTATAACCCATATTGACAAAAGCCTCATGCGTATAAAAATCTATCAAAAAAATTGTTCACAATAAAAATTGTTCCCCCTTCTATAGATAGTTTAAAAGGATTCAATTGTGATCAAGATAACGATCACCATAATTGAATTTCAAGACATAATCTATGTCACAGAGACAATCACCCGTATCTTCCCTTTGATGGTGGATTGGTTCCACTAGAAGGGGAACATCCTATTTTTTGTAGTATACCAGTCAACGTGTATCCCACAAAGTATACCATCATGGAACAGGGGAAAATAAGGGGGGGGGTTGTGTATAAGCCTACATCCCCTAATCCCCTAATGTAGTTGAAGACAGGGTAGGGACATGTATATAACATGCACTCCCTAAACTATTCGCTGAAATATACCAGAACCTTATAGGTAACATCCTAAAATAGGAGAGTTACCGTAGGTGAATTAACCATTATAAACCCAAGAGTAGACTATATATATAGTATTCCAAATCATAAATTACATAACGGATAATAAGTAAAGATTGTAGATTAGAAGTCATTGATGAAGCAATTTAAATCTAATTCAATGTTCAATCCTCTGGGAGTGAGGCTCTTCATCAAATATATCCATTTGGTTTCTCGCTGGGATAGGTCCCTCACTCTGTTGGATCCTCTCCAGGAGGGGTGTACAGTATCAATCCCACAGAATTGTAATAATGATGGATCTTGTTGATGTTTTTCCCTAAAATGTAGGGAGACACTGTGGTACTTATATCCATTCTTGATATTCGTTAGATGTTCCGAGATCCTAATCCTCAACAATCTCTTTGTTCTCCCTACATACAGAAGGCCACACGGGCACCACATAAGGTAGACCACATGTGATGAATTACATGTGCTAAATTCCTTAATGTCAAAGGATTCTCCATCCCTATTGGTTACATTAGTGACTCCTCTGTGGTTGACTTTAACGGTCCTGCAGCAAATACACTTTCTACAACTGTAGAAGCCTCTAAAGTCAAATTTCAACAAGTTCTTTCCAGGTGGATCTAAAATCTTCTTAACTACATGGTCCCCAAAGTTTGGGGCTTTCCTGTAGATGAATGTAGGTCGAGTTGGTAACACCTCTCCCAGATGCCTATCCTTGCATAAAATATGCCAGTATTTCCTGAAAATATTTTCAATGTCTTTATACTGGCAATGAAAACCAGAAATAAAACCAAATTGGTGTCTGCTGTCACTAGAAGTATTCTCCGATTTTTTTAGGCACTGTTCCCTAGGCACTAATGCCACCTCCTGAGTGATTTTATTTAATTCATCCTCCCGATAACCTCTTTGTATGAATCTATTTTTAAGAACATCCGCCTGTTCTAAAAAATCTTCCAATTCGGTGCAGTTTCGGCGTACACGTAGCAACTGCCCCTTTGGGATATTCTTGATCCACGTCGGATGGTGGCCGCTTCTTATTGATAAGAAGCTGTTACGGTCAGTAGGCTTGAAATACACTTTAGTTTTCAATGCATTACCAAGTCTCTCAATGGTCACATCTAGAAAATTGACCGATGTATTACTGATCTGGTGCTCCAATTTAATATTGTTAGAGTTGTTATTAAGTTCTTGTATAAAATTAATGGCCGATTCCTCTGTCCCCTCCCAAATGAACAGGAGGTCATCAATGAATCGCCGGTAAAAAAGTAATTGGGGCCTTCTCTGGCTAAACACCTTTCGGCTCTTCTCGGCCACTTTCGGCTTCACTCGTACGCCGCCCGAACCTAGCCGAGGTGTACTCGGCTACTAGCTCCGCTCACAGTCACGCCCATCCCGTGCGGGACTACGAGTGGAGCCGAAAATGAACGAGAGCTGCCGAGAAGAGCCGAGGACCGGCTCTGTGTATTTTGGCGCCAGCGGCGTCATTTTCAAATTGCGGTCGGCGATTTTGAAGCCCAGGATGGCAGGGGATCACAGGATCGAAGGCTGCACTGGGGCAAGGCTGCACTGGGGAAGGCTGCACTGACAAGGCTGCACTGGGGAAGGCTGCACTGGAGAAGGCTGCACTGAGGAAGGCTGCACTGACAAGGCTGCACTGACAAGGCTGCACTGACAAGGCTGCACTGACAAGGCTGCACTGACATGGCTGCACTGATATGGCTGCACTGACATGGCTGCACTGGGGCAAGGCTGCACTGGGGCAAGGCTGCACTGGGATAAGGCAGCAATGGACACTGGGGAAGGCTGCACTGACAAGGCTGCACTGACAAGGCTGCACTGACAAGGCTGCACTGACAAGGCTGCACTGACATGGCTGCACTGGGGCAAGGCTGCACTGACAAGGCTGCAATGATGGGCATTTAAATGTAAGTTTTTTTCCCTTCAACTTCCCTCCTAAAAGTTTTTTTTCCTTAAAATTATCTCCTAAACTTGGGGTGCGTGTTATACGCCGGTGCGTGTTATACGCCGATAAATACGTATATATAATATACTTGCAGTCCTACTTTGACCCTAATAATCATAAAAGTAATATTTTCTGGAAGTGTCCCTTTAAGCATTTCAGCAACGTGACCATGATGAATAGACACACATTGAGGAGTAGATTTCACTTATTGTGCAGATACAGTATTTATGGAAGAATTCATTTAATCCCTAATATTGGAAGACTTATATTTGGGTCACCGCAGGATATTAGGTGTCAGTCTATAAAAGCTTCATTAGAGCCATTTATATACAGTATCTTGCTCCAATTTCTAATATATTCTTGAAATATGAGAGATGAAAATGGATCAATGTAGACTTTACACTGAAGCATTATTCCATCTTGCTGGTGCATTTAAATTGTCAGACTTGTCAGTAAATGGCAGACTTTGCAAATAGTATTTTGTATCAATTTCATTATATTTGCACAAGCTTTTGAAATATCTACCATTAGGGATGAGCTTCGTGTTCGAGTCGAACCCATGTTCGACTCGAACATCGGCCGTTCGACCGTCCGTCGAATTGCGAACGTTATGGGCCGTTCGCGCCAAATTCGTGTGGCGCATCACGGCCCATAATTCACTGCGGCATCGCAGTGCATTGCTGGCTGATGATTGGCCAAGCATGCACTATGACCCGCATGCTTGGCCAATCACAGCGCCGTCAGTAGAGAGAGCTGTAATTGGCCAAAGCCAGGGTGGCTTTGGCCAATTATGGCTCAGGGGATTTAGTACACGCCCCACACTATATAAGGCCGCCTGCACGGCGGCCCTGTGTAGTGTGTTCCGGTGTGCTGATAGAGAGAGAGACAGACAGTGTCATTTGATTTGAGTTAGATAGATTAGGCTAGATCTGTTCCTGCTATTTACATTTAGTGCAGTGCGTCCTGCTCACAGTGTTCAGCTAGATCCATTCCTGCTATTTACATTTAGTGCAGTCAGTGCGTCCTGCTCACAGTGTTCAGCTAGATCCGTTCCTGCTATTTACATTTAGTGCAGTGCGTCCTGCTCACAGTGTTCAGCTAGATCTGTTCCTGCTATTTACATTTAGTGCAGTGCGTCCTGCTCACAGTGTTCAGCTAGATCCGTTCCTGCTATTTACATTTAGTGCAGTGCGTCCTGCTCACAGTGTTCAGCTAGATCTGTTCCTGCTATTTACATTTAGTGCAGTGCATCCTGCTCACAGTGTTCAGCTAGATCTGTTCCTGCTATTTACATTTAGTGCAGTGCGTCCTGCTCACAGTGTTCAGCTAGATCCGTTCCTGCTATTTACATTTAGTGCAGTAAGTGCGTCCTGCTCACAGTGTTCAGCTAGATCCGTTCCTGCTATTTGCATTTAGTGCAGTGCGTCCTGCTCACAGTGTTCAGCTAGATCTGTTCCTGCTATTTACATTTAGTGCAGTGCGTCCTGCTCACAGTGTTCAGCTAGATCTGTTCCTGCTATTTACATTTAGTGCAGTGCGTCCTGCTCACAGTGTTCAGCTAGATCCATTCCTGCTATTTACATTTAGTGCAGTGCGTCCTGCTCACAGTGTTCAGCTAGATCTGTTCCTGCTATTTACATTTAGTGCAGTGCATCCTGCTCACAGTGTTCAGCTAGATCCATTCCTGCTATTTACATTTAGTGCAGTCAGTGCGTCCTGCTCACAGTGTTCAGCTAGATCCGTTCCTGCTATTTACATTTAGTGCAGTGCGCCCTGCTCACAGTGTTCAGCTAGATCTGTTCCTGCTATTTACATTTAGTGCAGTGCGTCCTGCTCACAGTGTTCAGCTAGATCTGTTCCTGCTATTTACATTTAGTGCAGTGCGTCCTGCTCACAGTGTTCAGCTAGATCCGTTCCTGCTATTTACATTTAGTGCAGTGCGTCCTGCTCACAGTGTTCAGCTAGATCTGTTCCTGCTATTTACATTTAGTGCAGTGCGTCCTGCTCACAGTGTTCAGCTAGATCTGTTCCTGCTATTTACATTTAGTGCAGTGCGTCCTGCTCACAGTGTTCAGCTAGATCCGTTCCTGCTATTTACATTTAGTGCAGTCAGTGCGTCCTGCTCACAGTGTTCAGCTAGATCCGTTCCTGCTATTTACATTTAGTGCAGTCAGTGCGTCCTGCTCACAGTGTTCAGCTAGATCTGTTCCTGCTATTTACATTTAGTGCAGTCAGTGCGTCCTGCTCACAGTGTTTATCTAGATCCGTTCCTGCTATTTACATTTAGTGCAGTGCGTCCTGCTCACAGTGTTCAGCTAGATCCGTTCCTGTTATCTTCCTACTGACAGGCAGGCTTGTCTGGTTACAGTATATAAAGCTACCTGAAGAAAATTACAGGTGTTCTATCCCAGCTTAGTGCAGCTACAGGCCATTAGTATGTCTGGAAGGCCAAGAAGGAGAGGCAGACAGTCACAAGCCAATAAGAGAGGGCAAGCAGGCTCTGTGTCTAGTGCTGGTCGTGGAGACGGTGCATCCTCATCAGCACGTGGCCATGGGACACGCTTGGCCTTTTTTTCGGCAGCTGGCCGTGTTGAGCCGCAACATGCGGAAGACTTGGTCGAGTGGATGACCAAGCCGTCCTCATCCTCCTCATCCTCTCTCACCCATGCCCAGGGTGCTTTGTCTGGCAAAGCAGCGGCCTCTTCCCTCAGCTCAATGTCATCAGTGACTCCTTCCCTAGCTCCACCATGTCCTCCTGAGGATTCCCTCGAACTGTTTGACCACAGTGTTGGGTACATGCTCCAGGAGGATGCCCAGCGTTTGGAAGGCTCTGATGATGATACTGAGCTCGATGAAGGCAGTAACATGAGCACGGACAGAGGGGGTGCCCAAGAAGGACAGCAATCTGGCAGTCATGCTCCCCCTGCTGCAGCATACTGCCAGGTTTGCTCCAGTGATGAGGAGGGAGGGGATGATGAGGTCACTGACTCAACGTGGGTGCCTGATAGGAGAGAGGAGGAGGAGGAGGAGGAGGAGGAGGCGGCACATCACCAACGAGGCAGGATGCCCTCCAGGGGCCAGCCTAAGGGCAGCACATTGACTGCATCACACCCCAAAGCTCCACATGTGCAGGGCGCTGCAGTCTCTGCGCGTTATTCAAAAAGTTCTTTGGTGTGGGCCTTTTTTGAGACGAGTGCATCAGATCGCACCGCTGCTATTTGCAACATATGTCTCAAGCGTATCTCGCGTGGCCAAAACATCTCCCGCTTGGGTACCACATGCTTGACCAGACATATGTTGACCTGCCATGCAGTTCGTTGGCAAGCATATCTAAAAGACCCACACCAAAGAACAAAGAGGATCTCTCCTTGCTCCTCATCAGCTGAGATTTCCAACCCCACTAGACCTTCAGTCCTCTCTGAGACCTGCAGTGAGAGGAATGAAGGTGTAGAATTAGGTGTGTCACAGCCAAGTACTTGTGGGCAATCTGCTTTTGGTACACCGACGTCAGATTGTACCAGGCAAATTTCCCTGCCCCAGCTGCTGCACCGCCGAAAGAAGTTTGCTCCCAGCCATCCACATGCCCAGCGGTTGAATGCTAGCTTGGCAAAATTGCTAGCACTTCAACTGCTGCCTTTTCAGTTGGTAGACTCTGCCCCCTTCCGTGAGTTTGTGGAATGTGCGGTTCCTCAGTGGCAGGTACCCAAACGCCACTTTTTCTCACGGAAGGCGATTCCGGCTCTCTACCGGCATGTGGAAGGCAATGTCCATGCCTCGCTGGACAGGGCGGTCAGCGGTAAGGTGCATATTACCGCTGACTCATGGTCCAGCAGGCATGGACAGGGACGTTACTTAAGTTTCACGGCGCATTGGGTGACTCTGCTGGCAGCTGGGAAGGATGCAGGACAAGGTGCAGTAGTGTTGGAGGTTGTTCCGCCACCACGCCTCCAAAATGCTGATTGTGACACACCTCTCTCCTCCACCCCCTCCTCTTCTTCTTCCTCCATGGCCTCTTCCTCGGAACCAGCGGTGCTCCGTAGGCGTTCAAGGGGCTACGCAAATACGCAGGCCAAAAGATGCCATGCGGTGCTTGAGCTGGTGTGCTTGGGGGACAGGAGCCACACTGGGGCAGAGGTTCTGTCAGCTCTGCAGGGGCAGGTTCAGAGGTGGTTGACGCCACGCCAACTTAAGGCAGGAATGGTGGTTTGCGACAATGGCACCAACCTCCTCTCTGCCCTCCGACAGGGACAACTGACCCATGTGCCCTGTTTGGCTCACGTCCTTAACTTGGTGGTGCAGCGGTTCTTGGGCAGGTACCCGGGCTTACAGGATGTCCTGAGGCAGGCCAGGAAAGTCTGTGTGCATTTCCGCCGGTCATATAATGCCAGTGCTCGGCTGACGGACCTCCAAAAGGAGTTTAACCTGCCCAAGAACCGCCTAATCTGTGACATGCCCACCAGGTGGAACTCAACGTTGGCCATGCTGCAGCGGCTGCACACGCAGCAGAGGGCCATCAATGAGTACCTGTGCGACTATGGCACCAGGACAGGGTCAGGGGACCTTGGTTTTTTTTCCCCACGCCAGTGGGCCATGATCAGGGATGCATGCACTGTCCTGTCACCATTCGAGGAGGCCACGAGGATGGTGAGCACTGACAGTGCATGCATCAGTGACACTGTCCCCCTTGTCCACCTGTTGGAGCACACGCTGCGTGGAATAATGGACAGGGCACTTGAGGCAGAACAGAGGCAGGAAGAGGAGGACTTCCTTAGCTCTCAAGGCCCCCTTTATCCAGACAGTGTTCCTGCGTGCCCGCCGATCACACAGGAAGAGGACGAGGAGGAGGAGGAGGAGGAGGAAGATTGTGTCAGTATGGAGGTGGAGCCTGGCACTCAGCATCAGCAGTCTTTAAGGGATCAGTCCCAAGGAACACATGGACTTGTACATGGCTGGGAGGAGGTGGCTGCAGACGTTGTTGTCCTTAGTGACCCAGAGGACTCCGGACCGAATGCCTCAGCAAACCTACGCTGCATGGCCTCCCTGATCCTGCAAAGCCTGCGTAAGGATCCTCGTATTCGTGGTATCAAGGAGAAGGACCAATACTGGCTGGCAACCCTCCTTGATCCACGTTACAAGGGTAAGGTTGCGGACCTTATCTTGCCATCGCAGAGGGAGCAGAGGATGAAACATCTTCGGGAGGCCTTGCAGAAAGGTCTGTGCAACGCGTTCCCAGAGACTGGGAGGTTACAAACTCCTGTTTCTGGACAACGTGTTGCTGAGGCTTCGGTCAGTCAAAGAAGGAGCGGTGGAGAAGGTGGCCGTCTGACCGATGCGTTCAGACAATTTTTTGGTCCGCAGCCCCAAGGTATGATCGGTTCCAGCAACCATCGCCAGCGTCTGTTTTACATGGTGCAGGAATACCTAGGGGCAAGATCAGACTTGGACACCTTTCCCACCGAAAATCCTCTGGGTTACTGGGTCTTGAGGATGGATCACTGGCCAGAGCTTGCACAGTATGCAATTGAGCTACTGGCCTGTCCTGCATCCAGCGTTCTTTCGGAACGCACATTCAGTGCTGCTGGAGGCGTGGTAACCGATCACAGGGTGCGTCTGTCCACTGACTCGGTCGATCGGCTGACCTTCATAAAAATGAATCAGTCTTGGATCACCACCAGCTACCAAGCACCTGATGCTGATGTAACTGAATAATTTTTTTCAGATCCCTTCAAAGACTGCCTATGCTGATGCTGAGTGACTATCCCTGAGTAATTATCCTCTTCCTCCTCAATCATCACGCTGATAGCTTGTAAGAACATTTTTGGTTCTGGGCGCCACCACCAGTGCCTAAGGCACAATTTTTCAGCCCCTGTTTAACAGGGGCGTGTAATTACAATTTTTGATGTAATACTTTGCAGCAGGGCTCGTTCCTGCATTCCAACTAGAGTGTCTGTGAGGGGTTGCAGTGTTGTGGCACCAGCACCAGTGCCTAAGGCCCAATTTTTCTGCCCCTGTCTAACAGGGGTGTGTAATTACAATTTTTGATGCAATACTTTGCAGCAGGGCTCGTTCCTGCGTTCCAACTAGAGTGTCTGTGAGGGGTTGCAGTGTTGTGGCACCAGCACCAGTGCCTAAGGACCAATTTTTCTGCCCCTGTCTAACAGGGGCGTGTAATTACAATTTTTGATGCAATACTTTGCAGCAGGGCTCGTTCCTGCGTTCCAACTAGAGTGTCTGTGAGGGGTTGCAGTGTTGTGGCACCAGCACCAGTGCCTAAGGCCTAATTTTTCAGCTCCTGTTCAACAGGGGCATGTAATTACAATTCTTGATCTAATATTTCACAGCAGGGCCCTGTGAGGGCTTACAGTGTTGTGGCCACAGCAACACCTAAGGCCCAAATTTCTGCTGAGTATATAGGGCAGGACCCTACTTTCAAACATCTAACTTACAAACGACTCCTACTTGCAAACGGAAGGAGACAACAGGAAGTGAGATGAAATCTACCCCTAGGAAGGGAAATTCTCTCCTGTAAGAGTTAATATGGGAAAACAATTTCTCCTTTCCACTGATGCTTTCCAATCCTTGTTCCACAAAAAAACCCAAATTTTCAAAAAACATTTTTCATTGGGACAAAAAAGTGAGGTGAAATCTTCTGAAGAGGAGGAAAGACAGCAAAACAAATGTCACAGGGGTGATAACCCTTCCCTATGTTTTCCAAAAAGCTTAAAAAAGATTTTTTGGCTGGAGCTAAACACGTTAAAAATGTACCCGTTCAAAATTACAAAGAGATTCTACTTAACAACAAACCTACAGTCCCTGTCTTGTTTGCACCGCCTGTATACTGCTGTTCAGAGTATATAGGGCCTTTCCTTATTTTAATTTGGGTGCGGGGTTCCCCTTAATATCCATACAGGACCCAAAGGGCCTGGTAATGGACTGGGGGGGTACCCATGCCGTTTGTCTCACTGATTTTCATCCATATTGCCATGACCCGACATGACATTAAACCCGCAAGCAGTTTTAAATGAGATTTTTTCCTTTAAAAATGACATTTGGTGCAGGGACTGTTCTAAACATGGGAAACACGCGTCACTTTACAGGCATACTATAGACACCCCCCAGGTACGATATTTAAAGGAATATTTCACTTTTTTTTTTTTACTTTAAGCATCATTAAAATCACTGCTCCCGAAAAAACGGCCGTTTTTAAAAGTTTTTTTTGCATTGATACATGTCCCCTGGGGTAGGACCCGGGTCCCCAAACCCTTTTTCGGACAATACCATGCAAATTAGCCTTTAAAATGAGCACTTTTGATTTCGAACGTTCGAGTCCCATAGACGTCAATGGGGTTCTAACGTTCGTGCGAACTTTCGGTCCGTTCGCGGGTTCTGGTGCGAACCGAACCGGGGGGTGTTCGGCTCATCCCTATCTACCATGCCCATTGGGAGTTGGTAAGATTTGCTGAATGGTGTAGGGGTACTGTAGACACATTTGTGGCTACAGAATGCAGCTGTGTTTACACACTGCTCTGATAGTAGCTCCCTACTTGCAGGGAGAGAACTTAGACATACCTCCCAACAGTCCTGGATTCTGCCATATGTCCCGCAGCTAAGCATTGTCCTGCATCAGCTCCACTGCTGCTCACTCTTCTGCTCAGCAGACACAAAGCAGGAGAAATGACAACTGTTTGTTTGTTCCTCTCTATTATTTTTTGCCATAATTTACCATGTGTTGCCCATTCAGTCTCATACACTTCAGTTTTTTTTTTTACAAATCTCCATTTTTTTGCCCCCAGTTTGCAATCCCTGCAGGGTTATATCTGATTACGCTCCTTCCAGCTCCCCGATCTCACACATTAATGAACAGCCCTGATCCAGCCATACAATATGACCCTGCCACATCTGTGTGTCAGTATCACAACACCCATCCCGCTGTCATTAAAATATTCGGGTGCCAGCATCTATTCCCCAACATTCTGTTTCTCTGCTATATAACAGGTTTGAGATATCTCTGCTCCCACTGCACCTACACACTCCTCCCCAGCAATCTCGCCCCTCCTCTCCCATCCAGTTCATCTATTCTCCTTTAGTCTTCTCTCCTCCCCACCATCCCGGTCAAGCCACACATGTTATCTGCTTTCCTCCTCTCCTTCCTCACCACTGACATTTCCAGCTGTCCTGTCCTGACACACCAGACTCCTCTTTTCTCTTCACTAGATGCCTGTGCCCTTTCCTCACCAGCAGGCACTCTGGTTCTGTCACCTACATACCCTTTTTCCCTGACAGTTCCCAGGACTCCTCCATTCCCCAGATACGTCACCTGGTCCACAGCACTATAATCAAGCCTCCAGAACCCCCCTTTTATCTGCCTGCATTCCAGCACCAAGCTGTTTGTACCCACAGCCCAGCTGCATGTTCCAGCAGTCTGCCTGTGTAATCAGTACAATGTGGTCCCTATCTATTTAAATATCCTGGAGCACCCCTCCCAACACTACTACTACCCACTCTGATGTAAAGAGGGGCTCTTGATGTAAGTGGGGGTGCCTGATGTAAGGGGGAAAACTACTAACGTTAGGAGGGAATCCAATGTGAAAGGGGGGCACCTGTTGGTAAGTAGGGAGCTTCCGATGTAAAGGGGGACTCCAGATGTGAAGGGAAGATGCCCGATGTAAAAAGGGACTCAAAATGATAAGGAGAACTACCGATGTAAAGGGGGACTACTGGTGTTAAAGAGGGACTCTGATGAGAATAGGATAATCCTGATGTAAAGGGGTCCTTTGTTTAAAGGACCATTGCTGATGTAAAGGGGGCTACTGATGTTTTAAATAGATGGATACTGATATAAGGTGACTCCTGATTTAAAGGGCCATTGCTGATGTGAAGAGGAATTCTGATGTAAAGGGGGTGAGTTAAAGGCAGACGCCTGGTGCTAAAAAGGGAGCTCCTGATGTGAAGGGAAGTCTCCAGATATAAGGTTGGCTCTTGATGTAAGGGGTTGGACTCCTGATGTAAAGGAGGAACTCTGATGTGAAGGATGGGAGGCTTTGATTTGAAGGAGGGGGCTTCTGTGGGGGAAAAGGGGGACTCTGATGTGTTCCTTATGTGAACAGGGGATTCTGATGTGAAGGGAGGGACTCCTGATAAGGGGGGGGGGGGGGGCACCTGATGCGAGGGGTCTTCTAATGTGAAGAGAGGGAAAAATGGTGTTAAAGAGGGACTCTGATATAAGGGGTGACTAAGTATACCTCAATCCCTGACTGTATCTGAGTGTATAGGTGGCATGGCTTTTTTTAAATTAAGTATAGGGTTATGTCAGAGAGATTCATAGCACAGTAATTATGAAGTATTTTGTGAGTACAAGAATTGCAGACTGTGTACAGTATGTACCATATGTAGGCTCAAAATCTATTTAACCATGCTCCTTTAAGCCACCTCAGTATTCGCCACGTTTTAGCCATGCCCATTTTTACCACGATGTCTTCTCTATCTGTAAGTGTCCCTCATTCTAAAATTCCAAAATTGGGAAGTATGGAACTATATTCCATAAGCACCACTGTATTCTGCAGAAACAATTCAGCAAGCTGCAGTTTGAAAATTTCCTGTTGGCTAGGACCTAAAATGTATCTAAGGACAAGAAACCAATCATTTTTTTCCCTGTTGCCTATGTCCACTGGTGAGGACATTTTAAATTTTTTACCTGTAGACACAACAGCAAGCAAGAGGAAATCTTTCAAAAGCACAGGGAATACTCTCTTGTCACAGCACCCAGCACCACAACACCCACGTTTGCCCACTAGAACATTTCTCCTCTATTCTTGTTTTGGTTACAACTCAAAATTTTTGTACTCTTCAACACATCAGTCCCCTGAAAATGGTTACTATGACAAAAAAAGAAGATTAATCTCTCCAGCAGGGTCATAGGCAGCAATAAAACCGACTTTATTCAAAACTAAAATATAAAAAGTTTTGGCATTAGATACACTTTAACTACAGAAGCAGTGAATAGCAGATGATTGATATGCTCTTGGGCCCATGAAGCCTTTGGGCCCTGTTGTCTATCTCAAAATAACTCAACACACAGCCATTAATGTCTAAACCGCTGGCAACAAAAGTGAGTACAAATGTCCAAATTGGGCCCAATTAGCCATTTTCCCTCCCCGGTGTCATGTGACTCGGTAGTGTTACGAGGTCTCAGGTGTAAATGGGGAGCAGATGTGTTATCGCTCTCACTCTCTCATACTGGTCACTGGAAGTTCAACATGGCACCTCATGGCAAAGAACTCTCCGAGGATCTGAATAAAATAATTTTTGCTCTACATAAAGATGGCCTAGGCTATAAGAAAATTGCCAAGACCCTGAAACTTAGCTGCAGCACAGTGGCCAAGACCATACAGCATTTTAACAGGACAGGTTCCATTCAGAACCGGCCTCGCCATGGTCGACCAAAGAAGTTGAGTGCACATACTCAGCTTCATATCCAGAGGTTGTCTTTGGGAAATAGACGTATAAGTGCTGCCAGCATTGCTGCAAAGGTTGAAGGGGTGGGGGTTCAGCCTGTCAGTGCTCAGACCACATGCCACACACTTCATAAAATAGGTCTGCGTGGTTGTTGTCCCAGAAAAAAGCCTCTTCTAAAGTTTTTTTATGGTTTACTGGAACTGTTTCTGTGGTCTGATGAGACCAAGATAAACGTATTTGGATCAGATGTGTTAAGTGTGTGTGGCAGCAACCAGGTGTGGAGTACAAAGACAAGTGTGTCTTGCGTACAGTCAAGCATGGTGGTAGGAGTGTCATGGTCTGGGGCTGCATGAGTGCTGCTGGCACTGGGGAGCTACAGTTCATTGTGGGAACCATGAATGCCAACATGTACTGTGACATACTTAAGCAGAGCATGATCTCCTACCTTTGGAGACTGGGCCGCAGGGCAGTATTCCAACATGATAACGACCCCAAACACGCCTCCAAGACGACCACTGCCTTGCTAAAGAAGCTGAGGGTAAATGTGATGGACTGGCCAAGCATGTCTCCCGACCTAAACCCTATTGAGCATCTGTGGGGCATCCTCAAAGGACGGTGGAGGAGCACAAGGTCTCTAACATCCACCAGCTCCGTGATGTCGTCATGGAGGAGTGGGAGAGGACTCCAGTGGCAACCTGTGAAGCTCTGGTGCCCAGGAGGGTTAAGGCAGTGCTGAAAAATTATGGTGGTCACACAAAATATTGACACTTTGGACCCAATTTGGACATTTTCACTTAGGGGTGTATTCACTTTTGTTGCCAGCGGTTTAGACATTAATGGCTGTGTGTTGGGTTATTTTGAGGGGACAGCAAATTTACACAGTTATACAAGCTGTACACTGTACTGTACATTGTAGCAAAGTCTCATTTCTTCAGTGTTGTCACATGAAAAGATATAATAAAATATTTACATAAATGTGAGGTGTGCACTCACTTTTGTGAGATACTGTAAATAGCTGGCATTGGGGCCGGTAACTTTAGTTGGGGTGCTCTGTCCCAAAAGAAAGTATTTGTAATCCTATAGGTAAATGATAAAAAGGAACAAATGCTCAAAGTCCTCTAACCACACTAAATGACACAGTGGTGTCCTCAGTGATAGTCTTTCCCTCTAATGCCGCGTACGCACGAGCGGACTTTACGGCGGACTTTGCCCGGCGGACTGGATTTCGTCGGACAATTCGATCGTGTGTGGGCTCCAGCGGACTTTGTTTGCTCAAAAGTTGGACGGACTTAGATTTGAAACTTGTTTAAAATTTATCCGTTGAAATCGAGTCCGGTCGAAAAGTCCGCCGTCTGTATGCTAGTTCGACGGACAAAAAGCCACGCTAGGGCAGCTATTGGCTACTGGCTATGAACTTCCTTGTTTTAGTCCGGTCGTACATCATCACGTACGAATTCGACGGACTTTGGTGGATTGTGTGTAGGCAAGTCCGTTCATTCAGAAAGTCCGTCGTAAAGTACGTCGAAAAATCCGCCGGGCAAAGTCCGCCGTAAAGTCCGCTCGTGTGTACGCGGCATTAGAGTCTTCTTTACACCTACAAAGTCTTCTCACACTACACCTACTAGGACCTCTAGTGGGCACAGTGCAACACTTCCCTCTTAGCTGGTGCAAATAGTAGTCACTTTAATGGCAACACTAAATGTGGATTTAGTGTTGCCATTAAAGTGAACACACACAGTCTCAGATGGGTGTAGCACAGTGACTATTGTACTCTCATTAGCACAGCCTGGCAGCAACACTTCTGGAACAGCAGGTCTCTGGAACAGCAAAATGCAGTCCTGGCAGTCAGCACCTCTTATGCCCAATACACACGGTCAGACTTTCCTCCAACAAGCTCACATCCAACATTTGTTGTCGGAAAATCCGATCGTGTGTACGGGGCATAACTCTCTGATGCATCCCTGCACACACTGTCCCTCTGCACTGCTCAGGCAGCTTCCCTTCAACTCAGGCTGTCTCCCTGTATTCAGCGGGCAGACCCCAATCCCAGGCTCAGTCAATAGAAGTCCCATTCAAAATGTGGCCTTCTACATCTCTGCAATACATGCTGATTTCTCAGTGTTTTATCCCATGAAAAACCCTGCAAGTACAGAAAAATACATAATGATCTGCCAGAAAGACACTCAACTCTTAATAACCTGTTGTGGAATGACACTAGATGCCTTTTGGTGGACTGAAATGACAAGACTTGGTGTCAGCCCTGTCCAGTTATCTGTCATGAAACTACTGAATCCTGCCAATTCTCATATTCTTCACAAGAAGAGTGCACAGTTTAGATGCAAATTCTTAATTTCTGACAAAATCATTGGTTTATGGACAATAGCTCAAAATGCAGATCATTTTTAGGGTTTATATACACTTTAGTTAGCGGTTTCATCAGAATTGATCATTGTTTCTTGCAGAGATTTCTCAGCATATTGAAATTTGTGTGCACCTGGCTCAGGACTGTTATGCCGCGTACACACGGTCGGACATTCCGGCATACTTGGTCTGACAGACCAGAGTCCGCCGCACAATCCGACCGTGTGTAGGCTCTTTTTTCCCAAAAGTCCGCCGTACCTAGATTGAAAGCATGCTTTAAATCTTAGTCCGCCGGACTCAGTTCCTGACAGAAAACCCGTTCGTCTGCATGCGTCTGTATGCTGGTCCGACGGACCAGATACGACGCAAGGGCAGAGTACTGCATCTCGCGCTCGCTGCAATAGGAAAAACAAATTTTCCTATTGCGGCAAGTGCTGCGGGGCATCCCAGGCCCTTAGGTCTGGTATGGATCTTAAGGGGAGCCCCCTATGCCGAAAAATTGGCGTGGGGGTCCCCCCAAAATCCATACAAGACCCCGATCCGAGCACGCAGTCCGGCCGGTCAGGAAAGGGGGTGGGGACGAGCAAGCGCCCCCCCCCTCCTGAACCGTACCAGGCCGCATGCCCTCAACATGGGGCGGTGGGTGCTTTGGGGGAGGGGGGGCGCCCTGCGGGGCCCCCCCACCCCAAAGCACCTTGTCCCCATGTTGATGAGGACAAGGGCCTCTTCCCGACAACCCTGGCTGTTGGTTGTCGGGGTCTGCGGCCGGGGGGCTTATCGGAATCCGGGAGCCCCCTATAATAAGAGGGCCCCCAGATCCCGGCCCCCCCCTACATGGTACCCCTACCCATTTACCTAGGGAAAAAGTGTCAATAATAAAACACACTACACAGGTTTTTGAAGTAATTTATTAGACAGCTCCGGGGGGGGTCTTCTTCCGGCTTCGGGGGTCCCTCCGGTTCCTCTTCTCCCGGTGTTCCAGTTCTTCGGCCGGCTCCTCCGCTATCTTCATGCCGCTCTCTTGCCAGCGGAGGTCGGGACTTCTGGCTTCTTGTCTTCTTGGCTTCTTCCCTCTTCTCTTCTCACCTGGTGACCACGCCCCCTAAAACGTCACAGTCCCAGCATGCCCAGGTACTGTGACGGCATAAGGGGGCAGAGTCTCCGCCTATATAAGTCACATCGGAGCGCTCAGAGACCAGTCCAGCCGGAGAGACCGTCGTGTCAACATCTGGAGAAGAGAAGAGGGAAGAAGCCAAGAAGCCAGAGGTCCCGACCTCCGCTGGCAAGAGAGCGGCATGAAGATAGCGGAGGAGCCGGCCGAAGAACTGGAACACCGGGAGAAGAGGAATCGGAGGGACCCCCGAAGCCGGAAGAAGACCCCCCGGATCTGTCTAATAAATTACTTCAAAAACCTGTGTTGTGTGTTTTATTATTGACACTTTTTCCCTAGGTGAATGGGTAGGGGTACCATGTACCCCATACTCATTCACATAGGGTGGGGGGCCGGGATCTGGGGCCCTCTTATTATGGGGGGCTCCCGGATTCCGATAAGCACCCCGCCCGCAGACCCCGACAACCAACGGCCAGGGTTGTTGGGAAGAGGCCCTTGTCCTCATCAACATGGGGACAAGGTGATTTGGGGTGGGGGGACCCCACAGGGCGCCCCCCCTCCCCCAAAGCACCCACCCCCCCATGTTGAGGGCATGCGGCCTGGTACAGTTCAGGAGGGGGCGCTCGCTCTTCCCCACCCCCTTTCCTGACCGGCCGGGCTGCATGCTCTGATCGGGGTCTGGTATGGATTTTGGGGGGGACCCCACGCCGATTTTTCGGTGTAGGGGGTTCCCCTTAAAATCCATGCCAGACCTAAGGGCCTGGTATGCCCCACAACGGGGCTTGCAAGGTGTCAATCTTGCCGATAAAAGCGGCGAGATTGACTTCCTTTTCTAGTCCCGTCGTACCCGAGTCACGTTCAAAATGAACGGACTTGTCCGTGTGTGGGCAAGTCCGTTCATTCTGAAAGTCCGCTGTAACTCCGGCGAAAGTCCGTCGGAAAGATGGGCGGACCTAGCCTGCCGGAAAGTCCGGTCGTGTGTAGGCAGGTCCGTCCGTTCAGAAAGTCCGGCGGTAGTCCGCCGGACAGTCCGGCGGGAAGAACGTCGCACCAAGTATGCCAGAAAGTCCGCTCGTGTGTACGCGGCATTACTTTTTCACCATCTAAACAATCCCTTCACAACTAGTTATGACAGTAGGCTATGTCAAGGAAAAAAAGTTCAAGGAGCATCTGTGAACATGATGAAGATGGGCAGCTGTTCTTGATCTTTCATTCCTCATAAGAGATCTGCCTATAAGCTGGCTCAGTAACAAATTCTCATGTATCTTCTGTTTATATTGTTACCTTCTTGTGTGAATGCTGTTGCTTAGCTCCATGTTTCCATGGGCTATAGAATAAAAGAATTTTGTTACTTAGGAGAATGTTCTGAAAAGCAGCTAATGAGGTTGTTTTGGTCCTTTGCACTAATGTCTGTAGAAACTGCTGCTGGGAATATCTTAATTGCATAAACCGGGGAAATGAGGATTCCATTTAAGTATTTTAATGTAGGTAATCTTTATTCTATTAGAATTTCAGTTCTGTCTTGCAGATAACATTTTACAAAGTTTTCAGTGGGAGGTTATAACTTTTAATAATTACATTTTTTAATAATCTGGTGCATCCCATGACCCTTTTAGTGCATTTAGAGACCTTTCTAGTGCAATGATATGTTGTTTAAATTTGCATTTGTTAGCCACACAACAATAATGTATTACCTGTTTTGTACTTTACTGTTTAGTACATTGGGTAGAAATGTAGATAGTCCCATAGACAGGTGACGGTGGCTGAACTGAACATATAACAATGGAGTGAAAAACAAAAATACTTTCCTTGCTCAAACAATCTTAGTGCCATTTATACAGTATCTCACATCATGATTCTAGAATGAAAAATGTTGTTATTACAACAAAGGTGGAAATAGCAATTGCAACTCCTGCAGCTATAAGTAGTTTGCATTTGTGATCAAACTTTATAAAACAATTGTGAACTGGACATCAGCTGGAATAAATGTTTTGGATTTGAAATAGCTTGAGACTATTTTATTTTACTAAAATCTGTGCCCATTCAGCAGCAATTCTTCTTCTTTTAGGTACAGATATGTTTGATGGCTTCTTGAGGAATGTTATTCTAGCCCCATTTCTCTTGGACATTTCATTTTTAAATTTTAAGTCTGTTGATTACTTGCATTATTTCAACTGTCTTTGATTGGGGTCAAATCGTGTGATCTGATAGACCAATCCAATCCTTTACAAAGTGCCTAGTTTAGCCCAGAAGAACCCACCGCAGGGTAGGCCTCTTGTGTGACCCTTGCTTGGCACAACAATAAGGAGGGAAACATGGAGGACAAGACAAACAACTACCACCTAGCTCCCCTTACAATATTTGGCACCCAACGTGGGGCTACACCTACTGCATACACCTGATGACCACACCTAAAGAGAACATGGTGTTAGCTGGTGGATTAGAACTTGTTTAAGTTTTCTCAGCAATCTTTCACGTGAACAAGTGATGACTGCTTCCTGATTGTCTCCTGCAGAAGGTTTCATCTCTTAATTGGAGGATCTCCCAATGGGTGGCATGTGTGGTGGCTGCACCTGGAGCAATTTGTGGATGCTCTGCGTGCATTGCTGTCAGCCACCATGGTCAGTCTTATGAAAGCTCTTATGGAAGTGAATGCCAGCATTGACTGAGTTTGGGTTTTCCCTCTGCCAGTCAGGTGCCCAAGACGAGCTGTGAGTCTTATGCCTCAGCTGCAAGAGACACCTTGCCTCCATCAGTTTACCACAACATGAACAGAGTTCTGATATTCCAACAGATACTGGAAGAACAACCTTGCTGCAAGATTGGGCATGACTTCCTGCCCAGGGGTGATTCCGCTGATGGAGAGGCATCCACCTCCAAGCCAGCGGATAAGATTTTAAAGCCCTGCCACAATCAGCCTGCAGGAAAGACCTTCCCCAAGAGAGCCAGGCTTGAGCTACCATCCCAAAGCACTCCTATGATGTCTGTACGTGTCCGGGAAGGACCCAGGTGTCCAGTGAAATCTGTCTTTGAGGAGTTCCCGCCTTAAACTTTGCCCATCATTCTTTCTGTTAATGAGGATGAAGGACCAGACAGTTTGGATTTGCCACCACCGGACTTATCTGTAGTACCCCAGCGGGAAAATAAGCCTCTTTCAGAACCGTCCAAGAGGGATTTCTTGGGAGACACTGATCTTTGATCTAGATGAGGAGTTACCCCTGTCTCCGGAGCCTGAAGCCCCTCGTTTATGTCTCCCTTTGCCACCGGAACCTTAGCTTGCCATTTCTTTCCTGATAGACGTACTGGGTACAAGTATTACCGGCCGCCCGACGCCTATCTGCTGCAAGGGTTGCTTCGCTATAAGACTCTGTTTACCCACCTTGCTCAATTAGAGCGCTACAGTACATGGGGAAATATGTGAATACCCATTATCGGAGAACATTTCCTTATGCACCAGAGCAGTTGTTTTTACAATTAGAGGAGGAGGGGCCTAAAATCCGTGTGAGAAAATGTTTATTCCCAAACACTTGCGGAGCTTTGCCCAACAAAATAAATATATGGAGGTAGAGTTCCACAGGCAGAATAAGCACTATAATATCGGACGACACATCTACATGGACCGGGTAGAAATAGAAAAACCTGATGGTTGCCCAGTCATGCATTGTGTCCGAGGAGTCCATCTGACCTCCGGAGTACCAGTGTTCCTGCCTGATCCCGAATATTATGTTTGAACTGTTGTCATTGTTTAAGCACTTTAATGTTATGTTGTTATACTTGTGCTGGGACTTTTTGTATGATTTGACACAGCCAGGACAGATTGTGTCTAAGGGGGGAGGAATGTAAGTAGGTTAAAATAGCCAGTTAAACGCTGATCCATAGAAGTTAATGCCTTTCCTAGCTCTTGGGTCTTTTGGTGGGTTCTTCTCTGAGTCCAGCCCACACTAAACCTGTGATATATAAATATGGGACAGTGGTCCGGTACGAGAGGTTCGTAAATGAGAGCTGGAGCTCAGAAGTGCAGAGCCCAGAGCTCCTGAGGGAGCGGGCTAAGATCGGTTCAGGATCCAGTCATCTCCAACGGCATGTTCCTGACTAAGGCCTAGTAGAGAGCTAATACTGATGCCCGTATGGGAGAGAGACAGCGAATGACACCTGGGAGGAGCAGAAGCATGTTGCTTATCACCATTGGGATGTAAAGTCATCAGAACCTGGGGTTTGCCCCAAAGATACCAGCCCTGGAGGAATGCCTTTAATGGACTTTGTGTTACATGATCACTACCTTTGCAGGTACGTCAGGGCAACACACAGCCTGTAGTTGGAGTTAGGGAATTAGGGAAAAAATGATATCTCTGAATGTTGGACTCTGTAATTGCTTTTGCACTCTTCTAAAGTAGAGCATTTGGAATGTTTTCCCTGCCTGGTCTGAGGTTTCTGGGTAGGTATAATGCAAGTAACTGGCACACACATAGTCTACCGAGTGAGTCTTATACACATTGGGGTGTGAAAACAGTTGACTGGAGAACAGTTGCTGTATTCACAAATTTGCCCACTTTGGCCTTTTATAGGATTATAATGTTGTTTTTACCCTGTATTTGACCAATGCACGCATTCATAAAAGTGTTTATTTAAAAGTACTATTAGGAGTTAGATTTTGTCACTGAGCAGCATTAGAGCAGTTATTGTCTTAGACTTTGTAGGGAGGCCAAAGATGATGAAGTATTAGTAAATTATAAAAGTAGACGTAAATTTCATATTCAAGTTAGGAAAGCAACAATGATCACTATCTAAGTTGCAGTCACTAAAAACTATTTTTCATTGTTAGGAAATGCAGTCACTTAGCAACCACGGTAAAAAAAAAAAAAGAGAGATAGAGAGACTGTATATACATATGGAGATTGAGCAAACAGATGGAAGGAAGGAGAGAAAATGGGGAACTTGGCTCAGTTTGGCTCATTCTCATCCTCCACATCTAAGTTTATAAACTTTTTCCGGCCCTTGGATCTGCATGTAGCTTTCTAGCACAGAGACCTTGCATTTGCCCCCTCTCCATTGTTGGAAGCTTAGCTTTTCACAGTTGCTGTAATGATGAATATTTTGGAGCCTCCCGTGCAGTAATACTGATTGAACAGTCAATTATGCCTTTCCCTGAAAGCCTATTCATCCTACAAAAAAAATTATTGTTGTTTCTAAAATGTATATGAAAGATAAATACATAATTTCACGTTAAGTATTTACTGGATGCTGTATCATTCTAAAGCCTGCTAGATACACTTAAGAAAGAATTATAATGGCTCTGGTGATTTTTGTGGTTTGGAAAAGCTGTTGGAACAGCTTTGCGCTACTGCACAACGGAGTAAGCAATATAATGCATAAAGTCTTGATCTAGAATAAAACAGACAGCGAGAGGCATTTCCATAGAAAATGACTAATTCAGCCATAAAGAATAACATATAGATGGCAACACTGGAATGTAATGAGACCAACTTGCGTAGACTTTCAGAAAAAAAGGCCATGTTTCAATTTAAAACCTAGAGGCAGAACAGACCTGGGGAGGAGCACAGTGAAAGAAATTTGTGTGAATACTTTATGTTTGTCTTTATATTAGGTACCAGATGTTGCAATTGGTGTAATTCCAGTTTTCAGTATTTTTATCTCCTTCAAGGAACTGTGGGGTGCACTTTCATATTATGCTGGAAGAAGTAACATTGATTGACAAACATTAGGTCTGGTGCATTGTGCGCCTTGGTTTATGCAGCCCAGAAAAGCAGTCTAAAAACAGATGTGAAATGCTTATCAAAACCACTGATGTAGCATAAAGACAAAGAAAAACAGTCATTTAGGGAAGTGTACATAACATAAAAGCCGAATGGGTATAAAATATGAAATAAAGACTTCTGTGCATTTCATGGATAAATCTGGAATAGATGTGTGAGCATTTCATCCACTATCCCATCTAGGACAATATGTCTGAATTAATTGAATGTCCTATTTAAAGTGGAGTACTGGACTGGAACAGGAAATATTTTAACTGATTTAGTATAACCAGGTGATAAGCATGCTTGCTGACCAACTTTAGCCTTTTTCCGGCCTCTTGCTGCACCTTTAGAGTTTTCCTGAGAGTGCTAAAGTGACACTACACAAGATGGAAAAAATAGAGCAACTAAAAAAATATTATAGTATACATAGTTGCGACACAAGCTATATTTTAATTGAGGGCCAATTCACACAAACAATTATTTTCTATGTGTCCTATTCACATTGAATTGCAGGCAGGAGCTATACTGCAGTGATCTGCGATAAAGTGCACACATGTTGCAGTGCATTGCGCTGCTGTAAAGTGACATGAATGCAGTGTCACTTTTGCGCACTTTAATAAAGTTTGTTTGAAAAAAAGAAGAAAAGAAAATCTCTGAATCGTGCACCACACCACCCCCTACTGCCTGTTCACTTCAGTCAGAATAGACAGCTGCCAGAGAGTTAAACCATATTCTTAACTCAAAAGACTCCAAAAGGGGAGCTACTGTTTAATGGCCTTGTAACCTAGTTTTCATGAAATTGTTTCCTGTTTCTGTGCTTTTTCCCTTCTTTGCACAGTCGGGTGCAATGCAAAACTTTTATTGAAGTAATATAGAAACAGTCCACAACAAAGAAGTCTACCCAGCCGGGTACACTCACAGTTTCCGACAAGGTGAAGGAGCAGATTCAAGCCAAACTGACAGCGATTATTGAGAGGGGGCAGAATGAGGCCTGGCCATCTCGTGCCCAATCGGGGAGATGTCCAGAAGAGATGCAACCCTACGCTTTCCCTCCTCATCAGGAAACTTTCCCTAGTGCTAGTACTGTCACTAACAAGTGGGGTACCTGTCCCTACTCTACCAACTTGCCAAAAGAGCGCAAAAACTAGGCGCTAGGGCCTTAACCGCTTCCCACCCTTCATATGACGTTGTCGGATTTGAGCAGTGATATCTGAATGATGCCTGCAGTTACAGGTATCATTCAGATATCTTCTTTTTCAGCCAGCTATTCCCTTTACCATAAGAATGATCATAGCGGCTGTTCAGCTGCTTGATTGTTCTTATAGGCGGCGTGAGGGGACGTCCCCCCTCCCACCGCCCTCCGATGCTTCTCCCGGCTCTCCCCTGCCATCGGCAAATCAGGGAAGGAAGCGACCATGCTGGCCACAAAGATTACAGGTGGGCCAGATGGTTCCCGAAGTCTCTATGATAATTCAGAGGCCGGGTGCAATCTTATGACGTCATGCCCAGCCTCTGCATTTAAAAAGATGCCGCCGCCTCGGCTGGGAAGCTGAGATCTTTTTTTTATTTTTTATATCAGGCTTCCCAGCCTAGAGGTGAGATCTGGGAACTTATTGACCTCAGATCTCACTGTAAAGAGGACCTGTCACGCACTATTCCTATTACAAGGGATGTTTACATTCCTTGTAATAGGAATAAAGTAAAAAAAAAAATGTAAAAAGAAAGTGTCAAACTAGAAAAATAAAAGGAAAATCAACAATAAAAAAAAGCACCCCTGTCCCCGCGTGCTCGCTTGCAGAAGTGAACACATTCGTATGTCGCGCCCACATATGTAAACGGCATTCAAACCACACATGTGAGATATTCCCACGAACATTAGAGTGAGAGTACCTCCTCTGTAACTCAAAACATGTAACCTGTAAAAATGTTTAAAGCGTCGACTATGGGGATTTTTAAGTATCGAAGTTTGGCGCCATTCCACGAGTGTGTGCAGTTTTGAAGCGTGACATGTTAGGTATCTATTTACTCTGCGTAATATCATCTTTATGCAAAAAAATTGGGCTAACTTTACTGTTTTATGTTTTTTTTTAATGCATGAAACGTGTTTGAAAAATTGCTGCGCAAATATCCTGCGAGATAAAAAGTTGCAATGACTGCCATTTTATTCTCTAGGGTCTCTGCTAAAAAAATATATATAATGTTTGGGGGTCTGTGTAATTTTCTAGCAAACAAATGATGATTTTTACATGTAGGAGAGAAATGTCAGAATTGGCCTGGTAGGCAAGTTGTTTAAAAGCCTCTGACCGACCAAAGATGGTCACCAGAGTCACATGGGGTGGCAGCATCCAATTGGATAGCTTCCCCAATGATACAGAAAACCATAGAGAAACCATGAACCTTTTAATTTCTTCTCCAACTGCAGTGCCGCTGAAGACAGAACCCCCTGCAGTGAAGAAAGCAGACTGCACCTGCCTACATATGAGGTCCCAAACCTCTTCTTTTCCCCTTCACTTCTGTTTGTTTGAAGCGAGTAGTTCACATTAGTTATGGTCATACCCTAGGCACACCACACATCCCATAACTCACAGTCCATCTTGGGAGCAAGAAAGAGAGGGTGGCTACATTCCTAGTGGAACCATGGAAAATGAACATAGCCACTCTAATAGAAAGTCAGATCACAGAAGCTTAAAAAAAAGGAATTAGGGGGGCGCATGCGCGGTGCAGAGGAAGATGGACGCCTGACACTGTAGCTCCGCTCTACCCGGGACTCTATCGGCTTCCTGAGGGCCATAATCAGCTCAAAACATGCTACTTTTTGCACCCCTCTAGCCACATATGCTTGGTGCATGCCGTCGAAGCGAAGGAAATCTCGGGGGTCCTCTCAGAACACCTTAACCCACTATCTCCTCCGCACGCGGGAACGTTACAGCATGTCCCAAGATGGCGCCGCGGGGAGAGAGGTTTCTCCAGCTCCATCTACTCCGTCTCAGCCGGACCCCTCTCCTAACAAGAACAGCACAAGTGAGTACCACTCCACCCTCTCTAAGGCAGACTTGGATAGCAGTCTGGAGGCCATGTACACCAAACTCGCATCCAAATTCCAAACAGAGCTGCATAAAACCTCCCATACCCTGTCACAAGAAATAGCCGCTTTAGGCTCACGTACTGAGCTCCTTGAAACCAAACATGACGAATTAGCCCTGGCCTATAACGACCTCAGCCGTGAACATGAATCTCTTGCCTTAGCCCTAAATGCAATTCAGGCCCAAGTCGAAGATCTCGACAACAGAAACAGGCGCAACAATTTAAGGCTTAGAGGTATCCCTGAGTCAGAGACAGAATTAATCCCAGCGGTGATCCGTTTATTTAAGTCACTTCTCCCAGACTATGAGTGTGCGGCCTTCAAGTGTGACCGCATCCATAGGGCACTCCGTCCTAAACCACCTGATGACAACCCCTCCCGTGATGTGGTCCTCTGTATGAAGGACTTTCTCACCAAGGAGGAAATACTGAGGGCTGCCCGCAATAATCAACGGATTACCCTGGATAATCACACTATTCAGATCTACCCGGATATCTCCCCAGCTACCTTGGACAGACGCAGAGGCCTGAAAGAAGTCACCTCTGTGCTCCAGTCTGCTCATATCCGATACAGATGGGGATTCCCGTTTAAATTGCTGGTTCCCCATAACGGTACCACTTTCTCCGCTTCCTCTCTACAAGAGGGTCAAGAAATCCTGGTGAAGCTTGGCCTCCTGGATGCTGCTGTGATACGTCGCCCTCCATCGACACCCCGTCCAGCTCCCATTTGGCAAACCCCCACCACCCAGGAGAGACAGAAGGAGGATCCGCTACGAAATTGGAGAAGGCCTCGCAGATCAACTACGCTGAAAATTTTATGCAGACTATCACTCATTGATCTCGTGTGACGTGCTGCACCGCAAAGTCTCTCTTCCCACTGATGGTAACTGTCCCTCGGAGCCGTGCTATGCTCTCCCCACCCAGCAAACTTCTTTTTTCTTTTATTACTTTGGGCGCTCATTTTATTTTTTCTGTTAGCCCTACAGGTATCACGTTCTGTATCCCCCCTAACGGGTTGTTACAGCTCTGCTAGGTACGAGACCTAGTTGTCTCGCTTGTGAACTCTTTTTATCAGGTAAAGTTTTGTTACAATTTTTACTCTACCTGATCCAGTTTGGACGTTTACCTTTATGTCCTTTTCTAGTATCCTGATACTCAATTTTTTTCCTTTTTTAGTTTTATGTGTTTATGAAATTTTTCTTTTTCCTTTTTTTTGGTCATTCAGTTTACAGCCTAAAATACTGGTCCTTCCTACCTTTTGCAAATGGGACTTATATGTCTAGGATTCATGATCTTTTATTCTGTTTCAGCATATATTACACGTGCCACATGTTGAATACTGTAATGGCGGTACCCCTGCTTGGTTTCATACACTCCAGATCACAAATTCAGCCTACTTCCCCCACAAGGTTTATCTTGCACCTTTTCTGTTGTGATAGTTCGATTATGACACATCATGGTCATCACATGTATTTCCCATAACGTGAAGGGATTCAACTCCCCCATTAAAAGACGCAAAGCCTTTGATCTCTACAGTCATCTGGGTGCCAAGATTCTTTTACTGCAAGAAACCCACTTCTCACATTCCTCACACCCAAAATTCCTTCACAGGAATTTCCCTCAATCATTTTACTCCCTCCATTCAACCAAAAGCAGAGGTGCCGCCATCTTATTACACGCCTCCCTGTCAATGGAGGTAAAGCACTGCTATAGAGACAAGGATAGCAGGTTCGTCATTATTAAGGGGATAATCCACAACAAAGAAATAACCATAGCCAGTATTTACGCCCCTAATGATGCACCTGCAGCCTTTTTTAAATACTTTTTTGACAAATTGGTCTCCTTGAACTCGCCTCACATGATAATTGGGGGTGACTTCAACTTAGTAGCTAACCCAACATTGGATAGATCCTCCTCCACGACCGCCTCCAAGGCCTTCCCCAGGTCTCTAACACAAGGTCTGGTTGATCACCAGCTAATAGATTCCTGGAGAACGCACAATATGGGATTAAAAGAATACACCTTTTACTCACACCCCCATAAGAGTTACGCTAAGTTAGACTATATTTATACTACCCCCATCATTTTAGCCAATTCCTCGGAGGCCATGATCCACCCTTGCGTTTGGTCGGATCACCAAGTCACCTCTTTCACTACGAATTTTATCGGTCTTGCTCCCACCCCGCACACCTGGAGACTGAACAAGGCTTTGCTCTCTGACCTAGTGGCAGAATCCGAGACAGCCAAGTCAATTGAGGAGTACTTCTCATTTAATGCCCTTCCAGAAACCCCACCTTCAATGGTATGGTCTGCCCATAAAGCAGTTATAAGGGGAAAACTTATCAGTATCGCCTCTTCCCACAATAAAATGCATAGACAAAAAATTCTTGACCTCACAACGGGATTGGATCGCTTATATAAAAACACCGCCACGTTGTGCTTGGAGTCTACCAGAAAACTCATAGACCAAAAGAGTCTAGAACTAGACTCTCTCCTATCCTCCAAGACCGAAAAAGCCTTTAGATGGTCTAAAGCAAAATTTTTACTGCATAACAATACCACTTCAACTCTTTTTGCCAGAAAACTCAACCAGTCCTCCCGCCCCACACATGTTTACAAACTGTCCTCGGAGATGGGTCTACCCACCTCCCACCCCAAGGAGGTGCTTCGAATTTTCGAGCACTTCTACTCCTCCCTATTAGCACCAATCCAAACCCCACCCACAATTGCAGAGGACACTTGGTTCCAAAACATCCCTATACCTTCCCTTTCTCCCACACAAATAGAGAAACTCAATGCTCCCATTACAACCTCAGAAGTTCTTAAAGTGATCAAAACCTTGAAGAGTGGCTCAGCCCCTGGCCCTGATGGCTTTTCAGCCATATACTATAAAAAATTTGCCAACCTTCTTTCCCCCAACTTGGTACAATTATTTAACTGGGTCCTACAAGGGGGTAGGTTTCCTGACAAAATGCTGTTGGCAAATATGTCCTTGATCCCTAAACCTAATAAAAATCACCTACTTCCCCAAAATTATAGGCCAATATCGGTCATGAATAATGACCTAAAAATTTTTTGTAGGATTCTGGCTGACAGACTGGCATCCATTATTTCCTCCCTTATTTCTCCCTTCCAATCAGGGTTTATACCCCACAGATTCATAACCGATAACATCCGGTTGGCTACTAACATAATTCAGGATGCGAATCTGTCCTCCAGAAAACTCTTTTTGCTTAGCCTAGACATACATAAGGCGTTTGATAGCGTCTCATGGAGCTACCTTTCCATTCTCCTGCAACGTATGGGCTTCTGCAATGAATTTTTACATGGGTTCCGTGCCCTTTACATTAACCCCAAAACTCGCATTAAGATCCCGGGCTGTTGTTCGGATTTCTTTTCAGTGGGTCGGGGCACAAGCAGGGGTGCCCACTTTCTCCCCTGATTTTTACCCTTGCCCTGGAACCCCTAGCCATCGCAATACTCACTAACCAAGATATATCAGGTTATACCAAAGGTGCCTCTTCCTACAAATTCTGCATGTATGCGGACGATGTCCTCATGTTCTTAACTAATCCCCATATTTCCCTACCTAATCTTTTACAAACCCTGTCCTACTTTGCGGGAGTCTCCAGCCTCAAGATCAATGTTTCAAAATCGGTTGCCCTCCCAGTGGTGTTTTCTCTAAGTGAGCTCCAACATCTTAAAGATACCTTTCATTTTCTATGGGCAGAGACCCACCTATCATACTTCGGCATTGATCTGACGGGAGAGTTCCACAAACTTTTTGAATTTAACTACCCTCCCATGATCTCCAAACTGAAAAGAACCCTGAAAATGTGGTCCCGGCTTCATATCTCCTTCATGGGTAGAATTACAGCTCTCAAAATGGTGATCCTCCCCAGGCTACTCTACCTTTTTAGATCCCTTTCAATCAGAGTATCTAAGGCCTACCTGCTAACACTCCAAGCGCAACTTAATAAATTCATTTAGCAAGACAAACCCTCTAGATTTGCTAGGGACACTCTTTACCGTTCCTCTAAAAGAGGAGGACTGGGGGTCCCTCGTATTTGGCTATATTACATAGCTAGTAGATATGCACAACAAGCCCAATGGAACATCAACAACTCCAAGGTCCCGTGGGTCAAATTCGAACAGGACTCTATTACTCCCCTATATCTTCCTGGGATCATGTGGTCCTCTATCCCCTCCCTCCCAGACATCTCCTCCAAAAATATGGTTGTATCCCTGGGTTTGAAACTCTGGAACTCATATAAGAATAAATTCAACCTTATTTCTCAAACCCCTCAGGGAGCTTCCTTTCTAGGCGACTATAGATTCCCCCCGGCTTACAACCACCCGGAGTCGTTTCAGGCGTGGACACAACATGACCTGAGCACTTTGGGTGATTTTTTTGGTTGACTCCAAGTTCACCTCATTTTCGTCACTAAAAGCCCGCTTCCACATTCCAGACAGTGAATTCTATCGATTCCTCCAAATACGTCACTTTTTTCAACATCATTACCCCACCCCCTCAGAGGAGGATACGACATTATATGAGGATCTGTGCCATACGCCCCCTCATCAGAGGGGCCTTATTTCACAGATCTATAAATTCTTAGAATCAGCTGAAGATACTCCGACCCTGAAATATAGATCTCAATGGGATCAAGAACTAAACCTAGATCAGGACGCTATAGACTGGGATAGGGGTTGGTTAAACATACGCAAATGCTCTAAATCCTTGACCATTAGGGAGACAGCCATAAAACTCACGACAAGATGGTACTATACCACAACCCGTATCCACGCGATATACCCACAAACTTCTCCCAGGTGTTTCAGGGGTTGCACACATTCGGGTTCATACTTTCACATATTCTGGGAATGTGAAAAACTTCAACCTACTTGGAGAGAAGTACTGAAGCTGGTGGATAAACTAGCAGGACAGCCCCTCAGCCTCACCTTTCTCCATTGCATTTTCTTTCAAGATATCCCTGATATAACAAAACCCCTTTTGAGGTTAATTCACTCTATCTGTATAGCTATGGTCTGGTGCACAGCTCTTCACTGGAAATCCTCTGTGATCCCGTTCGCACAAATTATCTCACGTATTGATTGTATGATGATATCTGAGAAGATTTTTCATACCTTACATGATTCCATTCCTGCATATAATGCCAAATGGAATCCATGGTTCCTCCTAAGGCTTCAAAACTGACCGTTTCTGACCAGAGTTATTACTTCTATGTTTGTTCTTCTTTTAACTCATCCAACCTTCTAGGGTTTAACTCCCCCCCCCCCCCCCCCCCCATTTTAGTACTTAGTGTAATTAAAGAAAGCATAAGGTTTGATAAAATGTTCTTATTATTGTGTAACATGAAAAGATCACTTTGTACTTGTATTGTCATTACATGTATATTACCCTGAAGGGAATGGAAATTTCATTTTCAATGTATGTGTATTTTTCCTTTTTATTTCTAATAAAAATCTTTTGAAAAAAAAAAAATAAAAAAGGAATTAGGAAATTTGAAGGAGGCTAAGAGCAATAGAATAGAAGAGCAATAGAAGGGATTATTTTGAGTTAAGAATACATACTTGAGTAGAATTTTCAAAACCAGAGTTCAGTGTCACTTTAACTTTTTTATTTAGTTTTAGCACTAATATACACACATCTCCAGACTTCACAAAATAATATAACATGGACAGTATGTGTAAGCAAGCCATACATCAGGATATGGAAAAATTGAAGCAGTGGCACTTTAACTTGAGGCAGGCACTGTAGGGATTATGGCAACACAGAGACCGGCCTCCCTTGCATCCTGAGAACATCGGATAGCAACTAGATGAATAAAACACAAAGGTCGTCAAGTTTTAATATGGACACTTACAGGCCAATTAGTAATGCCATAGCAAAGAGTAATATTCAGCTTTAGTACTGTTTATGCTTTCACAAGAGGAAATAGTAAAACTGGCCAGGTGAGATTCAAGGCTCCAAACAACAATAAATAGATCACTAATGTGTAATACATTGTGTACATTTTTTATTATTATTTTGTAATTAACATATGTATTACCAGAACTCGCTTAAGCGCATGAGACCAACCCCACCCTCAGGAGAAGAGTCAACACATAAATCTAGAGATTCCTCTATGTTCCTATACCATGACCACAACTCCTGCCAAAACAGTTTGTTTAGCTTTGGCTAGAGCGGAGAAGAGTTAGAACCCTTGTGAAAGGTTTCTTGCCATTTCTGTAGCCATTCACAATATTTTGGCCTTCTGTGTGGTTACCAAGTTAGGAAAGTAGAAAAATCTGTCCAAGAGGGACACAGGCAGTAATAAAATATTTTTCTAAAGTAAGGTGGTGAAAGTCAAGAACCTCTGTCAGGTTTTAATTACTGTCCCACAGCAGATGTAAACATTTTCTGTTTGGTTAGCATTACAAGAAGTGAGGTGAAAACTCCCCAATTGGGACACAAACAGAAATAAAAACCAGTCACCAATTTTACCCCTTCCCATGGATGACCAAAACAAAAAAAATGCTTTTGGCTGGAGCTGGGCCCCAAACCCCCGTAAATCTTGCAGAAAAATTGAAGGAGGGGCAAGGGGTAGGAGTTTGAAGATGCAGACAAAGAGGTCAAGGTAAGGTGTTATCAGGTTACAGGGAAAGTTAAGTGAGGGTTGTTGGGAGGATTACAGGGTGAGTTATTTTGGAGGTTTGGGTTACAGGAAGGGTTAGTTTTATAGAGAATTGGTGTTAGGGTTACGGAGAAGGTTTTTGTTAGAGATAAAGGAGAACTACAGCCATAAAATAACAAGATACAACTGATTAGCATATTAAAATGTATATTAACAAAACCAGCAATATTCATAATTAATGCAGACTTCCCCTGCAGTGCTTTTTTTCTGCAGCTGGATGTCCTCTGTCTGATGGCCAGCATCATTCAACCCACTTGCTTAGAGCCTAGACCCTATAGAACCCACCCCAGCCTGTGACTAGAGCAGCCTTTCTCAACCTTTTTAACGCAGAGGAACCCTTGAAATAACTTTTTGGTCTTGGAGAAACAGGGCTAATAATTATTATATCTATAGCTCATGACACATTAGTGTGATGGTCATTGGGAAAGATGCTCCTTACATTTGTGGTCATTGGGAACAATCCCCCCTTACAAATACCTAGAAAGATAACAGTTGTGTAGTGTGCTTACTTATCTGAAAGGTAGGACTTGGTCATTGCTTAAGGAACCCCTAGCAACTACAGCAGTAGTTCTCAACTCCTATCCTCAGGACCCGCTTACAGGCCTGGTTTGTAAGATAACTGAAATACATCACAGGTGATATCATTTGCTGCTCAGTGATTGCAGTATTCTAGTCTGCATCTCCCCAAGGTAATACTTAAAATCTGACCTGTTAGTGGGTCTTGAGGACAAGAGTTGAGAACCACTGCTCTAGAGGAACCCCAGGGTTCCATGGAACTTTTTTTTTTTAATCAGAAAGGTTTTTATTGTACACAAAGATATACAATATACAGATTAGGACGCATGTTGTACATATCTTAGAGTTCACCTTACAACAATTTACAGTAACAGTTATCAACTTCGCAGAGTTGTTATGAGAAATCACTATCCTATTCCTAGCAGGAGTATAGCCTAATATACTATTTTCTCCTAACGATAAATCCAAAGCAAAGTGTAAATCCTGAGGAATATATGCATAGGTACAGTTGGAACTAACCATGTCCCGAATATTATAGTGTTACTGTATTCAATGAGATCACCAGTGACCGACAATAGTCTTGGGCTATGAAAAGAGGGTATAGCAGTTACCTAACGAAAAATCTTTAAAGAAAACTCAACAATACTATAATCTTTTCAACCACATTTTAGATTCATTGCAGTTAATACAGTATAAGATCCTATAGTAGAACAAAAAAAAAAAAACAGTAATAAAACAAAACAATACAATACAATACTCCCTGACCTACAAACAAAACTGTAACTCCCTGTGAATCCCATATCCTTAGCAATCCTAATCATCTTCTATGCGGCAGTCAGGCCTACATTTAACCCAGGAGTAGTCTGTCTTTAATTAATTGGTGCGGGGCAAGACCATGGACATCCAACCATGCCTGCCAGATTGAATAAAACTTTTGTGGGACCTTCCTATGTTGGTAAGCAAGTTTTTCTCTGATTAGAAGTTTGTTAACACTGTCCACCCATTGCCCCCTGGTGGGCACTCGAGGAGTGATCCACCACTGGGCAATTAGTTTCCGTGCCATGTACAGTAAACTCATCATCTATCCCCCCCAATAGACAAACCATTGGATCTCTTGATAGTGGTACCATATATACTTCCGAGATCGTATCCAAGACCTCTCTCCAATATCTGAACAGTTTGGGCATTTCCAGACCATGTGAAGAAGGTTACCATGATCGCGTTCCCATTTCGGGCATAGAGGTGAATCCCTAATTCCCCATTTATAAAGTTTAAAGGGGGTTCTGTATGCCCTGTGTAATAAAAAGAGATGTGAGAGTTTCTGGGATGCAGACATCGATACCAGAGGAGCATTCAAGAGGCAGAGATCCCAACTATCTCCATCAATCCTCCCTATATCCTCCTCCCATCGCTGTCTACATGGTAGCTTGAAGGGGTCTTGTATCCGAGCAAGAAGGGTATTATAACATCTGGATATCATACCCTTTTTGACATCATCCATAAAAATATCCTGTATAATCGCGTGATCTGCTTGTTGGAGCGTGACAGTTCTATTCTGGGTTTGTATGGCATGGCGTAACTGCAGATATTTATAAAAACTGTTATGCGAAATCCCAAACTCTATTTTAATCTGATTAAATGATTTGAAAATGTTCTCTTGATATAATTGTGAGATATACTTAATGCCTGCATCTTCCCAATTCTTAAAACCTTTTAGTTTTAGTATCTCTTTAAATTGCCTAGAGAGGCGTGCAAGGCAAGAAACCTGTGATACCTAGCAGTTTTTTAACAAAGGACCAAAGCATGATCAGCAATTTAATCGTAGGAGCTTCCGGGTCTAAATGCAAGTATCCCGTCTCTAGACCTGCTAATTCTGAAGAGTTTCCCCCATATAAGGTTAAAAGTCTACGAATCGGGTCCTTTGGATCTAGTAAACCCCATCCTCCCAGCTGCTGTAGTTGGGATGCCAAATCGTACATTCTGGGATGAGGGACTGCAAGCCCTCCTTCCTCCTTGCCATATTGTAGCGTTGATAATCTTATCCTCGCTATTTTTTTCCTCCAAATTAGCTCTCTAAATTGAGTCTCAATTCTGTCAAACCAACTCTTAGAAATCCATACTGGGGAATTATTAAAAATATAAAGCAGTTGTGGTGCCCAGACCATTTTAATAAGATTGATTCTACCAACCACGGATAAGGCAAATTTACACCATGCCTTACACTTTTCCCGAAATTTGTTTAGCAAGGGTATCAAATTCTGGTCAGTATAGGTAGACGGATCCAAAGTCACCTGAAGGTAGCGAAATGAGCTCACCTGTTGTATCATTTCTGCACCCAGGGGCAGTGGAGCAACCAGGGGGTTAAGTGGCATCAGCACCGACTTATCCCAATTAATGGAAAGGCCAGATAATTCCCCGAAATCTTTAATTAGGGACATAACTGTCTGTAAAGTATTAGTGTATATCCTAAATAGAGTAAAGTATCATCCGCATACATTGACACTACATCCTTATCCATACCTCTCTGAAAACCTGCAATTTTTGGCTCCCCTCTAATTTTTGCTGCCAATGGTTCCAGGGCCAAAGCAAACAGCAGGGGTGACAATGGGCACCCCTGCCTGGTGCCTCTAAATCAGTGGTTCTCAACCTTACTAGTGCCGTGACCCCTTGATAAAATTTCCCAAGTTGTGGGGACCCCTAACAGCGAAATTATTTTCGTAGCGTGAGTTGTCAGCACCCAAGGCAAGACAAGCCATTTGCGCCCCTAATGGACATTTAGCGCCCCCTGAGTCCCTTCCACTCGTACAAAATTGAAACCCCTTATGGTACATTTTAGGATGTACCACTCTCTTTGTTCTCCTTTCTTTCTCTATCCTAATTTCTTGTTTTTTCCCCATCCCTCTCTCTAGACATCTTTCTTGTTCTTTTTATTATTTTTTCTCTCCCTTTTTCTTTGTTCCTCCCCCTCTTTTCCTCTCCCTTCCATGTATTCTCTATTTTTATTCCTTCTCTTACTACTTGGTGGGAATGGGATGAGTGGCATTGCTGGCGGGTAGTTGGGATAAGTGGCAGTGCTGGCGGGGAGTTGGGATCAGTGGCAATGCTGGGGGGAGTTCTGATCAGCCAACTTAGGTGCTCTTGATCAAGCTCATCTGCTGATCTGAGAACTGTAGTGGGGACTTTTAATGGCAACTATAATCACAAGTAGCGTTACTCACTGTGTCTTCGACTTTGTGGTGTCTCGTAACAGTGACACCTATACCGAAATCAGGACATAGAGTCTCCTCCAGCCCCTCCCACTTCACATTCCTCACCAGTCAGCTGACCTCTAGTCTCTGCCCCCCAGCCATGCCGTGAACTAAATGTGCGGCTGCGAAGAGGCTGAGTGGGCAGCCACGGGATCCAGGAACAGCCAAGCTGGGCAGCCACAGGCTCCAGGGACAGCCCTGCTGGGCAGCCGCAAAAAGGCTGGGAGAGCGGTGCGGGCTTCAGGAACAGCCCAGGATTCAGTGACCCCTGACAAATCCTCATTCGACCCCTGAGGGGGTCCCGACCCCCAGGTTGAGAACCACTGCTCTAAATAATGGAAAAGGTTTCGAAAGTTCCCCATGAATCCTTATCCTGGCAGTGGGCGCAGCATACAGAAGCTGGATCCAGCGAATAAAAGTGTCACCTATTCCCAGGCTCTGCAGCGTCTTCCACAGGTAAGGCCATTCGACACAGCCTTAGTCAGGGCCTTAGCTACATCTAGTGAGAAAATTGCTCTATTACCTGTATTGTCTACTGGAAGTTGTAGGTTCAGAAATAACCTTCTTATATTTTGGGCTGTGGATCTCGTGGGGATGAACCCAGATTGGTCTCTATGTACTATCTTGTGAATTACTTTGGCTAGTCTGTTTGCCAACAGCCGGGCTAACAATTTAATATCAGATGTTAGCAATGATATGGTTCTATAAGAGCCAGGAGAACCCGCATCCTTACCCGGTTTTAATATAACAATAATTATCGCCTCATTCATCGAATCTGGCAAGGAACCCTCCCCTAGTGCCTCATTGTAAACTTTCAGTAATGTAGGGAGTATGATGCCGGCATACCATTTATAGACCTCCGCCGGGAGGCCGTCTATACCTGGTGATTTGTTATTTTTAGTCTGGGATAAAGCAATAGCTAATTCCTCTTCTGTCAAGGGTGCATCAAGCATGACCCTATCCTCTATTGGCAAGCTGGGGAGTTCACAGTTCTTCAAAAAATCAGCTATTGCTCCATCAGTGGGTGTCACTTTGGAAGTATATAGATCAGCATAAAAATCACTAAAAACTTTAATGATATCGGGGGTAGAGCATCTCAGGGTTCCCTGATCGTCGCAAATGGCGGAGTTGAGGGAGGAGGATTGCTGTGCCCTTGCCATTACTGCAAGCATGTGACCCGTTGTCTCTCCCTCCTCAAAATGCGATTGTTGCAGAAAAAAACATCTGTTCTCCGCCAACTGCAACGCAAGTTGCCCAGACATCGATTGCGCGCTTAACCAGGCTCTCCTGGTATCCTCAGTAGGGTTATTAGTATAGGTGTTCTCAGTTTCAGTGACCATGTTCCTCACCAATAACTCCCAAGCCCTAGTATCCGTTTTGATGCGTGATATTGTCTTAATAAGCTGTCCCCTCAGAAAGGCCTTCGCTGCATCCCAAACCACCCCCAATTTGGCAGTGCCAATATTATCCTGCAGAAAAAGATTGAGCGCATTCCTTATGGGGTCTGGCTCAGTAAACAGCGAAAGCCAGAAGGGGTTAAAGCGGGGTTCCACCCAAATTTTGAACATTATCTCTATGCATTCTCTTCCTTGCCTAGATGCTGACATGCTGTGTAAAAAAATTTAAATCGCCGTAATTACCTTTTTTTTTCTAATCTTCTTAGCACTTCCTGGTTTTCCTCCCATGGGAGTAGGCATGTTTCTAGCCTCTCCCAGACCTCCCACAGTCCCCTGGGAGCTAGTCTCAGGCTTCCCAGCATGCATTGTGCAACAGCGTCATCACAACATCTCGTGAATGCTGGGAGCACAGCATTCACCGCATCCAGGAAATACATGCTTGTGGGCTTCAAATGCCCACAATGAAGATGGAAACCGCCTTCAGTGAATTTTATAAGTTATTCTTTACAACGAAATCGGACACAGGCGGACTTATTACACAGAACATGTGAGTAGATAATCATGAGAAGAAAAGTTTGTGAATGAACTCCAAAAAAAAAAAAACGATAGATAGGTGGACCCCCGCTTTAAGCTTCCAGATCGGGCGCCTGGTCCTACCTGGTAATGAAATGGTCACCCAAAATGAGGAATGGTCAGAGACATGCCTATCTGTATATCCTGAGTCTAATATTAGTTGTAGCATTTTATCATTCCCCAGTCCCAGATCTATCCTGGACAATGCCCCATATGAAGCTGAGTAGCAAGAGTATTTTTTGTCATTGAGATGTTTACACCTCCACACATCTATCAATCCCATTTCCCCAAGCATTTTGGCAAAGGGGGTATTACCCCCGGCTTGACATGTACTAGCAACGGGTACAGGTAATTTATCCTTAAAGCAGTTTAGGAAATTGTTATAGTCGCCCATTGCCAGTAAGGGTACCTCTGGATACTGGGACATGAATCTTTCCAAGTGTCTAACAATCTCCGAAGAATATGGTGGGGGTATATAAATACTAGCAAGAATACATCTTAAGCCCGAAATTGTGCACAACAAAAATATATATCTACCAGCCGGGTCTATACTTTTTTTGGCACAGTTAAACGGAATATCCTTTCTTATCAATATGCTTGTCCCCCTAGAGTAAGTGGAGTAAGTCGCATGAAACTGATTCATATACAATCGTGGACTAATACTAGGATTAGAGTCTGCGGAGAAATGGGTCTCCTGTAAATAAACTATACCAGCATCCATTGACCTGATATGCCTAAGGACCGCCATCCATTTTACCGGACTGCCCAGTCCCCTGACATTCCACGTCAGGATAGTCAGCTTAGCTACCACAATATTGCATCCGAATCATCAAGGCTAGCATATCCCTTATCAGGACTCCAGTGCTGCGCACCAGCAGATCACAAGAAAAACATACCATGTTATGTACTTGCTAGGAGTAAATATAGGCATCTGTACACAGGGTATCGGCCTGCAAAGCAAAGGGTGAATTTCTAATAGGTCAGGGTATAAGTATATAAGATAAAAAATCTTGAGCTCAAAGTGAGTCATATTGTATGACATTACTCGAAAAGTCAACAGACCACGCAGCCAATTCGACTGCAACTTTAACATTTCCCACACAACGGGTGTGGGGGGGGGGGGGGGTAAAAGCCTCGGAAACTCCCGGTTAACCAGCAGGTCAGTTCTTGCAGGGGTTTCACATCCGCAGCGAATGCGTAGCACTACTCTGAGTACAGGAGAGGCAAAGCAAACGTTCCCCCTTGTCCACCTAAGCAGAGGATATGGATAAATGAACAATCCGCTCCAAACAAAAGTGTTCAAAAAGAAAATATAAAAATCAAAAACCAAAAACTGAGGCCCAGCCGCGGCACAGGCATCCAAATATAGGGGGGAAGGCTAGGCCTTGTAGGCCTGTTGCAAACATGTGTCTCACCATTCAGGCAGGAACATCCCTTTGTGATCTGGCAGCTTTAAGGGCTCTGTCTTCTCGATCTAGCCATTGTGCCGCCATGGCAGGATGATCAAAGAAGTGGGTTTCTCCAAGTGCGACCACACGGAGGCGGGCAGGATACAGCATCGCGTAGGACAAATTAAGTTCCCTTAATCTTCTTTTGACATCCATGAACTTTGCACACTGCTTCTGAAGTTCAGCAGAGAAATCGGGAAACAAGGACATCCTGGAGTTGTCAATAGCTAGCTTGCCTCCCATGGTTCTGGCTTTAGCAAGAATGGCATCTCTATCTTTGTAATTGAGTAGCTTAAAGAGAAATGCTCGAGGATGGTTGCCTGGAGGCAGTGGGCGGGATGGAACCCTATGCGCTCTCTCAACCGCAAATAGCGGGGAAAAGGCCTCTTTGCCAAATGTAGTGAGCAACCACTGTTCAATAAAGGTGACCGGATCTTTACCCTCCACTCTTTCCGGAAAACCCAGAGCGCGAACATTGTTGCGGCGCATACGATTTTCCAAATCATCCAGGCGGGCTGCGTGCTGGTCTGTAAGATGACAGTTATACTTTAAGTCTCTCTGCATGGGTACTAAATCATCTTCAATCACGCTTACCCTACTCTCTATAGCAGCTGTGCGCTCTCTTAACGTTTGCATATCCTGTCTCACAAAGGAGATCTCAGCTTTAATACCTTTCACTTCATCTGTCAGGGTTGAGATGGATCTATTACAAATAGTTACTGCTGAAAGTATGTCTCTTAGAGTGGGCTCAGCGTGATCTAGAGGCAGGGATGGTGTCTGAGTGACCTGGAGTAAATGTCCAGCTGTACTTACTGCGGCCCAGTCTGCAGGGGATCCGTTCCCATCCTCTAGTGGAATAGTGTTATCCATCTCTAGCTGGCCTCCCTCCTGTTCACTAAGGTCAGATGTAGGAGATGTTAGTTCCTTGGAAGTTTTGCTGCTATATAAGAGTCTCTGGGCAGCCTCCTTGTATTTCCCCTTCTGTGATCTCTGTGGCAAGGCGCCATCTTGGGCCTGAGCCGCGTGCGGGCCTCCGCTATCTTTACCCCATTTTGGCATGATATACAGCCGCTAGCTGGTCGGTGGAGTGGAGCGGCAGGGTCTCGGGTAGTGTGCGGTTCTGTTCGGGTACTTCCCCGGCCTGGATGGACGGTCCACAGGATTAAAGAGCAGGATTCTCGGCGGAGCGAAGGAGATGTGCGTCCATCTACATGCGCTGCTTGGCCACGCCCCCTTCCATGGAACTTTGGTTGAGAAAGGCTAATGAGATCATCTCTTTGTCACTCTGCTTTCTCCTCCCAACAGCATGCTTCTTGTCAGAACATGAACCAAATGGTTCAGTACCAGGTCAAATTCGGGTACTCTACTTCCACTGCTTACATTAAAATAAAAACAATTTAATGATTTATCAGTTAGTACAGAGCTGCATTAGTGTGTCTTTTGTATCAGCCTATAGTTCATCTTTAGGTTAAAGGGGAACTTTACCCAAAACAACTTAAACAAATGTTTTTAGCAAGGAACAAAGTTTCATAGTAGGTAAGGTTGAATAAAGACAATAGTCCATCCAGTTCAACCTGTGTAGGTGTACGTGTGTTCATATAGCTAATCATTTCCCATATCCCTGTATGATGCACATCCAAGAGTCTTAAAAATATTAATACTCCCCGCTAACACCACCAATTGTGGAAAAGAGTTCCACATCCTTATCGCCCTGAGAGTGAAAAAACTCCTATGCAGCTTAAAGGTTAAAACGCTTCTCCTCCATTCTCATTATGTGGCCCCCTGTCCTCTTACACACCCTGAAACTGAAAAGTTGTCTTCCTACGCTGGGATCACCATTGAGGTATTTATATACCGTTATCATATCTCCTTTCAAGTGTCTCTTCTCCAGGGAGTTTAAATGTTGTGCTTTTAGTCGTTCCTCATAATTGAGGTCCCCCGGTTCCCTTATTAATTTAGTTGCCCTTCTCTGGACTCTTTCTAGCTCCAGCACATCCTTCCTGAGGACTGGTGACTAGAACTGAATGTAATACTCTAGATGTGGCCGAACTAGAATTTTGTAAAGTGGCAGATTTATCATTTTATCTGCCACTTTATAAAACTAACTGTAAATTCCCTTTTTTTATGTACGCTAATAATCTGCTGGCTTTGCTTACTGCAGCTTGACATTGCTCAGTCTGTCTTCTACCAGGACCCCCAGATCTTTCTCAATCCTTGATTCCCCCAGAGGTTCTCCCCTAGTGAGTAGTTTTTTTTAATTTATATTTTTAGCCCCCAAGTGCATAGCTTTACATTTTTTAACATTAAACCTCATTTGCCATGTAGTTGCCCGCCCCATTATTTTATTTAGGTCTTCCTGTAGAATTTTTATATCCTGGTGTGAAGTTATTGATCTGCTTATTTTTTTGTAATCTGCAAAAGCTGAGATTGAGCTATTTATACTGACCTATATATCATTTATGAATAAATTTAACAGAATTGGTCCCAAGACAGAGCCTTGGGGTACCCCACTTACCACTCCAGACCAGTCTTAGTACACTTTATTTATCACCATCCTTTGGACATGCCCCTATAACCAGTTTTCTACTCTATGGTCCATGCCTACAAACCTCAGTTTGTAGATTACGCGTTTATAGGGTTCTGTATCGAATGCTTTTGCAAAATTCAAATACACCACATCCACCGGCCTCCCCCTATCTAGATGTCAGCTCACTTCCTCATAGAAATGTTAACAGATTGGTCTGGCAGGAATGATCCTTTGTAAACCCATGCTGATTACTGCTAATGATATGGTTTTCATCAGCAAATTGTTGGAAATAGTCCCTTATCATCCAATTAAATAGTTTACATACTATTGATGTTAGGCTGACTGGCCTGTAGTTTCCAGGTATATGACTCTGCCCTTTTTTGAATATTGGTACCACATGGACTTTCCCATACATTCCACAAAAAACTGGTTGTGAAGGCACAAGTTTTTTTTACCTTCATGCATTCTATGCAGCCCCCCAATACTTACCTGAACCCCCTCTCGATCTATCAATGTCCACAAGAGCCTTGCCTCTCTGGGGACTCACACACCTGATTGGCTTTTGGCAGCAGTGGGAGCCATTGGCTCCCGCTGCTGTTATTCACAGCCAGTAAGCCAATCAGGAGATGGAGGGGGAGGGGCCAAGCCACGACTCCATGTGTGAATGGACACACACAGCAGCGGCTCGGGAGCTCACTTGTTTGGGTGCCTCCAGGGCAAGCTGCTTGCTGTAGGGGCACCCAGCAGGAGGGAGGAGCCAGGAGCGCTGGCGTGGGACCCGAGAAGAGGAGGATCCGGGCTGCTCTGTGCAAAACGAGTGCACAGAGCAGGTAAGTATGACGTGTTTTTATTTAAAAAACAAAACAAAAAGCAAGGCTTTAATATCACTTTAATGATTATGCTACCAAAATTGCCTCCAGCATTACTCATGTTTCTGCTTGCTGGAGTCTTCCATTTGCTGAAGCCCCTGAGGAGTAGCAAATCTTTAGGCTGTCAGCAGATGGCCTCTAATAGCTCTGATTTTTGTCACAATGCCAAAAACGAAGAGCAAATGAGCATGTGCAGAGCAGCGTGAGACGATAGCTAGCTATGCCTGTGAAAGGGTCCAGCCTGAAGTAATCTAGCAGGGCTTCATTTTCTCATTAAAGTTCCACTTTAACAAGGAAAGTTAGTGTGAGTGGGCTTTTGGCATTGCTCTCTATCTCAATAGCTCTGTGCTGAAAACTAAATTAAGCAAACTAACATGTTCCTATTTTTCCTGCTTGCTGTTCTTCAGTAGACATCCCAATTATATCTTGGCATTCCAAGCAGACATTTGCCTCCAATAGCACTTTCTTGTTTTAATTGTTTGATAACGATCAAATAATATTTTAGGTGTCTAAATGAATGGAATCAGCATGATAGGGCATCATTATTCATTAGTGCCTGGGGCAGCATGATCACTAAATACAGCCCCACACCAAGGAGATGGTCCATCAATGACTTGAGCATTACGCTCAGAGGTGCTCTGCAGATCCCGGGTACCGTAATAGACACCTGAGAAAAACATAAAATTAGGCTTGAAGATGCCATAATTGCGAAGTTTTGTATATAAACTTGTCTTTAGCTGCAGCATAAAGCCTCTCTGAAAACCTAGATTCAGCATGAAATAAAAAGAAGCCTTTTTTCTAAACTGCATTATGTTAAACACGGCCACAAATTATATGATTATAAGAAGAAAAAAAAAAACTCTTGCGATTTGTTCACTTCTTCATAGCTCATTAACAACTATTCACTGTAAGTGATTAAGATGATTTGAACAGTACATGACTACCTAAAAAATCACACAAAATGCTATCTCGCTTTGGAAGGCGGCTCCGAAAATAAAAATATTACAATTTGTTTTAATTACTGAGATAAATGGCTTTCAACTGTTCTAATTACAATATTTTTTCATAACAAGAAAAAGTGTACCAACAATTATTTTTAAAAGCAATTAATTTTCTTTGCAGCATTAAACCTTAGAAAGCAAATAATGTGTTCGCTTTTGTCATTTAATGAATTGCAAGGCTTTTAAAGGAGCAAACGGGAAACTCTTTCTACATAAAATACAATGTTGCTACTAGAAATTGTATCACTCAAGTGTTATCTGAGAATATAGAAATACCTATTATATAGTTATATATAGTTTTTTTGGTGGAAAGTTTTCCATGGGGTTAAAAGTCAATACTTAAAAATGATCTGCTTCATTCTAAAACATTCTATTAATTTTTATTTTTACAATAAAGAATAGATAATAGAAACTCCACCCCAACCAAAGGTTGGGGTGAGGACAACCTTTAGCCCTGGAGGCAAACACAACCAATTTGACTGTTATTGGCAAGGACAGTTTTCAGTGGTCTAAGGCTCGGTTCACACCAGGGGCGGCACGATTTGCAGGTCGCCTCAGCAAGGCGACCTGCACACGACTGCCACGGCGACTTGCAAAACGACTTCTGTATAGAAGTCTATGCAAGTCGCCTCAAGTCGCCCTCAAAGTAGTACAGGAACCTTTTTCTAAGTTGGAGCGACTTGCGTCACTCCGATTAGAACGGTTCCATTGTACAGAACGGGAGGCGACTTGTCAGGCGGCTAGGTCGCCTGACAAGTCGCCCCCGTGTGAACCGGCTCTTAAAGTGTACAGCACAAAATGTGCCCCAGCGAAAGGTGGGTGTTGCCTTAAAGCGGAACTACACTGCATCTGTGCACCACAAGTAAAAATGCTATTTAATTCATTTTTAATATTCAGAACAAACTCCCACTCCCCCCATCCATCTGTGTCTTCATGCCTTATTTTGTTGAGAAATCACTTTCAAAAACACCCTCCTAGCATTTTTGGCCATGGCCATCTTGAGTAAGGGCATATCATTAATTTAGCATTTACTTCCCGCAATCCATCTGTCCATAGCTCAGGCATGTAGGCAGGAGGGTGTGCTTAGCTAAGAAGACCCCTCCTCCATAATGAAGACTCCCAGGTTGTTTGATATAATTTGCCAAGGCTAGAACCCAGGAAGCAACTGAAGAAAAACTTACAAATTAGTAACCTTACCTTATAAATTAGTGCAAAGTCCATAGAACGGTGTTCATAAATCCGCCTTTGGTACCTTGACTGGGTAATCACCAAAGGGAAGCCCCAAAATTTTAATTGGTTACATGTGGCCGCTGTCCTCCTTGTAAATCCTCCATCAAAGAACCCAGCTAGGTTGCCTCCCCTTGTATTTATAGCCTACTACACGGGGACAGAGCCATGAATACCCGGGAGTTGGCAGCATTAACTCCTTCCTAACCTCCCGGCAGCCAAAATACGCAAAACATATTTTTCTTAGTATAAAAAGTTCAGAGTTCTAACATGAAGTAGAAACTAGTGAAGTATATACCCCCAAGTAGGCACCTGCTTACAACCAGGCAACAACTATGGTGTCCAGTTAAATATAATCAGCAAAACAGTGCAGTCCTTACCTAATGAACTACCAGATGCTCACTTTGGATAGTTTGTAAGTTCATAGTAGAAGTGGACTATTTTCCTCAGCCTTTGCCCCCGCTCTCTGTTAACAGGTATTGACTGACAGCAGCATCAGTCAATGGCTCTCAATCAAGCCTGTGAGAGCCGGGAGAGGAGAGAGGATCTGCTGCAGATGGGCACGGCGCTCAACTGAGATTGGGCTCAGTTGAGTATTTAGGGGGGCTGTGGGGGAAGCTGCATGTAAAAGGTTTTTTACCTTAATCACTTGCCGACCGTAGGATTTCCATGGGTGTCCTTGGTTTGCAGTGGTTATACCAGGATGATGCCTGCACCCGGAGCCATGCATCATCCCAGTATGAAAATTTTCAGGTGGTGATTCCCTGTAATGCAGAAGTAATTCGATTGGCTGAACTCGATCACTTCTGCGTGCGTAATGGAAGGGAGCCCCTCCCTCCTCCTGCCGAAGACTATGCTGGGTTTTGCTATCCGATCACGGTGCGACCAGTGGTGATGACTGTACAGAACAGGGAGACAGGATTTGACATTATTCCTCCTTCTCTGTGACCCCAGAAACAGGAAGTGATGAGTATGTCGTCACTTCTGGTTCCGCCTCTCTGTTTACCTGGCCGTTAATGGCTGCATTGGAGGCCAGAGGAGATATTTGGGATCTAATAGACCCCAGATATCTCCATAAAGAGGACCTGTCATGGCTCATGCTGTCATAAGGGATGTTATTCATCTACTCCCTCTCCCTCCTCATTGGCTCCTAATGAGGAGGAAGAGACCCGGGAGAGCTGCTGCTCTCATGCACATCACGGGCTCAGGTAAGTATTAGGAGGGGCTGGGGGGGGGGGGGGGGGCTGCTATAAACAGAAGGTTTTTTAACTTCATGCATGAAGGTAAAACAAAATGAATCCTTTAGAACCACTTTAATGCAAAGGAATGTATTAAGATATAAAAACTTTCACCTTTACAAGCACTTTAAAGTGGTATTAAACCCAAAAGCAAATGTGTGTTATATTGCAGCTTACCAATTCTTACAGTAGATGTGATGGTTGCATTTGTTTCCTTTTTTAGGCTTTCTTTCCTTTATTTTCACCTGGTGATCTGGCCAGTAAGTCTGTTTGTTTTTCAACAGAACAAGCTGCCTTGCAAACCATTTACCACTGACAGAGGTGCTTACAATGATTAGCTTTTATTTATTTATGTAAAATCTTTGATAGGTGGACCTGTTCGTAACGCCTGTGTGAAAAGGACCTTAGGGTTCTTTTATTCAGTCATCATCAGTTCAGTCTTATTTTTTGGTAAGAAAAAATTGAGGTAAACAGATTCAGATTTACATATTCACCTACAGTTCAGTTTACATAAATTTACACATCCATCTTCAGTTCAGTTGAGTTTACATCAGCCTAAATTCATATTTGCATCTGTTCTTTTTTCAGTTGTTGCAGAAACCAATCATAGGTGACAAAAGTACAAACAAAAATGTTTTCTTGCCAAAACGTACTGCAAATGGAATGGTTTTAAATGAATACCTCCCAACTTTTTGAACTGGGAATGAGGGACACCTATCAGCAAAAGTATGCAGCCATAGGACACACCCTTGGCCACACCCCCTTAAAGGAGAATTGTACAAAAAAACAAGATTATTTAAATCTACAAGTGCTTTTTTTTACCACTACTATTCCTTTATATGGGCTTTTGGAATTTACCAATGCGGCGATTTAGAAATTAGATGAAAGGTGTAGTGCTGAAAAACATTTTTTGACAGACAAAAAGTGCATTTTATATACATCTATATAGATCAAACCAAAATGAGGGCAAATGAGGAATGAGGGACAGAGGGACATTGCTCCAAATCAGGGACAGTCCCTCGAAATCAGGGACAGTTGGGAGCTATGTAAATGGACAGCATCTATTTATATTAGTTTGGATCCATCTAAACGGAAAAAGGACGCAGATGTGTTCCATTTAACAAAACAGACCCCTGAACGAGCTGGTTACCCGTTTACATGTCCCGCCCCTAGACATATATTGTGGTTCAGTCAGGATCCGTCTGAAAAATTGATAGACAGATGTAGACTGAATAAGTATAAAAAATGGGGTGATTGGCGCTACCCTGTGACCACTGAATGATTAACTAAAGAGTTATGGAAAATGTGCAGGTGCTAAGCTAAAGCTTTCTTATGAGCCAAAATATATGTGTACGTACCCCACTGGTGAGTGTGATAAACAAAGTGGGCGTGTGACGGGTGTATCAGATCATAAGTGAAATCATCAAATAGTGAATGACAATAAAAGTAAATAAAAATAAAAATAGGATATATAAGGTGAGTATGTCTAAAAGTGTAACTAAGTAAGACTGGGGAAACCCACTCAGATTGTTACTGATAAGGTACTCCCTTAATCAACCGACCATATACCCAGCAATCATCTATATAATATCTCAATTCCTAATAACACAAACTATGTGACAAATAAATAGTAACCACACCACTGAAAATGAGGTGCAAAGAAAGTCTACATCTATAACATAAAGATAAATGTGTAATCAATATAAAAAATATATATAAGAAAATTTATATGTAAAAAGACCCAAGTCCCTTCTTCTGAAAGTGTCAAAAGAAAACCAAAAATGTGATCCCAGAGTGTCCACTATTGCATATGACGTATATTGTAGATCAGCATCTGACTGTGAATTTGTGCCACATCCAAAATTATTTATACATAACAGCAAAGGGGTCCCCTAGTGGTGGACTTTTCAGGCACATGTAGCAATCATAAAAGAGGTATACTTGGTACAAATATAATTTATTGAATTAACATAATAAAATATGACAGCAACTGTAACATCTATTGTTAGGAATGTAAATCCATCAGTATTACAATCGTGTATATACAGAGTTTCAAAGCAGTACTTTTCACCCGACGCGTTTCGGAGTCAATTAAACTCCTTCCTCAGGGTTGGTGTACGCTTTAAATGGTTATTAAACACTGTATTGGCTGATTTGACATTCCATAAAATTTGCGATTAAAGACATCCACACGCTGCGGAATGTTACCGGCCTGAACAGCTACTTGATCTGATTCACTCTCATGTCATCTATCAATAGATACACCTATGAACATCAACTCTTGAGCCACCTTCAGGATTTGCCTCTCAGCCTCAGTGGAGCCTCAAGCATTTAGTTTACGCCCATATTTCTTGGGCTTTTCTTTTCTTTTTGAAGAGAACAACATATATATACTCTTGGTGGAGTAAAAAAACCCACTTCTACCTGTTTACATCATCTCCAACATATAGATGTTTGTTCATATTGGAATCAAGAGCATACTGGGCAGACAGACTTTGTCACTGTCGCTGTTTTTATTCGCAAATTTTATGGAATGTCAAATCAGCCAATACAGTGTTTAATAACCATTTAAAGCGTACACTACCCCTGAGGAAGGAGGTTAATTGACTCCAAAACGCGTCGGGTGAAAAAGTACTGCTTCGAAACTCTGTATATACATGATTGTAATACTGATGGGTTTACATTCCTAACAATAGATGTTACAGTTGCTTTCATATTTTATTATGTTAATTCAATAAATTATATTTGTACCAAGTATACCTCTTTTATGATTGCTACATGTGCCTGAAAAGTCCACCACTAGGGGACCCCCTTTGCTGTTATGTACTATTGCATATGACAGGTGACTTCAGTGCACAGCACGTAGTGTGACTTTGGTGCTCCCCCCACTGGGTCCCCACTCACCAGACGTGGTAACCCCTGCAGGGGTAGTGGACAAAGAGTGGGTGACTGTAGGCGAACCTTCTCCTTGATAACTGTGCTATGCCATCTGTTCCTCCATCGGGCTTTACCACCTGTTCGTTCAAGCTCCGGGGTGTGCTCCAACCAGGACCTCCCAGGTCGTTCCACAATAGCAGGTGGTGAGGTCCTCACAGGAAAAAACAAGGGGTTCCCATAGTGCAGTATTTAAAATGGTAATTTATTAAAAAGATAAATAAAATCAATAGCTTCCCATCGCTGGTAAGCAAGAGCAAAAAAAAGCAATGAAAATAAGCAGGAAGAGCCAGTCTGCGGTGTGCATACCATCTGCGTTCCAGGCTTTGTGTTTCTGGGTGTGATGTAAGAGCGTGGCTCCACCTTATGCGTTTCATCACTGGACGTTCTCAAAGGCGGCACCATCACTCCACGCTTCACGTCTCATATAGGCGAACGGACATATTGGTACTTCCCCCTTATGCAAGCCAGCAAATGAGGGTCAGGATCGGCTGGGGAAAGAATAGCCAGGCATCCCATCAGAGGCAAAAGCCTCCACACCATATTCCCCATGTCAGTTTGTTGTTCTACAGGTGTCAAAGATGTTTACCCTGCAAGGTCAGTAAAAGACAACCAAGAAAGAAGACTTCTTTTAAATCATTCACTGACCATAAGGAATATCATATAAAGGAACTAATTACCTGTCGGAGCACACATGTCACTTACATCATTGAATGTCCTTGCCATCTTCAGTATGTGGGTAGAACCACCCGCCCCCTCTTTGTTCGCATACGAGAGCATAATAAAAACATAAGAACAGGTTTTCCTAACAATAATTTATCAAGACACTTTGATGAGGTATACCTGAGAGATCCAAGTGGGCTTACTTTTTTTGGAATTGATACAGTACAGGAGCATTGGAGAGGGGGCAATAGAGAAATCCTAATTTCTAGGAACGAAACCAGCTGGATATACCAGCTGGAATCTCTTGCCCCTAAAGGACTGAATCTGGACATTGACCTGAACTGCTTTATAGCGAACCCATGATTATTCAACTAGTACCAGGAGGGTGATTAATTATTAAAGCTAGGCCTAATGACCGGAATTGATTCTAGTGACTACCTTATGACCCATTGGCATACTACTTAATGGTCTGGATATACATTGGGAGTAACCTATGGGACATTTACCAACTACCATACCACTCCTTAGTAGTTAAGTACACTAGTACCTGTTGGGCATACAATTTTAGCCTATCTCATCAGTTGCTACTGTATGTACCCAGCTCGGGTTATGTAACTCGTTTATAGACATTAGGGCCTAACGACTTTATAGAATACAAAATTTCCCCCGTATTACATCATGCACCACTCTTTTCTTTCTGCTATTTCCAATTCCCTTTGGTAATAGGATCCCTGGGGAAATGATTTAATAGACACCAAAGATTGCCATTTATATTTAAGCTGCACCTTTGCGGCTGGTTACTTAGCATTGTCATGAATGGCCTAGCAGGGGTATTAAATAAGGTTATTCAGGACACATTGCCCCTTCAGGGATATAAATATGTGGAGACAGATGATGAGGTTTATATTTAGTTGTATCTGGGGCCCTTAATATATCATATTGTGTGTATTTCTACATCTTCACTTGTTAACGCCCGCGATTGCCCGTTAACCGGGCCGGACCGTGGATCTGTGTGTGTAAACACACAGATCCACATCCTGTCAGTTGAGAGGAGACCGATCTGTGTTCCCAGTACAGAGGAACACTAATCGGTCTCCTCCCCTTTTGCGTCCCCTCCCCCTACAGTTAGAATCACTCCCTTAGGAAACATAATTAAACCCTTGTGTCCCCCTAGTGGTTAACCCCTTCCCTGCCTGTCACATTTATACAGTATTCAATGCAATTTTATAGCATTGATCTCTGTATAAATGTGAATGGTCCCAAAAATGTGTCAAAAGTGTCCGATGTGTCCGCCATATTGTCGCAGTCATGAAAAAAAAATCACAGATTGCCGCTATTACTAGTAAAAAAAATAAATAAATAAATTTTTTTTAAAAATGCCATAAATCTATCCCGTATTTTGTAGACGCTATAACTTTTGCGCAAACCAATCAATATATGCTTATTGCGATTTTTTTTACCAAATATATGTAGAAGAATACGTATCGGCCGAAATTGAGGAAAAAATTAGTTTTTTTTAAAAAATTTGGGATATTATAGCAAAAAGTAATAAATATTGTGTTTTTTTCAAAATTGTCGCTCTTCTTTTGTTTATAGCGCAAAAAATAAAAACCGCAGAGGTGATCAAATACCACCAAAAGTAAGCTCTATTTGTGGGGAAAAAAGGATGTCAATTTTGTTTGGGTACAAAGTCGCACGACCGCGCAACTGTCTTTTAAACTGCGACAGCACTGAAAACTAAAAATTGGTCTGGGAAGGAAGGGGGGTGAAAATGCCCTGTATTGAAGCGGTTAAAGATGCTACCTGTGGCTGGCACCCTTATTTAATCATTATAGCTCCTTGTTCCTTATTGATCTATTATAACTTGCTATAAGGGGTGGACCCCACTGACTGGTATTCACCGATGGTTACATTTGTTAACCCTGGCCACAATTTTGGTGAAGTAAATTTAAATTAATAATTTTCTAATGGTACTGCTCCCTTATCTTTAGCTGATTTGCACATTGTGCACATTTATATATGTAATGGCTTTATATATATACATGGTAATATCTGGTACTGCCCTAGCCTCTAATAATTTAGTGGGCTTGGATACAGTACAAAAGTCAGCCACCTGGCCCTGCTTTTATATTGTACATCTACCCTTCAGCGGATTCACCTATATGGTATGTTATCACAATACGTTTTTTGACTTATCTTTTTGCTTCTGTGTTTGTTATCTGTGGTTATATATACATATACTTATGGTCATTAGTTTTGTTATGCCTCCTATGTATTGTTATTTTTTGTCTGTTACTTCTCTTAGACGAACGGACATGGGGAATATGGTGTGGAGGCTTTTGTCTCTGATGGGATGCCTGGCTATTCTTTCCCCAGCCGATCCTGACCCTCATTTGCTGGCTTGCATAAGGGGGAGGTACCGATATGTCCGTTCGCCTATATGAGACATGAAGCGTGGTGGGATGGTACCGCCTTTGAGAACGTCCAGTGATGAAACGCGTAAGGCGGAGCCACGCTCTTACGTCACACCCGGAAACAAAGAGCCTGGAACGCAGATGGTACGCATGCCGCGGACTGGCTCTTCCTGCTTATTTTCATTGCGGTTTTTTTGCTCTTGCTTACCAGTGATTGGAAGCTATTGATTTTATTTATCTTTTTAATAAATTACCATTTTAAATACTGCACTATGGGAGCCCCTTGTTTTTTCCTGTGAGGACCCCACCACCTGCTATTGTGGAACGACCTGGGAGGTCCTGGTTGGAGCACACCCCGGAGCTTGAACAAACAGGTGGTAAATCCCGATGGAGGAACAGATGGCATAGCACAGTTATCAAGGAGAAGGTTCGCCTACAGTCACCCACTCTTTGCCCACTACCTCTGCAGGGGTTACCACGTCTGGTGAGTTGGGACCCAGTGGGGGGAGCACCAAAGTCACACTACGTGCTGTGCACTGAAGTCACCTGTCATATGCAATAGTACATAACAGCAAAGGGGGTCTGGGATCACATTTTTGGTTTTCTTTTGTCACTTTCAGAAGAGGGACTTGAGTCTTTTTACATATAAATTTTCTTATATATATTTTTTATATTGATTACACATTTATCTTTATGTTATAGGTGTGGACTTTCTTTGCACCTCATTTTCAGTGGTGTGGTTACTATTTATTTGTCACATAGTTTGTTTTATTAGGAATTGAGATATTATATGGATGATGGCTGGGTATATGGTCGGTTGATTAAGGGAGTACATGTGCCTTATCAGTAACAATCTGAGTGGGTTTCCCCAGCCTTACTTAGTTACACTTTTAGACATACTCACCTTATATATCCTATTTTTATTTACTTTTATTGTCATTCACTATTTGATTATTTCAGTTATGATCTGATACACCTGTCACACTCACCAGTGGGGTACAGACACATATATTTTGGCTCATAAGAAAGCTTTAGCTTAGTACCTGCACATTTTCCATAACTCTTTAGTTATTCATTCAGTGGTCACAGGGTAGCGCCAATCACCCCATTTTTTATGCTTATTCCTGTAAGTTCCCTTGGGAACCTAAAAGGGGAGGCTGCAACCCACATTTATCCTAAGCGTGGAATTTACTATATATTTAGATGTAGACTGAATGCCCACGAGGGGGGATTTCTCCAGCGGGGACACAGACATCAATAAAAAAAATCTGAAAGAGGATCAAACCCTTCCACACTCTGCCCAAAGCTAAAAACGCTTATAGCTATACATACATATTAAAGCCCTATACAAGGTTTCCTTACTTACACATTCTTTTTTTTAATTTTTTGGTTTGTGAAATCATTTACTATTTCAGCCTATTTCAGCAATATCTTCTGTCTAGATGATATATCAGATGAGTTAAAGAAAGTCATGTCCCTTCGGGCTGCAGACTCGGAATATATCTTTCTCCCTGTGTGATTTACCATGCCAATAATTTTACTGGTAATCGTTTAGTAATTTGATTTTTTACTTTGCTGAGGTGGTAAATAAGCAGCATGTCACAGCTTTAATTATGATGAATAGGTACATTTAAAAAAGATGCCAGTGCACTATTAAAGTGATTTGATTGCAAGAGTATCTGCCAGAACATCTATCCCATACATGTACAGTGATAGGCATCTCAGTAAAACCCTTTCCTGCCTTTTCTTATAAATAAAATAAGTTATTTAATTTTATGTTGGTTTCTAGGGGTGTTTACTGTTGAACTTGCTGGGTCCTTCACATCCAATATTGGCCTAGTGAATCATTGATTACATCATTGCTACATTTCTCATGAATTACAGGATATGGTTTTACATGGGTATACACTGCTCCGAGCTTTAACATGTGCACGTATATAGACATATACTCCTGAATGCAGACAGTCTGTATTGAGGGGCATACATTCGTACATATACGTATGTTTATGTTCAGAGCTGTGCATACCTGTGTGCAGCCATATCCATTTATACAGGTGGCTGTATGCAACACATATGATATGGCTCTCGGTACCAGATTATGCCATATTTTACATTATCTGCTCTAATATGCCTGTGTGCATGAGGCCTCGAAAATACCTTTTTCCTGATGTACAGCATTTTTTTTTCTGACATTGGTACATGCCTACCCATGGCAGTACTGGCTCAGCTTCACATGCCATTATTTTACACTAGTTTGCCTATTAGTCCTAACAATGACCAGAATTAACTAACCTGATTTTCCCCCGTAGACTTTGATGACATTTTCTGCTAAATTCAGCTGCTGAATTCCAAACAGGATTCACCAAAACCTTGCCGACTCAAACCCAGGCAGATTCAATCATCCCAATTGATTGTTTTCTTTACAGGGAGACCTTTTTTCATTTTGTTTAAATAACAACAGGGTAGCTTTAAGGAACAACTTCATCTTTAGTAAAGTTGTCCTTTACTAAATCACCACACCCCCACTGAGAGCAGCCCACTTGGAATACCTATTTTTCCCCAAACCAAGGACCTTTCCATTGACAAGATCCTTGTTATCTCTTCCTATTACTGTGTTCATTCTTAGGGGTGAGCCCTTTTTTGAGGGACCGCTGGAGGCTGCCATAGGAATGAAATGGGTCACAATGGCAATGTGTAGTATGAACAAGAGATGGCCAGAATAATGTTGAAGGAAAGATCAGAGGGGAAAAGTAAGTATTATTCCAGATGGGCTGCACTCATTGAGGTGAAGGATTTATTAAACTTCACTAAAGGTTTTTTTTAAATCAAAAACATGTATCCATGGAGAATGCTTAGCCTGCTTCTTTTAAATTTTTAGGGAAGTGGCTTTACATCTGCTTAGAATCAAAGTCCTTTTTCACCTTCCCAATGCTGCTGCATCAAATACAACATCAGTAAGTTAATTTTACTGGCAAACTCTCTTGGAAAGCATAACTACGTTGTTTGAAAATATGCCACACATACCACATTCAGAACAGAAATGTAATTTGATATTAATTTATATCTCCATCTGTCCACGTTCTCCTTGTCAGCTTAAAGCCAGCCATGTTTGACTGATGAAGATGTTTATGACTCCAGAAAGCATTCCTAGTCAGTATCTTTCAATTACTGAGCATTGTTAATACCTGAGATTTTGAATTCGAGGGAAAAAAAAAACAATACTGTCCATCTGCTGCCTTCCTTTATGAAAGATGCCTTAATAAACATTTTCTAACCTGTAAAGAAATGATTTAAGCTCTATACAGTTGCTCACAATTACAAGTCTATAAACGTGCAAAACAGCTAAGGGGTGAGATTCATATTTATAAAGTTTATGCATCAATTAGTCTTGAATGGTTTCTGGAAACAGGTGAAAACCATCATCATTATCTTCATCATTTCGTTTGAAGACACAGAATGAAATGATTGGAAATCTCTCCATCATAGACTGATGTCACCCAAACAGGTGTCCCCATTAGAAGAATTGCCCTAAACATCTGTCCAAGTGACAAAGGTAATTTCCCATTATTTTCTGTCCTGATAACAATGGTCACCAGGACTAATGCAGAGGGTGAACCTCCACAATAGGAATGCAAACAGCAAAAAGAACATGATAGGGGTTTTCATTCTTTTCCATGACGACCATACCATCCGTAGAAATTAGCATAGTACATGTTAAATAAGTGAGCATTAACTGTATTCATTCAGATATTTCTCATATCTAGTACCGATATATGCGTATGAAGAGTCCACTTTATCATCGAACAGAACAAAAGCTGTTATATGTCATCCAATCCAGTATAGTTGAATCAAGTAGACAAGATTCCATTGCATATTGTCCATCAAGCATTCGTTGGAACTGGTTTTTAATAATTTTCAAAACTAAACAAAAGGCAAGTGGTCCTATAACTGGTATCTATCTATATGGTAACTTTAACAAAGTTAGTACAGGTAGTCCCCAAGTTACGAACACCCTAGTTACGAGCGACTCTTACTTACGAACAGACCTCAATGCCGGTCACTTGTGCTCCACGATGGCCCTGGATACCTCTCAGCAGCTATCTTGCAGCACCAGACACATTCCACACTGCAGTACTACATGTACTGCATGGCCAGAAGAGCCCCAGATAACAGTGGATGTTGGAGGCCGTGTTGGTGGTATCTGTATACTCCCTGCTGTGTTCACTGGATTGTGATGGGCTCATTACCAGTATCTGTCTGGTGAGTTTGCACTGCATACGAGGAAGAGGAAGTGAAGCACTGAGTTTTTATGTTCTACTATCATCACGGGTCTTCCTTCTCTATCCACTTTTAGCTACAATTGGATGATATACTACACTATGAGTTTTTTTATTTGATTTTTTCATTCTATGGTGGAGAGAGAGAGACGCAAGCACTCATTATCATTAGCAAGCTTCTTCTGGAGACCCACACAGGTATCCTCAGTAGAACTGATTCAAAGAGGCTTTTTTGCTTTTTTGGTGAGTGATTTTTTTCTCCCTTATTTTTGTCTTTTGGAGGACTTTTTGCAGTTGACACTTTATGGACTTGTTTTGATATATACCTTAAAGAGAACTTTTGCACTTTATTTGCTGATTGTCAGGTGTGTTGGGAGCAGCACAATAGCGTTGCAATTTTTTGTATATTTAATTTGAGGTTGTGTGTTTTCGTTTATTGCTAGCGGCTATTATTATTTACTTGCGCTGATCGTTTCTTTTTGTATATTTAATACTGACCTTGGTCTGGCTCTTACTCTATTCCTGGTTCCTGATTCTGTACATATGCCCCTGTTTTTTGCCAACTTCTGCCTGACCATGTATCTGAGATCCTGCACCTGCTAGCTTGCCTGCTGCACTGTCCTCAGTGCCGCATCTGCTACAAGATGTCCTGGTCTAGATCTCATACAGACACCCTTGCCTCTGTTTCCTGTTATACCCTGTCATCATCGCCAGGGGAAACGGAACTAGAGGTGTAAGGGAAGCCCTCTCGTTAGCTTGGCCTCAACCAGGTACATGACCTAAGGTGT